>CM032631.1:29059955-29484643 GCA_019097785.1 Fraxinus excelsior | reverse complement strand
TGAAGTTGTGTCCGTCGAGCTTTAAGTGCGTAAAACTCATCTATAATAGAATCTACATCTATTTTCTCGACAAATTCTCGTTCAATGTAGAGTGTCATACAATCAGCAAGAAACTCATCCTCCATTCAATTACGAATTGCTGTCTTCACATGTTTCATTGCCGAAAAAGCTCGTTCAGTAGTCGCCGTAGATACCGGTACTGTCAGTACAAGACGAATCAATCTAGTGAGAATAATGTAATTCTCTGACCTTCTACTTGCAACCAAAAGCTTGCATAATTCAGAAAGTGTTGATACTTGAAATCGAGAATCGCGAATCACATCATACTTGTAATGTCTCAACTTAAAGTAGATTGTGGCAAATCGGGTTGTGAAGATAAATGAGGCTCAGTTTCAGGAGATGAAATTGGAGGATGATGAATTGCAGTCCCCTCTTCAACTTCAACAGAATGCGTACTTGTGGTAGATTCATCTACCTTTTTAAAGAAGGAGAACAATGTTTTTCTTTTCTTGGCACAAGAACCGGATTGACGATGTTCCATTTTTAAATGTAGTGAAGTTGGTCCACTGAAATAATTGATGGATGAACTATGAAGTCATATTCAATTAGATTAGAAAATATATATAAAAAAAGGTAAAGTAATACTCCCAAAACTATTATTCTAAACATGGAATTGTCAATTAGCAATTCTAATTTAACAGTAGACAATAATCACAGGCTCACAGCTTTAACTTTTATAAACATGGAATTGTCAATTAGCAATTCTAATTTAACATTAGACAATAATCACAGGCTCACAGCTTTAACTTTTATAAACTATAACTATTGGCAAAAATAATTAACTGTCCACTTCATATAAATTATATATAGAACAAAAAAGCCTTAGAAAAATCAAAGTAAAACATAAGAATTCAAAAAATGGGTCCACAGTCCACTTCATATAATTTGAAAAAAAAAAGCGTTTTCATAATTTCATTCATTACCTTTCCAAAGCAAACTCGAAGAGGCAACTGCAAGAGCACTGCTGAGACTCCAAAATTCTTAGAAAAAATTCGCAAAGCCACAAAAAAAAAAATTAAAGAGACAAAGAGGAGCTCGGCTGCTGGAGTTTAATCTCTTAATCGTAGGCATTGTAATTTGTAAAATGTAAATGGATAGGATTAGATGCTTGTGAATTGGGATGGAAGGCTGGGCTAGTGGTAGCTAGTGGGCTAATTTAAAATTTGGGCCGAGCTATAATTTTTTTCTCAGAAAACTTACCAAAAAACCTCCGTGTGGAACGGAGGCAGGCATCGTGCCTCCGTTCCACACGGAGGGGGCACCTCCGTGTGGAACGGAGGCACGCACCGTGCCTCCGATTCCACACGGAGACACGGCTGCCTCCGTGTGGAACGGAGGCAGGCACCGTGCCTCCGTTCCACACGGAGGCACGGAACGGAGGCAGGCACCGTGCCTCCGTTCCACACGGAGACACGGTTGCCTCCCTCCGCGACTCAATAAATCCACACGGAGTCAATAAATATATATAAAAATTGAAATTGTAAAGAATAATAAAAATTGAAATTGTAAAGAATAATAAGAAGTTGAGATTTTAGCTGAAAAGTAGGATTTGATTTCGAGGAAATTAAACTCGTCCACTTTCGGAAATTAGCTTCAACTTTCTTTCTGCTAAAGTGCTAAAGTGAGAAGAGACAAAAGTGAGAAGAGACGTGGGTGTTTTAAGGGAGAAGATGGCGGTTTAAGGGAGAAGAGGCGGTGAAACGCGTCGTTATGGTTGACGATGGGAGAAGCCGACATCTGTTCAAGGAAAAAACGACGTCGTATTGACGACGATGACGTGGCAAACTCCCTCTTTTAGTATAGTTAGGATTAGGATTAGGATTAGGAGAAAGGGGTCTCTCAAGTTGTTATAAACCTTACCGGATGTATGTGTCATTCAAAACTCGATAAGAGGGTTTGTGTAATTTTTGAAAAGGAAGGGGGTGTCTGAAATTTTTATATACCTTAGGAAGGTCTAGTAATTTGTCCTTGGAGGATAACAATTATGCTTAGCGTACAATGTTGTTGACAATATTGTTGAAAACACGTCACGTGGTGATTGTTATTGGACATCTTAAAAAGCAGTTTATCTTTCAAACCAATATTTTTTTTATTTTCCATCTAGTAAAAAAACATTGCACAAATAGATAGATCCATATACTACATTTTTTTTGGTTCGATTACACATGTTTTTATTTGATCTTGGGGTCATCTCATAGTTGCAATGCCTTTTCATTATGACAATAACGGGCGCACTCCCCCTCAAAGTTGAACAAATGAGAGTTCAAGAAGCGAAGGTTTGTGTTTTACAACATTGTTGAGGTGGCAAAAAAGTATTGATTGAGAAAATAAATTATTTTTTACAACCTATTTGTTAACAACTTTGTACACAGTACACATGATTTTGCCCCTTGACTCTTTCTTTGGCCTATTTCTTTCCACCAACTCGTTTCTCTTTTTAACTTGGTACCTTTGAGCAATCAGCAATGGCGCTCAGAACCCTAATGACCAGAAAAACACTGGCAAATTCACCAATGGGGATGTTAGGACTTCGTGGCCTTCAGACTTTCTCGCTGCCCGATCTATCGTACGACTACGGTGCCCTGGAGCCGGTCATTAGCGGCGATATAATGCAGCTGCACCACCAGAAGCATCACCAGACTTACATTACTAATTACAATAAGGCCCTTGAGCAGCTTGATGACGCCGTGGCCAAGTGCGACGCTTCCGCTGTCGTCAAGTTGCATAGTGCAATCAAGTTCAATGGCGGAGGTTCTATTTCCTCTTCTTGCATACATATTATTATATTTAAGGACATAATCGTTGGTTGGAACGCAATTCGTGAATATCGAATTTGAAGCTGAATAATCTAATTTATAATTTCTATGGTTTTAATTCCATGATGCCAAAAAAATGTAACTATACGCTGTGTCTGACCTTTTGCAACTGGTTCATCATTGGATTTGAATACCCAATTCACATTTGAATTGGAAATGGAGCGTGTTGTTGAACTTTTTATTATATAAATATTATTTTCTGTATGAAAGTAAGAATATAAGAAGTAATGTTGGGATTTACCAAGTGAAAATGGGTGACCTGAAAACAGGTAATTTTTGCACTTCCCGAGAAGAAGGTCATTAATAGTTCTAATTATAATGAAATTTGGCATTGTTGTAGTTATAGTAGTTATTTAAGGCAACAAGATGTTGCTAATAGAATTATTTCTTAAAAACAAGGAAATAAGAGTTACCAAAAATGTTTCAATTTTATGCAACAACGTTAATAGCTATGATGCACCGACACGGATATGAGTCGGATACGCCGACACGTGATTTTTAAAAAAAGTATAGACACGACACGTTAATTAAATTTATAAAATTTTTTCATTTATGTAGTATAAATTTAGTTTTATACTTGTAATTAATTTTTCTTGTTTAAATCTTATAAACATGAGTACCTATTTGTTACTTGCTAATAATTTTGAATTAACAATATATAATATTTCTAATATAAAAAGAAAAATGATTACGGTAGAGTGTCGGTATCGACTCGTATTTGACACGTGTCGGCCACGGACACGCTATCATAATTGAAGTGTCCGTGCTACAGAGGTTAATGGTAATTAACCTAAATAAAAATGCAGAAACATGTACTTTGAATCCAAACACCCCCTCAATTACAATTTCATTTCCAGACGAGTCTTTAGTTGTTTTCTACCAAACATTTTCTTCATCATTAGATCTTTGGGAAAGTGGAGGTAAAGTTAGTAACCGCCCCCCGACATTTGCTTTAGGATGTTCTAGTAACTATTTGGTTTTCCTCGTGGAATTTAAATCAAATTTTACCACTCAAGAACTATAATACAAAAATCGATTGCAAGTTTGTGTACAAGTGTTGATTGAAGTTGTGATTTTTCTTCTCCTTTAGTATGTGAACAAATTGAGAACTTAATTAAGTGCAAATATTTATCTAGTGAAGTTAATTTGGTTAGTTTATAATATTTTGCTTACCATCATATATCAATATATTTTCTTTTCCCTAAATTAGTGTATGGGTAGAACAGAAACCTGACTTAATTTTGCTTCAGATTTAATCACATTAGACATTCCAATAGATTTGTCATTGGACTAAATGGGGTAGTGAAGAATATCTGATGTAGCATATCCCAAGTTTAATAGGAAAAAAGTATAGTCTTCTCCTCTTGTAAATAATAGCACGTTTTTCTTTTTTGTTTGTGTTCTGTAGTTGCTTGTGACTTGCTTTTCTTTTGCTTGTTCATAGACTATTTCTTTATTTTCTTCATCTCTTTTGCCATTAATTATGTCAATTGATGAATATATAGTTTCTCGTCAAAGTAAATTTCTCGTCGTTTCGAATCCTAAAATTTAAAATTTTCAGTTCGGTGAGTTAAACCTATCTCTTCAACCACTATGGAAGAATGCCTACAACCCAGAGTCTAGAATAGTACTATGATATACATGTTGCCAACCGTCCGATGTAGAATCCTAGCTATTTAAATAGTAGAGATAAATTGTAAAATGCATATAGAGTACCACAATGGGAAGTGTGTCATTTAAAATAGAAAAGAAAATTAGTTGAAATAAGCAAAAACATGCATATGGCAAACAATGTGGAATGGATATCATTCTTTAACATATGATTTTTGTGAAATTGATCGTGTTATAGGGGTTTGAAATAGCTAGAAAAAGTTCAAGCTTTAATCTTCCTAGTAAAAAATTGGTGGTTGTGTTGTCTTAAGATTTAAGGTAACCTTGTGGTTTAAGGTGGTACCTTGCTTTGGCATGGTTTTATTTACTTGAGATTCTCATTACACATTTTGGGTACATTTTATTGTTTCTCTATTTTGTTCATTTGATTTTTAAATGATTTCATAACATCATGTTTCTTTGGTAGATGAAATGGAGAAATCATACATGGATTTTATGTGATAGAAAATTGTCCCTGAAGTTAAAAGGAGTTCTACTGAACAATTATTAGCCTAGTCATACTTGTGGTTAAAGAATAAAATGCCATAGGATTGAAATGAAGATGGTAAGATGGACGTGTAGCTGTATTAGAATGAAATAAATAAAATAGTCGAATATATATGAAAAAATGGAGGTGACGTCATTTGAGGTTAAATTGAAGAAATGATGATTTAGGTGGTTGGAGCACATGTTGCTTAAATCTAAAAAAACTTATGTGACCTAGTAGAGCACATTATAAGAGTATGAAGTAAACAAAATTGACATGGTTTGATATGGTTACTTATCGTTAAAAGAAACATTAGCAATTTGGTTCAGGTATCATCCTCCTCATCTTCTCTATCAGTTTCATTCCATTTATTTTTTTCGTTCCCCACTTCTCCCTGTCCTTACCCCTTTCCCTTGTATCGTACATCTCTTTTCACTTGTTGTCTTGTCGAAAAGTTGAAACTTCATTTGGGACAGTTGTAGGAGGTTAGGGCAGGTTTGTTTTTTGCCCTCTCTTCGCTCTTAAGTTATAGTTATAGGAGGCAAAGTTTAAAAAGGCGAAACTAAGTACTGAGGTGGTTTTTCTTTATGAGGCGAGGCGTAAGCCTCACAAAAAAACAAAAAAATTTAAGTAAAAAATTATAAAATAATACAAAAATACAAAAAACCAAAGTTGGAACATATAATAAATAGGATAGATAGCCATTAGCATATTGAGATATAGTCCACCTAAAGAAAGAAGAAGTTTAGAAAAAAAAAATTACAGAAGTTAGAAATCACTCCATTTGCAATGGAAAAAAAGAAGCAACTTAAACTAAAAAAAAAAGCCTAATAATCTGCACTATCATTACTATTACTAGCATCGTTAATGGAATTATCATCAAATCTAATTTCCCCATCATCTTCCTCTTCGCTACTTTTAAATTCTACAAAATCATCTTCCACATCCACCAATTGCAATGTAAACTCATTTTATTGTTTTGTTTGGGCCCAAAATGCCTTTTTAAATGATCATTTTCTTTTTTAAGAAGGGCTCTTTCTAATTTCTTTTCATACAATTGAAAAATCAAATTTTAAATGAGGCGCACGCCTCATGCTCCAAGAGGCTTGCACCTTGAGGCGTACGCCTCAGATTTAGAGGCGTAAACCTCATATTTTTAGCTTCAAAAATACCGCCTCGAGGCATACTGTATGCGCCTCACGGTGAGGCGGGCCTCACTAACGCCTTTTTATACCATGATAGGAGGTTAGGGCACACTTCTTGCCCTATTATCTCTTCTCCAACCTCGTTTTCCTAGCTATCAGAGTTTGGTTGTGTTTAAAATGTCTCAAAACCTTCAAATTGTTCTACTTATAGTATAGGATGTTAGGGCATGCTTGCTTCTTGCCCTATTCTCATCTCCAATCCTATTTTCCTAGTTTTTAGAGTTTGATTGTGTTTAAAATATCCAAAAATACATTTGATAGACCCTTTTAACAATGGCACACTTAAGGAGTTATGTAAGGAGTTGCCACCTATGCCAGACATTTCACATGCCCTTGATTTGGTGCCATAATTATTTTCGACTCTTTTCGTGACTTTCACATTGATTTTGTATGTAAACTTTGAACAGTTATTTGAATTAGAAGAAGTAACAAACAAATTGCAGTGGACAGAAAATAAAATATTGCAACGGGCAGAAAATAAAATTGGCGTCTTTGGAGCCGGGACCTGTGTCCAACACAGTGTCCTTAAAGCAATATTCGCCCCCTCACCGAAGTAATGCGAGCGCTTGCTTCTCAGGATACAGCGGCGTGAACTGCAGTTTGTCCAGTTGAACTGAACGGGTGTGCCGGAACGGAATCACCAAGTGACTGGAAGAAGACAGGAATTCGAACAGGAAGCAGAGAGATTTCGTGCTTGTTGTGGTTTGTCTGAATTGAAGAGATTGTTCAGTATATATAGGCAAGGAGGAGCCTTTGCCTCTTAATGCAGCCATAACTTCAGCCATAACTCTGCCATTTTAATTCTCACGTTTTGGAGTTACAAAATAAATGAAAACAGTTTTCAGGTTATGTTTTAAATGGAAAAACGTAAAAGAAAATTTTCAAAATGTGGCTTGCACTTCGTGGCCAATTTTTGACTCATTCGGTCCGACATTCGTGTACACAGGTCGCGCCTGCACACAAGTTCAAGGCTCGAAGGTCAAGTCGGTCCAAGATTTGCACCCCCCTGCGGGCGCGTAGGTCATGGAGGAGTTTCTATGCAACAAATGGTTACACTTTACAAATTGTTAACTATATATAAATTGGTCCAAAAACTTATTCTTATCCTATGTGGGATAACTATTTAAGTTTTCCCACTTGCCACTTTCTTTTTTCTTTTTCCAATGTGGGATGGTACTATTTATAGTCCTCATATATTCCTACTTTTCCATTTCTAACCAATGTGGGATTGTTAATCCCTTTAAAGCTCCTCTTCAAATCCCAACTTTCAATCAATGTGGGATTAATTTCACATACACAAGTGAAAATCCATTTGCCAAATAATATATTTTCCAACAGATTTTGCCTTGGCATTAACTTAAATTCTTGCATACATTTTCTATTGATATTGGAGTGTTACCTACTAATTACCGTCACATTGTGTCCACTCTTGACTTTTGTTATCCATGTTCATAGTTTTCATGCCGATATACATTGCAGAATTATATTAAATTGTGAAAATTATGAGATTGCTTTTGATGCAAAGTGTAGGCACACATACTTTCTCGGGTTACTATGCTTTGCTATGTGTTTCTTTGATCTGGTATCCTAAACACGTTAAAAAAAGTGTTTGGATTACTCACCTAAAAATAATCTATTTGACTTGCTATCACATTTGAAGCACACCAGTATTGCTTTCATTTATTTTTGCATGTCAGTCTATCTTGCTAGTGCATTGTGCTCTTCACTATATATATTTAGTTGTAGTTTTTGCGGATGAGTTGCACAATTTGTTGCTCTTGATTTCATTGTGGATGTTTGATCCGAAGGAAAGATCTTTGGTCATATGATGATGATTTCTACATTCGGTTGTCATCATATGATCAATATAATTATTTGGTCAAAAAGAAAGATAAGAAGTTGTAGTCTCTCTTGTTGGAGTCAAGTTCTCGTAGTCGAGGAGAAATGATGGGAATCCTATTAGAGATATTATATGGAAGGCTTTCCAATTTAAATACTTATGTTGAGAAACGCAGGGTTTTATTTATAAATTCTATATTATTTCTTTAGCTGTTTGCCTACTTAAATTGGGTTTTGAAATCCTATATAAAGAGGGCTTATACGTTGTAATAGTTAGACTTGATTATTAAATAAATTCATCTTTCTCCCTTTAATTTCTCTTGGTTCTCTTCTTCTCTCTTGCTTTCTTCTCGAGTCTTATTCTTGTTAGTTGCCTACATCTCATAACCTGTCGGTGACCTTGCATTAGCATCAGGACAAAACTTGTTTTTGTCTTTTCAATGAAAATATTGGATACTTATTATAACTAGTATAGTCATGCATTGGGAGTGAATCAGGAGTTTTCATGGATTTCTATTGAAAATAGTTATGCAAATGCCAAAAGTGTGCAAGAAAGCTCAAGATCCCGTGTACAGGAAGTGATGACTGCAATTAAAATAATTAAAGATTTTTAATTTTTTGTTAGGATGTTGATTAAATTCATTAATAATCCGCTGTTGTGTTAATTTCTACCTCTTTGTCGTCGACTTATTGCCATTCAATGATTGTGAATCCTGTCATGGCTACCGTTCTGAATTACTACATACACGATCATTATTGTAGTATTATTGTTTTAATGTTGCTTCAAATTTGGATTTTTTGAAGTAAAACTAATTATGTTCTCAATCAGGTCATGTCAATCACTCAATTTTCTGGAAAAATCTTGCTCCTGCTCGTGTGAGTGTGTTTAATTTCTGGTATAGTTAGCACTCACAAAATTTCAATTGGGAATTGGGACAATTGCATTAACACTAAAATCTCATTTCAGGAAGGTGGTGGTGAGCCACCCAAGAGTTCTCTGGGTTGGGCTATTGACAATCACTTTGGTTCTTTAGAAGTTTTAATACAGAAAATGAATGCTGAAGGTGCTGCTTTGCAGGGCTCTGGATGGGTTGTAAGTTCTGTTGCTTCTTACGATGTATTGTATTGTTACTATTTGGAGCTTGACGTTTCCTGAGGATGCCTATTGTCATCACTTAATTTTAATTTGTTTAAATTCATGTTTATTGGAATTCTCAGTGGCTTGGTGTGGACAAAGAGTTGAAGCGCCTGGTGGTTGAAACTACTGCAAATCAGGTAACTGATGTAGAAATTTTTTTGTTTAGTGATAATTGGGATTTTTAATAAAAGGTTAAATGGTCAATTTTTATTATTTTCTATTCTTCATTTTCTTGCCTTCATAATATGGATTTTGTGTTTACTGCTAAAGGCGAAGAAGGGTATCACATTTTCAATATTTTGGAAGCTATATGAAGATTAGGATCTCTATTTGTTGGTTCTTTTGGCTCAGTGGATTGTTTCAATAGAAAGTGAAAGAAATTAGTAGAAAATAAAATAACTTTCACTGGTTGAATATTTGCCTAAAATAATTGAAAGGAACTGGATAGCTAAGTGAGTACGTGTGATTGAAATTATCCCCTCATATCCTGCACTTTCTTTAGGGCACTAGATGCTGGAAAATGGAAGAAAAATATTCTTTAAAGCAAGTATTTGCATGACTTATTGAAATGAAATTCTAAGGAATAAAAAATAAAATTCTTTCCTTCCTTTTCCTCCACCTGAGATTGGGAATGCATTTTATTTTGTGTTTGATTAAACTCCCATGCAGTAAATATAAGATCATAATGTCGTTGTATTGTTTTCATCTATTTTAATTGCTTTATGAGATCTATATGCAATGGACATTACTAGGGTCAAGGATTATCATATTGATATATGGCATGCTGTTCTATTCATTCAGTACTTGCATTGGCTTTTTTTGAGGCAGCATAAGTAAAGTTGGCAGGTAAAATTGTCCTAATACCTTGTGGAGTCTGGAGTCTTTCTTCATTCTAAGAAGTGAAAGGGAAAAAAGTCGAATTTGCCCTAAAAACTTGATATTGTTATGTGGTCGAGATGGTCTGCAATATCCCAAACACATGCTAACTTTGAGAATTGAAACGACATGAATTGGCATTCCTTCTGCGGAAGATTTCTGTTGTGTGAGCATAATATTTTTTAAACCTTTGTTAGCTTTGTCATGAAAAATTTTTAGTGGCATAAAACATCTCTCACTACCCCCTTACAAAATTCATGTTCAGAGAAGAGAGGAAAAACTATTGAAATAATTGTACAACAGACTTTAGCATCTGGAATTGGCTTCAGTTAATTGATAAGACAACAAGAATTATGCATTGGCTTCAGTATATCAATAACGGATTGAATAGTATTTAAGCAATGTTTAAAATAGTTAATATTGAAAGCTTATTATGTAATATGATAATCTTATACAAATTTAAGCATACTGTCAAGCACTGGTTCTCTGAATATCAATGATGGTTGTGCACAAATTGAGGAGATTTTTGAAGTTTGGGATTCTGTTTGTCAGCAAATTTTGCTTGAGCGTGACAGCTAAGATATTTTTCATTTGATGATAGATAAAGATAATATTTGAAAACCAAGATTGATGACAAAATTCAATGATTATATTTGTGCCCTAATCTCGTATATGTATCCAGTCAACTGCACTGTGGAAATAAAAATTCCTTGAACTGTTTGTAATTTGTTCAGGCCACTTTCTTGTCATAAAGTTCTGAACCTCTCTTGCAGGATCCGCTGGTTACTAAAGGACCAAATTTGGTTCCCCTACTTGGTATTGATGTCTGGGAGCATGCATACTACTTGCAGGTAAATCTTTCCGCCTGTATATTTGGTTTGTATTTTAGTAGCTCAAATAATTTAACTTGTCATGCTGAGGAGAAAAAGTTCAGGTGCATCGACCAAGTTTTTTTTTTTTTCCCTAAAAAGGAAAATGGAAAATGGCAATATTGCTGCTGAAGTGAAAGGGGAGAGAGAGAAATTGTTTGATAAACTTCAAATATTAAAAATATTCCTGTTTCCCCTTTTTCTTATTACATTTATTGGGTTGGCGTTTTTGAACCCAGCATTGCTTTATCGTGACACATGGAAGACCACCAGTCTTCTATGCTTGCTCACACTCGTAATCTATATTGGTTCTGAGGTATTCTCTGCAAGTTCTCAACAGTAGATTCTTTGTTCACATTGGTATGTTATCCTTTCATGTTGCAGTACAAAAATGTGCGACCTGATTACCTGAAGAACATTTGGAAAGTCATGAACTGGAAATACGCAAATGAGGTGTACGAAAAAGAGTGCCCTTGATGCAGGAAACATTGCAATCGGAGTACTGTTTTTCAAGCAAATTGGTGATTGGAATCTATACGTGTCCCAGAAATAAAAATGTACGACACTTTGGCCGCCCTTGATAAAGATGAACTGTATGTGCCATAACTAAATAAGTGCTATTTTTAGCTTTTCGGACGCTTTTCTGGAACCATTGAGAGTACTCAGGCGTGATCAGTCAACTGTAACAGCATTTTCTTTTCCAGATCTCAATTTCAATTTTATTTTACCAGGACAAACAATGGAAGCGTTAACGTCCAAAAGCAGCAATGTATCAAGATCCATGTTCATGTATCAAGCACCAGATGTAGAAATCAAATATTTTGAAGATCAATCACTCGAGTTGCTGAACAAGTATACAGTGTAATTTGAACTACACAGAAAATCGGGTTGAACTTTTCTAATAAACAAATGGCTCTCACGGCAACTTGGGATTCTGGTCTAGATCCTATTACAAGAGTTAAAAGCATTCCTTGGGCAATTCATGCCTCAACAACTTGCTGATACTTCTCATTCTCACTAGTACACTGTTGGAGTTCCTTCACAATCCTAACACAATCGGCCATAAGGCAGTTGGTCTTAATTGCATTTGAGGCAACGTGTGATCTGCTAGCAGCATATCCCTCCTGCAACAACCCCCTCCGAATTATGCACGACAGTTATAAATGAGATTATAATGACAAAAATCCATATATCTCAGCAGCAGTGGGGTTTGGACTTGTCAATAGTTATATGAAAGCGGCTTTTAAACACGAGTTATAAAGAGTTCCAATTTGAAGAGCTTCTAATCTGTTGTGCATTCAGTTCTATTCAAATCGGAAGGCACAGTTTTATTCCTTTATCAGAAAAGACGGTTGTCAAAACAAAATGTTGATAATGGAAATTCAGTGATTGGAAAATATGCCAAGAAAATACCTTGTGCAGGGTGCTCAAAATGGTAACTAGGGGAGGAGAATTAAGCTTTGCACGACTCGCTACCTGAGAAAGGGACAGATTAGATGAATAGAGAATCCAGAGAAAACAATATGATATTACAATGTCATGAATACCTCGTCTAATTTGATGTATCCAAAAGGCAATTTTGGGTCACTTTCGTCAATCATCTGATTTAACAACTTTTCGAGTTGTTTTCCCGTGCCATTGTTCGTCCAACCCCATTGTTCAGCCAAATTTAGCATTTCAGTAAGAAAGGGTGCACTGTGTAGAGGTCCTGTCCAGAGAGGCCCAGAAACAATGAGTGAACCCGGAACCTGAAAATAAGCATCCATCAAACACCCAATGCAATGCATAAAATGCTGCGAGTTCTTGTATCATCTAAAATAATAATTAAAGGGTTAATCCATTTGTATATAATGGCCTCTAACATAATGCGCAGGGCCCGTGTGTATTTAAAAATTCCGACAATGTGGTCCCATCCCCATTGTGAGTAGTACGTAAAAGATTCGGTAAAGAATTTCGATACATATAGCATGATCCTTAAAAGAAAAATTCATGAAGAAAGCATGGTGATTCACAGAACAACAGTACTTGGATAGTCTACTAGAATGTCAAAGCATAAATGATTCGAGACATCGTCAGCACTCAACAGTAAGGGATTCCATTCACACACTTGTAAGCCTAGAATGTAACAGGAGGAACGAGAGGCGTACATTTGCATTACACGAGCAGCCGATTGCACTAAGTTTATCCCATGAAATTGCATAAGAATTCCCACATCGACTGCAGTAGCTGATGAAACTGTAGTGCCTGTAACAAGCAGCAAATATTCAAGATTCCGAAAGGTAAAACTGAGGAAATCAAAAAAATCACGGTGATCTAAGACCTGTTATCGGGAAGCTTCCCACGCCTAACGCGAAGCATTACTCGAAAGACGGGCCCATGGTATGAATAGTATGAGAAAAGTGGTACAACATGATAACCCAAAACAGAAGCTTCCCGTACAGCCCCACCAATAAGCATTCTTAAACCGATCTCATTCGAATATGGCATAGGCCGAACATATGCTCCATATGCAGCCAAAGAGCTGGGAAATGAAAAACAACTATTACAATCGTGTTTCAAAAGAATTCAGAAGCTAAAGCACTCCAATAATTCATAGGAACATCAACTAGAACAGAGAGTCATCAATAAATGTAAACTAACTTGTTCTGTAGTCATTTAATTTGGGGAAGAAGTATATATTATTGTCCTTCAAAATAATCGTTTTAAATGACACTAGCACTCACAAGTAGGTAGAGCCAGGAATATAATTCAGTGGGGTGTGATGTACCACAACTACACCACTCTACTAAAATTATACTATCATCAAATGAATGTCCAAACAATGGCTGCAGGAAAAGAGTACATTATGTCATTTCTTATGGGGTTGAATGACTCATTTTCTCAAGTTAGGGGTTAGATTCTACTTATGGATCCCTTACCTCCTATTAACAAAGTTTTTGCACTGATTTCTCAAGAGGAGAATTGGAGGAGAATTAGTACACAATCCATTGGAGCTGATTCAACTGGAGCGGCCGCTTTTGCTTTTGGAACTGATAATTCCAAAACTGCTTTTCATTCTAATCTTCACAGTACTAGTTCGAAAGTTAATATCTCCAACAATTTCAAAAGGAAGGAATGGCCATACTGTACACATTGCAAATATCATGGACATTCTGTGGATAAATGTTACAAAATTCATGGATATCCACCCAGTTACAAGTCAAAACCAAGAGAAAACTTCCAAAAATCTTCTACTTCTAACTTTGTTAATCAATTATTTGCTTCTGTTACTCAACAGGACGATGACAAACAAATGGATCAGCAACTTGGCACTGGGAGTTTTGTGTAGAATTTGAATTCCAATCAATATCAACAGCTCATGACAATGTTGTCCACTCACTTGGCTTCGAGTGCAAATTGTACTTCAACTGATCAGGGCAACAATGCCTCTTCGGGTTATGCCATTCTATATCAGTCAATCCTGCTTTTGCATCTAAAGAATTATGGATAGCAAGTATCACTCTACCCAATCACACACGAATACCAATCAACCTCCGTGGAGATGTCAGAATAAGTCCAAAACTGATGTTGTGTGATGTTCTATTTGTTCCCCAATTCAAGTTCAATTTGTTATCCGTCAGTGCATTAACTATTGGATCTCAACTTACCTTGAGTTTCTTCTATGATCAGTTCATTATTCAGGAGGCAGCAACAAAGAAGATGATTGACAGGGGTGATAGAGTTCAGGATCTATATATACTTGATACTAAAGTCATTGACTTTGTTTGTAATGCTTTTGTTGGTAGTCTTTCAGCTCATAGACGGCACAATAGGCTTGGTTATCTACCTTTTAAAAGATTAGATGTGTTAAAGGATCAATTGCTGTGTGATTTTACCAGGTTAAACTCAAATCTTCCTTGCTACATCTGCCCTTCTGCTAAGCAAAGAAGATTGTCATTTGAATCTAATAATAATCTATCCAGCAAACCATTTGATCTAGTACATTGTGACATATGGGGACCTTATTATGTTGCATCTCACTCACGCTAAAAATACTTTTTGACTTTGGTGGATGATTATTCTAGATTCACTTAGCTATACATGTTAAGCATAAATCTGATGCTGTGAATGTTGTTCAGCGATTTTTCACTATGGTGGGTACACAATATAATGCAGCTATTAATAAATTTAGATCAGATAATGCCGATGAACTATCCTTCAAAGATTTCTTTGCTGAAAAAGGGGTGATACATCAGCTCAGTTGTGTTGAAAGACCACATTAAAATTCTGTTATTGAACGTAAATGAACGAAACAAAAGGAATAAAAGATTTTTATTTCATTCATCAAACATACCAACTTGCACCCTTTTAAAATACAATAATGGAACTAAAAAAGGAAAAAATAAATCTCCTAATTTGAAAGAATAATTACAACCTATAACTAATCAATTTACACCAAGTATGGAAAGATTTTGATATCTTTCCATACACGATTTCCTACACACTCCCTCAAGTTGGAAGGTAGATTTGATCATAACCAACTTGCTAGTGAAATCGTTGAAATGTTGTTGAGACAATCATTTGGTGAGGATATCTGCCCTTTGCTCCTTTGTAGGGACATACACCATACAAATGACTTTGTCTTCAACCTTTTCTTTGATGAAATGTCTTCGATCTCTACATGTTTTGTTCTATCATGCTGGACTGAGTTAAGTGAAATGTTGATGGTTGCTTTATTATCACAATAGAGTTTTATAGGTAATTTCATTTCAACCTTCAACTCCTCCAAGAGTTTCTTCAACAATAGTTCTTCACATATCCCTTGTGCAGCTACTCTGAATTTTGCTTCAGCACTGCTTCTTGCCACTACATTTTATTTTTTACTTCTCCAAGTTACCAAATTGCCCCATACAAAGGTACAGTACCCTGACGTTGATCTCCTGTCTTCTATTGATCCAGCCCAATCAACATTTGTAAATATTTCCACTTCTTTCTTTTCATTCTTCTTGAAAAATAATCCCTTTCCAAAGGTGCCTTTTAGATACCTCAGAATTTTGGACACTGCTTCTAGGTTAGTTTCCCTCGGCGAGTACACGTGTTGGCTTGCAACGCTGACCGCAAAAGTAATGTCTAGTCTCGTATGTGATAGGTAGATTAACTTACCAACCAGTCGTTGGTATCTGTCTCTATCAACCAGTTTTCCGCTTTTCCCACAATCTATAGATGTGTTGCTTGGTTTGCAACCAAGCATACCAATTTCGGTCAACAAGTCGAGAATGTGTTTCCGTTGTGATATACTGATACTCCTTTTTGATCTCCCGACCTCCATGCCTAAGAAGTATCGCATCTGACCTAGGTCTTTTGCTTCAAATTCGAAGGCAAGGCTTTTCTTTAGTCTGTCCATCTCAGTTACGTTGCCTCCCGTGAGGATTATATCGTCTACATACACAATCAGAATTATTATTTTTCCTTCTTCAGATTGCCGAAAAAATATAGTATGATCTGACAGCCCTTGTTGGTATCCTTGATTCCTCAATACCTCTGCAAATCTGTCAAACCAAGCTCTTGGTGATTGCTTAAGACCATACAATGACTTCTTGAGCTTGCATACCCAGTCTTTTCCACCTTTATTATTGAACCCAGGAGGTACTGTCATAAAGACTTCCTCTTCAAATTTTCCATTCAAAAAGGCATTCTTAATGTCAAGTTGCTGGAGGGGCCAATCTAAGTTGGCTACTAGAGATAGGAACACTCGAACTGTATTCAGTTTTGCCACCGGTGCAAATGTCTCCAAGTAATCAATACCATATGTCTATGTGTATCCTTTGGCTACCAGTCGAGCTTTATATCGTTCTATTGTCCCATCAGCTTTATACTTTACATTAAAAGTGCATTTAAATCCAACTCGTCTTTTACCTTTTGGTAACTCCACCAAATCCCAGGTTTCATTTTTTTTCAATGCCCGCAATTCTTCCATAACAGCTCCTCTCCATTTGGGAACTTCTAAGGCCTCCTGAATGTTCTTTGAGATTTCTGTATTGTCAAGATTAACAATAAAAGTACGAAATTTTATAGATAGAGCTTTATAAGACAAATTTAGAGATAGGGTGGAGAGTACAGGACCGAATTTGTTTTCTAAGAACAAGATGTAAATCATCACTTGGAGAATCAGAGTTACCGAATAGGATTTTATTCGGCCCAATCACCGGTTCTGACTCTTTTGGTACCTCAGGTGCGAGGTTTCCTGTATACTCGAATTCGGCCTCTTTAGTAAACTAGCACCTCCTTGCCTCTTTGACTCTCTGCATCTTCTCTTGAATTCAAGTTTCCTTCTGTGGATTTGGATGTGACATTTTCAATATAGGTTGGTTCAGGAGGGGAGAGATCAAAGTTGAAAAACTCTTCGAGTAATCGCTTTTCACTCAGAATCTCCCCCTGAAGAGAGGGTTTTTTGAAGTGGGGTGTTTTTTCAAAGAAGGTGACATTGAGACTAACAAAAACCGTTTTCATTGATGGATCATAGCATTTATATCCCTTCTGAATAGGTGAGTATCCAATGAACACACATTTAAGTGCACGGGGTTCTAATTTGCTTCG
Source organism: Fraxinus excelsior (assembly GCA_019097785.1). Taxonomy (NCBI): domain Eukaryota; kingdom Viridiplantae; phylum Streptophyta; class Magnoliopsida; order Lamiales; family Oleaceae; genus Fraxinus; species Fraxinus excelsior. The sequence goes on along the minus strand of CM032631.1, from coordinate 29,467,127 downwards.
ATGATGAGAGTGAATATAGGTAAATGCCACGCATCCAAACACTCCCAGAGGTAGATTAAAGTGAAAGCAAGTGTTAGGGAAGTGTGCTTGGAATTTCTGAAGAGGTGAGTCGAAGGATAGGGTACGACTGGGTATTCTATTTATTAGATATGTGGCTGTTCGGATAGCAGCGTCCAAAAAAGTTTAGGCATATTCGTAGTGAACATCAAGATACTTCTAGAAGGTGCCTATTTTTGCTCTGCAATCCCATTTTGTTGAAGGATATTGACACATGAAGTTTAGTTTTGTAAATAGTCTCATAGTGTATCATTGATATATTTTGTGCCGTTATCTATGCGGAGTATTTGGATTTGTGTCTGAACTTGTGTTTGAATCGCTGTATGAAAATAAATAAACACGGAGCGACCTTCAAATTTTTCTTTTAGTAGGTAGACCCGACAAAATTGAGTATGATCATCTATAAAAGTGATAAACCATCTTGTGTGTGTTCAACTGGGGGTTCGAGAGGGTCCCCATAAGTCACTGTGAATCATAATGAAGGGTTTAGATGGTTTTTATATAGAGTTTGGATACGAAGTACGCTGATGTTTCGCAAGTTCACACTGGAAGTCAATTGAAATTTTATTCGAAAATATTGAAGGAATTACACGTTTCAGATACTGAAAATTTGGGTGGCCTAGTTTATAATGCCATAACAGAATTTCACTATCCCTAGAGACAGGTGCAGACTCACAAATAGCAATTTGATGTAGTTTACTGACATCAGCTTCTTCAAAGTAGTATAGTCCCTCACATACTTTAGCATTGCCAATTGTCTTCCCCGATGAAAGATCCTGAAAAACACAGTGAGACGGAAGAAATTTAGCAAAGCAATTGGAGTCTCTAGTGAGTTTGCTAATTGATAATAGATTGCATGATAAATTGGGAACATGTAAGACAGATTCGATGATTATAGAGTTAGAAATTTTGGTACTCCCTTTTCCTGCGACAAATGAAAGGGAGCCATCTGCAATTTTTACTTTAACATTGCCAGCACACGTTGAATATGAAGAGAAAAGGTGATATTCGTCTGTCATATGATCGGACGCTCCAGAGTCTATAATCCAGGGGGTTTTAGATTTTGAAGTGGTAAATAAGGATTTCAAAAAATTACCCTTATGAGCTAGGGAGCTTGAATGGCCATTAGGAAGAGACTAACCAGAAGTTTGAAGATTAGTGAAAATTTGGTAGAGTTATTCCAGTTGTTCGGAATTAAATGCACCATTTTGAGAAGGGCTGATTTTTGCCTCAGTTTGATATCCCCGACTCCTAGTGTTTTGTCTTGGCTTCTAATCGGCGGGTTTTCCATGTAAGTCCCAACAAACATCTTTTCTGTGTCCGGACTTACGACAATGTTCACACCACGGTCGGTCAAGTTGTTTTTGACTTGACCCATTTATTTTTCCTTTTGATGACATACCCATATATTCTGGCCCATTATTTTCCAGCCTAAAGTCCTTTCCACTTGAAAATCCATTAAGTTGATTTTTTCCTTCAGTTGGGCCTTTAAATGTTGGCCCAATTCTTCCACAACTCTCCGGCATTTTTCCTTTCATTACAAGGGCCGACACTTCACTTAGCCCTTTTTCCTTTGTCTAGCATGATCAGACGGCGGGCCTCCTCCTGTCGAACCTTCGAGAAGACCTCGCGAAGAGGCGACAGTGGTCGCTGGCTAGAACGCGGCCTCTGACATCGTCGAGATCTCAATTTAGGCCCACCAAGAACTTATATACTCTTTCATTTTCAAGGTTCTGCTTATACCGTACACTGTCATCTCTACACTTCCATTCTTCGTCGTCGCTGAGGTCGAGCTCCTACCATTGTGAAGTCATTTCCATGAAATAGTCGGTAACTTCCCTGGTTCCTTGCTTCGTTTGCCATAAACGAGCTTTGATTTCGAAGATGTCGGATGAGTTCTCTGTGTCTAAGTATGTGTCTCTCACCACCTCCCAAACTTCTTTTGCAGTGGGAAGGAAGAGAAAAGTCTTCCCTATTGCTGGTTTCATGGAGTTAACCAACTAGGCGATGACCATAGAATTTTCCGAGTTCCATCGTTGAACAAGTGAAGCTTCCGTTGGTTTCTTCAAATCGCCGGTAAGGTATCCCAGCTTCCCATTACCATCAATCACCAATTTAATTGATTGGGCACATTCTCGATAATTTTTTCCGTTTAATTTCTCGACTTTGAGTTGAAAAGAAGAGTTCTCGAAACTGTGAGAACCAATTGTGAGGTTAACTTCCGTTTTGATTTGAGGGGCATCGGAGATTGCTGACCCCGAACTGTTGACGGGAAATTCAGCCATAGGTTGCTAGGTTTAGACAAGCAGGCTCTGATACCATGAACGAAACGAGAGAAAGAAAAGATTTTTATTTTATTAATCAAACATACCAACTTACACCCTTTTATAATACAATAATGGAACTAAAAAAGGAAAAAATAAATCTCCTAATTTGAAAGAATAATTACAACCTATAACTAATCAATTTACACCAAGTATGGAAAGATTTTGATATCTTTCCATACACGATTTCCTACAGTAAACATCAACATCTTCTAAATGTGGCTCGAGCTCTATTTTGCTAGTTACTCTTTCCTCAGAGTCTTTGGGTGCCTGGCCTTTGCTTCCACACTTAGTGCACACAGAAATAAGTTTCAACCCAAAGCCAGACCTTGTGTATTCTTAGGATACCCTCCTGGCATCATAGGTTATAAACTTTTTTATGTCTCTTTAAAGTAAATTTTTGTTTCAAGGGATGTGTTTCATGAGGATATATGATCAAATATTGGATCATTTTCATGACTTAGTCTTACCATCCTCTTCTTTATCTATCCCTCATGACATATCATTGCAGTTTGTTTCCTTCTCTTCTGAGTCTCCACCTGCTCACCCACATATTGATACGCACTCAAGTGTTAACCTTCGAAAATCTCAGTTTTTAGACCACCAACATGACTCAAGGATTTCCACTGCAATCTGATCTCCCATTCTGATAGTTCTATCACTCTTCCTCCTTATTATATTGGGAACTTTTTCATATAACCACTTATCCCTTATCCAACTTTCATAGACATTTTGTATTAAATGTCTCTTCCCATTTTGAATCGCTCTTTTTTCATCAAGCTATCAAAATTCCCTAATGGCGTGAAGCTATGTAGCTTGAACTTGATGATATGGAAGCTAACCACACCCGGTCCATTGTCCTATTGTCTACTAGGAAACATTCAGTGGGTTGTAAGTGGGTTTTTAAGAATAAATATAAATCAGACGGTTCCCTAGAAAGGCACAAAGCACGCCTTGTGGCTAAAGACTATACACAACAAGAAGGGTTGAATTACTTTTGACACTTTCTCCCCAGTAGCCAAAGTCGTGACTATAAAGGTGATGCTTGCTCTTGCAGCTTATCATAATTGACACTTGTTCCAGCTAGATGTGAATAATGCTTTCTTAAATAGCGACTTGTTTGAGGAGGTCTATATGAATCTTCCACCTGGTTATGAGCTCCATAAATCTATCAAACAGTGGGAGGAGGTGGTTTGTAAATTACACAAATCCATATACAGCCTCAAGCAAGTTTCAAGGCAATGGAATTCCAAGTTTTCCCATGCTCTCATTCATCATGGCTTCACTCAATCGAAGACAGATTATTCCCTATTCACGAAAGGCTCTGGTGATAACTTTGTTGCATTGTTAGATTATGTTGATGACATTGTCATCACTGGACCCAACATTCAATACATTGATTCCTTAAAGGTTTTCCTACATTCTCAATTTAAACTCAAGGACATGGGTTGTTTGAAGTATTTCTTATGGATTGAAATTGCTCGTTCTACAACAGGTATTGTCATTTCACAAAGATAGTATGGCTTGCAGTTACTCGAGGATGTTGGTTATGTGGACTGTAAACCAGTGAATAGCCCTATGGATCTAAAGACAACCCTCAGCTTACATAATGGAGATTTGCTACATGATGCTTCTCATTACAGGAGGTTGATTGGGAGACTGCTCTACTTAACTTTTTCACAACCATATATAACATTTGTAGTGCACAAGTTAAGTCAGTATATGTCTCAACCAAGGCTACCACATCTTAAGGCAATTCACCATCCATGCCAAGGCATTCTGTTTTCTTCTCACATAACTTCTCCTGTTGGTTCTCCGGACAAGCCTCTCAAACTTTGGGCATTTTCTAATGCGAATTAGGTATCTTACACTGACACTCAAAAGTCTACTACTGGCTTCTGTATCTTTATTGGTGAATCCATGGTGTCTTAGAGATAAGAAAGACAACCTACTATTTCTCGTTCATCAGCTGAGGCTGAATATAGAGCTCTTGCTGCCACAGTTAGTGAAATCATCTGGATTAAACAATCGTTAACAGATTTCCAAATCAATGTTACCCCTCTGGTTGTCCTTTATTGTGACAACCATGATGCAATTCAAATTGCTACAAATCCTATTTTTCATGAACGAACGAAGCACATTGAGATCGATTGTCATTTCATTTGTAAAAACATTATTGCTGGATTGGTTAAGCTACTTCCGATTCGATCACAACATCAACTAGCTGATGCCTTTACTAAACAGTTACTTGCATCCATTCTCAATCCCTTGTTAGCCAAGATGTGTATCAAAAATATATACAACACATCTTGAGGGGGAGTATTAGGACTTATTCATCTTGTAATTCATATTGTAATGCCTTTTTTGTTCTCAGCCAGCTTCACATGTAAGTAGTTAGGACAGCTGGCATTTCTTTTGGCTATTTATATATGTAAAGTTGATTCATCTGTAACCAATTACTCATTCTGATCAATAACAGAGCAGCATATTCTTCTTCCATTTATCTCTAATAATAAAAGCTCATAAAAGTGCTCTCAATTTCAATGATACTAAAAAATTCTAATAAGAATAAAATATTTGAAACATGTAGAACGAGATATCACGAAGATCAAGACTTGATACCCTCTAAATACTGGAGTGTAAAGCATTTAACTCCATCAGAAATCTCGCCTTGGTGGATCAATGTCATTTGACAATCAAAATTCTAGCTAACAAGATGTTTATGAAAGGATTGAATTACCTAACAAATAGCAAACTCGTACTAGATTCCTCCATAATTAGCCATTTCCTTATTTTTACAATTTTCTTTTAGTTAAAAAACGAGGCAATTACCGATACACTAACAATTGGGCCAAATGACTAACATATCTTCACAAAATACAAGTTTAGCATAAGATAAAAAATGTCAATAGATAAAACAACTTCCTGAAGATCAGCATATTGACAGGGATTCAAGAACTTATCGAATCAATTACACAAGTATTATAACTCACTGTTGAGGCCGGTGTCCACCAGAAGAGAAACCATCAGTGGAAGTGAGGTACAAAAGCCCATCCAATTTCACGGCACCCAGGGCAGACCTCAAGAAACTTGAATCACTACCAAACGAATCAATATCAATAAAATCAAAGTAATCTCTCCTCAAATAACACTCTGTCAAAACCCGGTTCGCATCCGAATGCGAAATAACCCATCTCTTATTTTCTCCATACTCCTTGGCCGCCCTCTCCAAATTGCCCGTAATAACACTCCCATATTCCTCATTCGCATCATTAGCCATCACAAAATCAGCATCGGCTTCCGCCAGATAGCGTAAAGATCTGATTCCGCAGCCGCACATTGCGTCGAGCACTCGGAGGGCATTGTGTGATTTCTTGTAAATGGCAGCTGCAAGCACACCGAGGTCGCGGCCAGTGGCGCTCTCATGGCGGAAGAAGGTGTCGCCAATGTCGAAGCAGTGGCCCCTTTCAGATATGCAGCATTTTGGTGGGGTTGAGCATTTGGCGGTTTGGTGGGTGAAAGGGGCTACGGGTTTAAGGGAGAGAGTTAACATGCGGGAAAGTGTACAAGAAACGAGGAATTACAGCAATTCTAACAGCAATCATGCTATAATTAATAGAAATTTTGACCAGATTGAGGTGAGAAAACAAGGATAAATGGATTACATAATATCACTTAAGAAATTCGATCGCGGATGTGAAGTGTGGAAAAGTTAAAAATTTAGACTATCGATGGATGCACGCCACATGTCAATTATATAATGTATTATGTAAATGGTTATGTACTTGTAGCATGGTCCAGAAAACAAAATATGCTAATCATGCTGTTTTCGCGCGTTTTTGCAACCCGCCAACAATTACGAGAAAGAGGGGTCAGACGATTGTGTAAGGAACAGACCTCTTGAAACAAAGTCCCAAAAAGGGGTGCGTTTACTAGTGAAGAATTACAACTGGAAAGTAGACAAAACGCCTCCAAGGGGCGCAAGCACACGAGTACTGAAAAATGATTAAATTTAAACTAAGGAATAAAAGTTACATGATTTCTTGTAGACAGTTTTTTGATTCGACCCTTTCTTCTATGACGTTACTTCATTTTATACTTCTTGAGCATCCTTTGGTTATCGAAACTGCTCAAACTTGTTCCATATCCTTCGCAACCGTCCACTCTTTTAGTGAGGAACCGCTTGTTTGGGGAGTAGTTGCTTAATAACCGTTGCTACTACCCTTGCTGCTTCCTGGATCGTGGGATCGTGCCGGGTTCACTTGTCAACCGCTTCCAAACTACATCCTTTAGACTTGTCTGATTCTGGGCGACTTGGGGTTTTGGGTGACAATGAGGCTGTCGTCCTGGGCGATTGTGCAGTATTACCCTCGTTCGGCCTCTGGGCATCCCACAGTCTTGGGCGATGGTATTCCTTCGCTCTTGGGCTTCCAATATTCAGGCTTTTCCACATGCCTCCAGCTTGGGCTTTTCTTCTTGGGCCTTTTAATTGGCTTCCGTTGGGTCTTTATCTTGGATTTCTCAATTGGACTTCCCTTTGATTTTTGGGCTGCATTTTAGTGTGTCAACAATTACCCCCCAATATGGCAGAATTAATACTAATAATTAATTTTGCCATATTCATTCTGTACCTTTCCCACAATATTTGAACTTCCCCAGAATTTCAATCGTCGCTTGCGTTTTAGTGCCTGAAAGGTTGCGACGTTATAAACCCTTAAAACCCCAAAAGTACGCGGCATTCTTTTTCATTTACATCTCTGCGGCATTACGTCTTTCTCTCGCCTACTTGGTCTTCTTGGTTGGCAGTCCATACCCCGCTATCGATTTCTCGTTCACCCCGACACGTACAATTTTATCATCGGCCGCCCTTGGATTGTTGACCCAACACTGGAGGGCTTGTTAATATGTCTACAGGCTTTCAAAAGCCTTTTGATGTTCTTCTTTCCAGACGAATTCATCTTGATTTTTCAGCTTTAGGAGAGGCGAAAACGCTTTCATTCGCCTTGCACAATTAGATATAAAGCGTCTTAAAAAATTGATTTGGCCTAAAAACCTTTGCAGCTCCTTTTTATTACTAGGAGCCTTAGCCTCTAAAATGGCCTTCGTTTTATTCTTATCAAGTTCAATCCCTCTTTTATGTACCAGGAATCCAAGGAAATTTCCTCGTGAGGCAGCATTTGGCTAACGAACGTTGGGCGATCCTCTCCTTCCTCACCAATTTTAACCTTGACCAAGGGGTCTTGAGCTTGTGCATATCCTGACTTAGGGATTTCGTCGCTTCATCATCCACGTCGCTCAGAGAGTTTTGCTCTTCCAGGCAATCCACTTTATGAACTTCCCAATCCAAGCTCTGCTCCATTTCGGACACCATCAATTTGTCCTTCAACATCTTTAATGCCGCTTCTTCTTTCTTCATACATTCACACTCTTTATTGAAAGCCATCAACTTGGCTTTGAAGGCCTGAACTTCGGCCTCTTGTTTTTGTTGTCGAAAACTCATTTAAGGTTGTTTGGCTTTTTCTTTGCTACTGGCTCTTCCAAGGCCACTATGTTTGGCCTCATTTGATTAAACATTTCAGTGAGTGAATCTATTGAGAAAGGCTCTTCGCTTCGGGCAGTAATTTGAGTTTCTTCCCCATCTTGAACCACTCTGACAGGCCCATAATTCCCTTCATACATGAACCTCTCCACTGAATTCGCTTCCGCCACAAAGGGCCTATGATCTGCCTGCACCACCTCTGCTTCCCCTTTGTCGTTCCAGAAGACTAAGCATTGATGGAGTGATGAGGGATTGATGGAGTGATGAGGGAATACATCGACTGCCATGGATCCAGTCTCTTCCTAGTAGCACGTTGTAGCTGGTAGGACCATCTATCACGAAGAAAACAGTAGTCCTAGTGGTTGTCCCTACAGTTATGTCCAGTGGCATAACTCCTTTTGCTGAAGTTGCCCCACCATTAAAACTTATAAGAATGACTTCCGTTGGGATCATGTCGCTTTCTGTCTTAGCAAATTTCCTCATCAGTACCTAGCTGGAATGGTGTTTTATGACCGCTCCATTGTCCCTACGGTTATGTCAAGTGGCATAACTCCTTTTGCCGAAGTTGCCCCACCATTAAAACGTGTAAGAATGACTTCTGTTGGGATCATGTGGCTTTCTGTCTTAGCAAATTTCCTCATCATCCTAGCTGGAATGGTGTTTATAGCCGCTCCATTGTCAATAAGTACTTTTACTATTGGTACACCATTAACCAAGGCTTTGACGTACAGTGGCCTTAAGTGTTTGGTTAACCTCATCGCTGGTTTGTTGAAGATGACTTTTTCAGCAGCGTCTATTTCCACTTCCTGCCTATTTTCTGGCGGGCTATCTCTTGGTGATAGATCAACGTGCAGCACATCGGACTGAGCCTTCTTTCCTCGGGTCCCTTCCTTCTCTTTTTCCAATACTTCTTCCTCAGTTACCCAATTTGTAGGAGGAGGCATTATTCTAGGGGTGATCCATATTTTTCAGAGCGAGGTACCCTCTTTTTCCTTTTTGGCGCCCCTACAGCACATAGAAATCAAACGGTCGACCAGATGGTTCTCCCAACAGATCCACTTCGCGGACTCCTTCCTGGTGCAATTGTTTCAACAGGGTGTTGCGCGACGCTCCCCTTTTCCGCCTCTCTGCTTCTATATCAATCTCTTCTTCAACATCTGTCATACCATCGTTCTCGCCATCATCACACATTTCTCTGGATGTTTGGCCTTCATCGCAGACTAGCACGCAAGTGTCTTCCTCATTATCCTCTTTTTCTTTGCTTTTGAACTCATCGGCCAACAAGTAGTTGTTAGCCAGGACATGAGGTAATGTGCCAAACTGGATAGTTAGAGGTTGGTCGGGATCATCTTCATCTTTCCTGTCTCGCTCAAACTTCGATCTCCCAGATGAGCTTTCCGGCAATTCTCCCATTGATTCACCAGTGCCTGTTTCTTCGCTATCTTCAAAAGCATTTTCGTTGGCTATCTTGAGCGTTTTGGGCGCTCTAGGGCGTGATTCTCCTTACTGTTGCCTCATCATCCGCCCGTAATTACGTTGGTAACGCCTTTGTTGGGTTCTGGTCATTTCATTGAATGGCACTATCCTTCCTGCATTGTTTTGGAACGAATGCCATACATTGGGCTGGCGAGGCTGCGGCCTAAATGTTCTTCTTTGGATGGTCGTCCCAAACCCCCTTTCTCTAGGTAGTTCTCCGTACAACGGCACCCTTCGCCCCCTGACAGGCTGAGCGACTGGCATGAAATCAGGGCGATGGTGGAATGGCCGTGTCGTTGATGACCCTGTATTTGCTTTCAACTCGTGCTTACATCTGTCGCACAGCACATCTTTGCCATGCTTGGGCTCTTTCCCTTTGATGCGTTCAAAAACGCTGAGAGGTGGTTTGGATTCTTCTTCTTCGTCATCAATCACCAGTTTAAACCTTGGCAATTTGTTTTTCAAGCCAGTCGTTATCATATTCATTGCTAGTGGCCGTGGGAACGGGTCTTCATCCACCGCCATCTTCTTCTTTTCCTCGAACGTAATTCGTCCTGAGTCGATAGCATCCTGCAACACATGGCGAAAAACCATACAATAATTAGTCGCATGTGACCATGCATTATGCCATTTACAGTACTTTTACCCTTAATTTGTTCAGAGTCTGGCAATTTGTGTTTGTCGCTCAACCTTATCTGCTTATCCTTATATAACTTGTCGAATATGAGGTCAGCTTTGGTTACGTCGAACGAGAACGTTCGCATTTTTCTGCTTTCACCATTTGCAAGTTCATCTTTGCCCACTATTTTTGGCTTAACTAGCATGAGACAAGTATATGCTTCTCCATTTACTAACTCAGCCAAGCATATTTCTGTCTGGTCATGATAACCATCATCAATAGTATGAACATTGAAATTCGGGTCTTTATAATAAGTCCCTTTACTGGAATTTTTTATTTGTTCTTCCTCTCTTACTAGTCGCTCATACCTAATGACGTTTGCGCTAAGTTGAAATAAATCTGGGAATTCTCTATCCTGGAATTTCTTCTTTAGATCAAAGCTTAAACAACTTTGTGCGATTTTGACAAATTCCTTTTCTGGTAACGGCACAAAACATTTACTTCTGCCGTTTTGAACCTTTGTAGGAAATTTTCTGCCCATTCGTTAGGCAATTGACGTAAATTCGTCAAATCGGCCAGTGTAACTTCAGACTCAGTTTTGTAAAATTGAGCATGGAATAACTGCTCCATTTGCTGCCAAGTTTGGACGGAGTTTGCCGGCAAATTAATGAACCAAGAAAAGGCTACTCCTGTTAAAGAACTTGGGAACAACCTCAACTTATGGTAATCATTCACCTCACCGCTTTGCAACGTGAATCGCCCTACATGTTCTAGTGTAGACACTTCTCCTAGGCCAGTAAATAGTGAGAATTCCGGTACTTTGTACCCTCTAGGCCATGGATATGCCTGATCTATCCAATCAGGGTATGGCTTGGTATAAATTGGCCTAATCACCGGGCGTACCCCAACTGCTATCTGATCTTGCACTATTTCCATAATTTGGTTTCTTAGCACGGCGTTAGGGTCATACGGGTTTCCAATTGGTTGGTTTACTGGCTGATTCGTGGGAGGCCTGGTAGTTTGCCCTTGATTGGCGATAAAAGTGCCATTATTCGGGCTATTATGGCTGTTAAATTGAGTGCTTAGACCTTCATTCATACGTAAACCATTCTGTCCGTTGTTCAGGACATTATCTCTCACGTTTCTATTACCCCCCAGGTTGGACGTAGTGTTATTATTACTCAAATTCAAGGTTCCGTTTCCCCTTGGGTTTGACGTAGAAGGGCCAAAAGGTGGCTCCAGATTTGGGCCGGAATTTACACCAAGAGAATTGTATGGCGAAGTATGTCCCACGATAGTCCTAGACTGGAAGTGATTATCTATAGGCATAACAGGTTGACACATTTGGCTTACCAACTTATTCATGATTTCATTCAACGTATTAAGTTGTTTAGCCATATTATCAAAATGTCTATTCTCGTTTTGGGTAAACTTTTCCATATTATGAATGTTACGTAAGTTTACCTGTTCAACGACATCCTGCGTGAGTTCTCCCAACAATGCACGCATTGTGCGAGGGCTCAATTCTGTCATTGGTTCGTAGCGGCCGCGACTGCTTTGACTTTGTCCATCTGTCTGTGGGGAATGTTGTTGCTCCTCGTATCGCTCAACCACAGACTGGACTACTCCTTGACTTGCTGGTTCCTTATCGGAATTTTTATGAGACATGATATCTTTTCTCTTTTTGTATCTTCACTTACAAAACACCAACTGTCCCACCGGGCGTGCCAAATTGTTTTCGCGCGTTTTTGCAACCCGCCAACAATTACGAGAAAGAGGGGTCAGACGATTGTGTAAGGAACAGACCTCTTGAGACAAAGTCCCAAAAAGGGGTGCGTTTACTAGTGAAGAATTACAACTGGAAAGTAGACAAAACGCCTCCAAGGGGCGCAAGCACACGAGTACTGAAAAATGATTAAATTTAAACTAAGGAATAAAAGTTACATGATCTCTTGTAGAGAGTTTTTGATTCGGTCTCCTTTTCTTCTATGACGTTACTTCCTTTTATACTTCTTGAGCATCCTTTGGTTATCGAAACTGCTCAGACTTGTTCCATATCCTTCGCAACCGTCCACTCTTTTAGTGAGGAACCGCTTGTTTGGGGAGTAGTTGCTTAATAACCGTTGCTACTACCCTTGCTGCTTCCTGGATCGTGGGATCGTGCCGGGTTCACTTGTCAACCGCTTCCAGACTATATCCTTTAGACTTGTCTGATTCTGGGCGACTTGGGGTTCTGGGCGACATGAGGCTGTCGTCCTGGGCGATTGTGCAGTACTACCCTCGTTCGGCCTCTGGGCGTCCCACAATCTTGGGCGATGGTATTCCTTTGCTCTTGGGCTTCCAATATTCAGGCTTTTCCACAGGCCTCTAGTTTGGGCTTTTCTTCTTGGGCCTTTTAATTGGCTTCCGTTGGGTCTTTATCTTGGATTTCTTAATTGGACTTCCTTTTGATTTTGGGCTGCATTTTAGTGTCACGTTAGCATCAATGTGAATTCTTTCAACATTTACCTACAAAAATATTATCTGGACATTTTTATATTGGAGTCGAAACTCTACACCTTTTCAATCCTTCGTCTTTTCAATCCTTTATACCCATTAAGCTCCCTTGTATGTTTTCTTTGAGTCTTAATATCTACTTATATTAATTTATTAAAATTCTGTCATCTAAAAGTAGACTTCGACGCTACAATATTAATAAGAGGTATTAGTAGATTGTGTGCTATAAGGGAAACAATTGAATATTGACGCCGTTCGTTCTAAAAATAAAATAAAATAGAGAAGGTAAGTCTAAACCTCTTGCTCATAATAAAGATTAGAGCATTCCTAATTATGTCGAACACGTTATGAATAAATTATAACCCATCTTACATGATTAAATTAAAAATATGACAAACGCAACAAATATATAAAAAAAAAAAAATACCACCAAAATTGGGATTAGGAATCCTAGCAAATTTATAAATTACAACTTTATTAATATTTGCATAGTCAAACATAAAGTAACGAATTTTATTCTCACAATGAAATTCTTAATAATACCCATTAAATCATTAAAAAAAATTAGTAGCATTATAAGGAAATTCGAATAGTTCAAAAAAAACAATTCTTTTATGCATTACTCACAATTTATCTATATAGTAAGTTGTAGTAGCTCTCTAATTTTTTTATTAGTAAAACCCCCGTAGGCCAGGCGTTAAAGATGTAATACCACCGTATTTATATAAATTAATTATTAGCGATTTTTGATGATATAAAGTGAAAACATTAAAACAAAAAGTATTTCTAGTTAAGTGATTCGTACTTGGGTTGGAGATATTATCGTATGAACTTGGTGAAATTTGGTTGCCCACTATGCTGATGCAGGACTTGAAACTTAGGGGGTACAATTAAACTCGAAAAAAAGTTGGGTGAAATTATGCAATCGAATATTTACGTCCAAAAAACTCATACTTATGTAATTTTGCATCCGACCATTTACGTAGAATATGACTTTTTCGAATGTAAAAAATTCAATTTTTTTTTTTGTCATATTCCATATAAAATTTCCTAATAAAATGATGAAAATTACATTAAAAAATTTGTATCATAAAAATAATAAATATTAATGAAATAATTGATTTTAAAAAAAAAAAATATTCGAGTTGGACGTCTTTCTTCAAAACTCACGTTTAACGTATTTTTAACTATTTTCGATATCTGTTTAGACTATTCGATATGTCCATAATATAGTTCTCGAAATAAGTTTTGAGATGATATAAACAATTTGTAAAATCGATTAGCATACGATCGTCAGAGAATTTTTAAAATTAGCTTTCAAATTTATTGTGATTTTGCCCCTGTTTGGTGGAGATTAAAGTCAGATTTTTAGTAAATTTTGATAAAAGTTATATATTTAAAGATTCCATGATATATGTTAATAAAATTAATTGTTAACTTTGATTTGGATTAAAATTTATATTTCAATCAATACTAAATATGACTTTATTTAAAAAAAAAAAAAAAAAAATCTTCTCAAAAGTTAGTGGGGGCACGTGCCCCACTAGACCCTACCCCGGGTCCGCCCATGGCCATGCCCTCACGCATTGCCTCTTACAGCATACCTAGCTAGTAAGTGAACTAGAACATGTATCGAGAAAACTAAATTAGGGTTGAGTCTATGTAAGATTCAAACCTCCTTTATTGATTGAACACTTATTGTAGCGCCTGTTTATGTGGTTGTTCCAATACTTGTTTTCTAAGTTAATCTTTCTTCACAATATTTTAGGGCCATCGAACGGCTCGTGGGTGCGGCTCGACCTCGTTTTGAGACGAGCTGAGCTCACAATTTTTTTTAACAAGCTGACTCGTGGATTCGAGCTAGGATCTGACTCGTTTGGGCTTGTGGCTACAAGTAACGAGACGACTCATTTTTTGTTCCTCATTTTTTGACTTGTTTTATTAATTTTTTATTTTTAGAATGTCTACCATTAAAGTGGGAAATAAGTTTTGAAATAGTGAATTTTTGGATTATTTGTGGTTATAAAGTAGCAAAATATTTTGATTCACGTACAAAATATTTTATTGTGAGAATATGTGATTGAAAATAAGTTTAAAAAAAAATTGAAATAATAATAGACAAACAGGGGCTTGTTTTGTTAATTTATTTTAAAGAATAAATAAATGAGCTGACTCATGGACTCGGTTCGTGAGGTCCACGAGATAAAGGGTCAAGCCGATCATGAGATTTAAAAATGAGCCGAGATCGTGCTCGACTCACGTCCACACCAGCCAAGGGCTTCGTAGCCAACTTAGTCTATTGCCACCCCTACGATACTTGCATATTTCTTTGTAATGTTTCTTGCTTCTTACTTGACCTGTGAGCACAAGTTTGAAGTGTTTCCATTATTTAGCAGTCTGTTTCTTTGTTCTTCGTTTACCTATTGTCAGTGCTCCCATGCACATCTTGGTCGCCAAATCAACTAGAATTAGAATGTCATTAAGACCACTAAAATCATGATTGAATGACGAAGACAAAGCAGGAGCAGCACTTTGTGTTGTATAAAAGGCACCAAACATTTCTTCAAACTCATTAATCTCCAACTAATTATTGTGATTCATTTGAATTTTGGATAAAATAAAAAACTGAAAGAAGAATGTAGAAAGTAGAGAAAATGTCGTACGTAGAATGAATTGCACAATAAAAGAACAAATTCGTAGAATGTGGATTGAGTTGCTAGAACTAATTGTACAAAATTTAAATTGCTACAATTGTATACGAAATTTAGAATGAGTAAGAATTGTGATGGGAAAAAATGTAGTAGGTAGATGAGGTATTTAATGAGAAAAAATTCTGAAAAAAATAAAAAAATTGACCGTTGGCCAATGGTCAGAATTATTCAAAACGTGATCATTAAAGGCTTAGTTCAGCTCGCCAATTTTTTTTTAGTTTGGCTCGGCCCGGAGTTCGGCCCTAGACAAGTTCGAACAGCTAGTTGAACCCACTAGCCACTCTACCCAATTGCCACCCCTACTGAAAACAATTTATATAAAAATCTGGAGAATGGATTGAAGTTCATAAGCTTAGGATTGAAATGCGAATGCAAAACCTCCTCATGAGGTTGAATGGGAAGCACTTAGGGTCTGTTTAATCACAAATGTGAAAAATGGGTGAAAAGAAAATGTTTTATAGGAAATTGAATTGCCTAGAAATTGTTTTATTGGAAATTGTAATTAATTGTGTTTGATTGATATAATTTTCCACCTGAAAAATGTTGAAAGTCTCGTGTCCGTTTGACTTCGTTTTTCATGAAAATTGCCCATTAAAGTGATAATATTTTCCACCATTGGGTTTAGAATTTGTTCCACTTGCCAAAAATAAAAAATAAAATAAAAAAATAATCATACTGAATACCATTTGTTTGGCTTTGTTTTGCATGAAAATTGTCAATAAAAGTGATAAAAATTTTTACCATTGTGCCGAGAATTTTTTCAAATTGCCAAAAAAATAAAAATAAAAACTAGAAAATGAATTCCCACACAAACCAAAGGAAAACCAATTCCTTGAAAATGTAGAAAAGTGGTGCGTGATGGAGTAAAAAGGAAAATATTTTCCTTGCAAAAACTTGGCTATCAAATAGCCATTAAATTGGAAAATGAAAAATATTTTTCATTTTTCCTAGAAAATTAAGCATTTCAAACAAGGCCTTAGAGTTATCCAAAGTCTAATGTCTGACTTCTCTCTTGTTTTGAATTCTCGAACGTGAAGGGTTGGATTTTAATTTGTTTTGTGAGCCTACATTTGTAACTAATTGTGTATAAATGATATCTTAAAATTGAACCCAATTAAAGTGGTCCAATAAAGAATTAAAGTTATGGGCTTTACGCATCTAATTAAAGTATATTTCTAAAGGAAAATGCTATGGGTCCCTAATTGTACCCATAGGGGTGTATGTATCTATAGCACAACCCATTTCTAAATGTGTGTGTGTGTGTGAGAGAGATTATAATCCCCAATTTATATGTGACTCCCATTCTACGTGTCATTCTATCAATACAAGAATAACGAGAGAAAACATATTGAAGTGAAAGATCCAAATCCCACAATTAAGAACAATCAATCAGAATCAAGAAGAATTATTGAAGAAATCATGACTAAAGATCAAGGAGTCATAATAAAAAAAACATCCAATTCAAGATCCAGTAATAAATAATCGTTCTCAATGAATAAATGTATGTTCCGCACTTTATAATTTTCTTGGTGATTCGACTGGAGGATATTGGCAATAAAATATTTAGGTTTTCAAATTCTTGAGATTTAAACTATTATAAAATCTAACAAGTGGTATCAGATCCAATTCAATGTTAAACCATTAATAAAAGAAAGATTTTTTAGGGTTGAAATTCATACTTTGGTTTTCTAAATTTTGGGATGTGGGTTTCAAGCCCTAAATCTTAAAGCTTTGAATTTTTCGAGAATTTTTCGAAACTACAGATTCGCTACAACGCTGCAGCTCCACAGTGCCCAAATGCGGCACTACGTTTTCAATTTTAGGGGCAACGTCGTGCGCTGTCAGTTTTGGCACAAAAGAAAAAGAAAAACAAAAGAAAAGGAGGAACAATCAATTTCAAATCTTAACACTTAGCCCCTGTTTGGTACACATTAAAATTTTCATTTTCATTCTTTTACTCATTTTCAACCACACATTTTCAATAAAATAATATTTTTCATCACATCAATAACTTTTCCTTCTTTTTCATTCACACATTTTTCCATCAATCTACTATACCAGCATATATTCTTTTAAAATAATGTGACTCAAACACACCCTTAAAGTTTCTTTCGGATTACTAATTTTCTACAATAGATTAATTGAAACAACATATTATCAAAGTACACTATTTTGTTTAAATTAATTTATTTGAAATATTAGGATGATTATGTGTTTGTAATTCATGCAGTTATTGACCGGTCCAAAGGAAGATAAATATTTGACCGAATTACAAGTATATCTATGGTAATAAATATATGACAATTGTAAATTTTTTCATTATGTGAACATTAGGTCGGTCCAAAAATAGACTTGATGTTTGATAGGATTTATTGTCAATATTTGATTATTACACAAAGAGTGTCACTTACAAGTTGATACTTCTGTCCAAAAACTAAATATTAATATTATGTTTTGTCTTTTGTGATTGGGCCCACAATTATTTGAAATTAGGGAAAATTACAAAAATCAGGTGTATAGTTCACACCAAATCAGGGTGAAAGTTTAATTGTTCAAAAATCAAGTATTTTATTTTATATATCAAACCCTAAATCTATCCAAACCCTAAAATTATTCATTTCTCTTACTCTCTCTCTAACCATTTCTCTCTTTCATTCCACCGCCCCGCCACCTCTTTCCGCGCCCTCTTCACCTCCCACTTTAACTCTCTCCCTAGTCTCCCTGCGTTGCAGCTTCGCGTCGCGACGCTGCTTCGAACGGTGGCAGCGTGCGTTGCGCGACGCTGCTTCGAACGGTGGCAGCGTGCGTTGCGCGACGCTGCCGCCGTTCAAAGCAGCGTCGTGGGACGCTGCTTTGAACGGAGCAGCGTCGCTACTCGACGTTGTCGTTGGTGGTGGTAGTGGTGTGTGTGTAGTAGGTATGTGCGCAGTGAACGATCGATTTGGTACGACTTCAGATCTGGTGATTATGGTTGTAGTATGGTGTTGTTGGTTGCGCAGTGTGTGTGGTGTTGTTGGTGGTTGTTGTTTGGTGAATGAGGTTATGATGTTGGATTTGATGCGGTGGTGATGACGCTGCTTCTGCTTTTGAAAGGGGTAGCCCATTAGATGGTTTTGTTGGTGGTTTTACAAATGGGGTAGTGGTTTGGTGGTGGTGGTGGTGTTTGGGATTTTCTTGTTGGGTGGTGGTTATGGTTGTTGGGTCTGTGTCCATGTCTATGTTGTTGGTGGTGGGGTTATGTTGGGGACGATGACGAACTGGTGCTGAAAATTCTGGACGAGTTTTTAGTTGTGCGCTGAAAATTTGGGGCGATGGCTGTGGTGGTAGTGATGGCTGTAGCGGTTGTGGTTGTGCCGGTGTGTAGTTTTGTGATTAAAAATATAATCTGTGACCAATTATTTTGTTATTTGTAACCTAAAATTTATATAATCTGTGACCGTGAAAAAATCTGTGACCAATTAATTTGAAAATCTATGACTGTGTACCTATAAATTTTGATTTGTGACCAACTAATGTTGAGATCTGTGACTAACAAATTAATTGTAACTAATTTTTTTTTGAATTGTGACCGTAAAATAATTTGTGACGTATAAAAATTATTATTTAACCGGGGTTCGAGGCAAGAATAGTTATTGGATATACATAGGCCTCACTTTATCATCATAATTATCATCCAATGTCACTTGTTTTCAAGTTCTGAATTCGGCAGTATATTTACTTGGATGTTGTCATTTTTTAACTCTTTGGATTGGAACGTTAGTAACTGAACTAATTATAAAGAGGTTAACATTAAAAATAAATTGAAGTTTAATATTTTGATTGTAACGTATTAAAGTTAAGTGACTTAATTGAGATTTCACTCAAAATTAAGTGACCAAATCATCATCCAATAGGATTTCATGACAATATGTTCATTCTCGTATCTATCAAAGAAATGAAAAATAGAAAACAACATTGGTTGGATTTCACACTGTGAAGGACAAAATTCATCCATCACTGAACATTTAGAAAAAATTTAAGTTCGATCAAAAAAATTAAATTTGTCTTAGTTTAATGACTAAATATCAATTTAATTTCAAATTTTATCACTCTTATCACATTTTGTCTTAGATTGAGCCGCGCACATTGACAATTTGCCCACGAAAGGCGATTTCTCCTTCTAATTGAAAGGTCGGTCTGTGGCTGAAAAGGAGAAGTGACGTGGTGAGCCAGGAGATCGACAGAGTCGTGAGCTACAGAGATAGAAGGGAGACCATCGACGCTGTGAGCTATAGAGATCAACGATGTCATGATCTATGGAGATCAATGGCATCGTGATCTATAGAGATCGTCGTGAGCTATAGAGATCGGTGACATCGTAATCCATAGAGAATGACGATGATGTAGTAAGTTATAGAGATCTGTCATCGGTGTGCACTTGTTATCAGAGGGGTGGTGGAGTAAAGTGGAAAATGAGGAAGCAACGAAAATATTTTTTAAAAATGAATTAGGGTTTGTGGGGGTGTGTTGGGGGTGTATTGTGAGTAGATTAATTCAATTTTATAATATTAAAAATTTAAATTTTTATCTGATTTTTAAACAAAAAACTTTCAAATCTACTTTTTGTATTGGGCATTTTAACTCTGGGTAGGTGTAATTTCTACAAAATGTATTGCGGTATGGCCCAATTAAAAAAAAAAAAAAATCAATATTTGATACAACAAAGTAAGAGAGCAAAACTACATTGACGTTTAGTGACAAAATAAAATAAAATAAAGTTAATCATCTAACTGAGACAAATTAAAAGTCTAGTAGTCCCATCAAAATTTTGTTGAAAGTTTAGTAAGCACAAATAAAAATCACACCGTCATCAAAACTGATAATTTGGCATGACCCCAAATAAAAACTTGTATACTATTTAAGTTCTATTTGAGTGTTAAATTATAGATCACCCAAAAAGACCATATAGCATAAATCCAAATATTATAAAATCTTTATTTAATAATCAAAAAACTTTTAACCACCCTCGATGAATAAACTAAAATTACACTAATATTCGTGAAAATACTCTTCCAAAAAAATTTTATTGAAAAATACTAAATTATTCACTCTATTGTTTGCATGCACGGAATACTTTTCTATCTATATTAATAGATAGACTGGCCTAAATAAAATTACATCATCCAAAAAATTTGAAGCAGATATTTAATATTTCCGCAACAATACATAATCAGCTAAGTTTAGGTTCTTAGAAAAACTGCAAAAATGGCATTCTTCTATTGATAGAAGATCTTCACATTCTGCCCGCGAGTGTATATCCAGCAACTTAGCCATCAGATTTTCTCAATCCAGTACCTTGAACATTTTCGAACTGAAACTGCATGTTGGATAAGTCACCTAAAGGAATCCAATTGCAGTAATATATTATCAAGATGAAGCCATTCTATTGGAGGAGAAGGTAAATCCATTTATAGGATTCAATTGCGGTAATATTAATTGTTAATATTGACTTAGATTTTAATTTTTTTTTAACCTAACCAAAGAGGGCCTTAATCTATCCTCGATCCCCCTTTGTGGTAATTTCAATGTATAACCTAATAGCTTGAATCCCCCTATAGTTTACTAGCTTGAGTCCTTTGTTCATATAGATAGTGATTATAAATAAAACTCTCCCTACATACGTCATGGATCTTGATTACGCTCAAAGAATAATGTGATAGTTATAGTGCAGTTTTGAGGTGTCGTATCCATAGAAAGATGGGAAAATTATCAAGGGTTTCAAAAAGGATGATTATTCTCACGAATTCTAGGAAATAGATTTGCTTTTCACGAAATCGAGATTAACTTTTGGAAATAATAAAATTTAAGTCAATGAATAAGATAGTAAAGCATCAAGATTATCTCAATTGGATCGGATCAATAATATCAATTATTTCATTTTTATAACACAATTATAGGCTTTCATCTCGAGACTCTAATCAGAAGATATGTCGTTTAAACCTAATTTAATTCTAACGTGATTCTAATGGTTAATGTTCCTATTGTAATGTCACACTTGGTTTATTGAAATCTGATTCAAAATCGATTATATACTAAAGCATAAAACAGTAGATAATCTCACCAATAAACTTAAATAATTGAGATTAAAAACTAAGTAATTATTTCAATCCATTTATAGAGAGAGCGTGACTAATTCTACGATCAGTTTAATAAAAATTAAACCAATCTCAAAATCAACTCATGCTGAAGAGAATAAAACCATTAATTTAATTTAATTTAAATTGTAACTCTAGAATCTAGTTTCCCTATAATACAATTACGCACTAATGTATTGAAATAAGATCAGAAAAACAGTTTTATACATCTACCATAAAGTAGCAAGCAATTCACCAATAATATTCATGAGATTATAATTCAACAAATATTTCAATTCATTGATAGAAGAAGCGTGACTGAATCTATGATTAATTTAATAAAAAATAGATGAATTTCATTACAAATTCATGAAAAAAAAGTGTAAATTCTAAAGTTGTTCATTCAGAGAATACCAAAATATATGAATAATAGATGCTAAATCACCAATTTCGAAAGATTTCCTCCATACCTTCATCGAAATAATTAGTTGTTCATGGTGTTTCTTGAGCCCAAGAGATGAAGAATGATGTATGGGGGGTATTTTCTCGATTTTTTGGGACATTTTAGGGCTTAAAAATTCAGAGAAAAGTTGTTTCTATAAGACTTTGATGTAAAATAGGAAACTAAATTTTTTATTTCTATTTGGCCGGTCGGGTGTCCAGTAGAAAATGGGGCGGCCGCCCAGACATAAAAATCGGCTCCTGTATTTGAAGTTTAGGGTATGGGCATAACTGAACGATATTCAGTATTTTGGTCATATCCTTCAATACCGATGTTCGATTGAGATGATTCAAGAAGCGTCAGAAAGCTAACTCAAAGGGATACAACTTTACTTTAGATATTATCTTCCAACTCGATCATTTTCTATGTCAAAAATGGGTCTCAATATGAAGATGAAAATCGGTGCAAACTTTTCAACTTAAAAGTTGATATGTGATAATGTTTTGGCTATATTTCATCCATTTGACTCATTTTTTCATCCAATTGACCTCTAACACTCTCAAACTTTCATCAAAAGGTAAGAAACAATTTTAGAATAATTGCACTTTAGTCCCTAAACTATCACTTTTCGCCATTTTGGTCCTTTTTTGCGCTCTTTTCTTCTAATTTCCACCGTATTCGTCCATCTGCAACTTAAACCAAAATACAAGTGTACTTAGAACATTTAGGCTCTAATAAATCGTAAAATTGCAATTATTAGTGGATGAAAAAGTGATAATTGCACTATTATGAGATCTTTTTACATTTCTATGATCTCATGATAGTTGTGTTAATCACAAATGCCCACCTGGCCTATGAACTTTCATATCTGGAGAAGATTTCTCAATGCATTATGGAAGTTATTTTATTAAGTGTGTGCATTTTTCATATGATTTTTATCTCCCCGTTTATGTTTTCATTTAACAATTTGTGCTTGAATGCTAATGGCCGACATAGTGTGAACAATTTATGGACGAGAACATACCAGAACTTACCAACATATTATTTACGAGCGGGGTTCGGGACAAGAATAGTACTTGGATATACATAGGCATCACTATATCATCATAATCATCAAGTGACATTATATTTTCAAGTTTTGAATTAGGCTGTACATTTACTTGGATTTTGTCCACCTTTTACTCATTGGATTGGAACGTCAAGTCGAGTAATTGAACTAATAGAGTGGTTAAATTAAAAGTGAATTGAAGTTTAATATTTCGGTCATAACATATGGAAGTTAAAGTGATTTATTGAGATTTTACTCAAAATTCAATGACCAAATCATCCTCCAATAGGATTTCCACATAATATGTTCATTCTCGTATCTATCAAAGAAATGAAAAATAGAAAACAATATTGGCTAGTTTCGCATTGTCAAGGGTAAAATTCATCCATCATTGAACATTTATAAAAAAAATTCAATTCGATCAAAAATATTAAATTTGTGTCAGTTGAATGACCGAATATCAATTTAATTTCAATTTTTATCATCTTATCACATTTTATCTCAATTTTAACACTTGTAATATTGATTAATGGTTAGTTGACACGTCACGCATGGATTATACAAAAATCTATTGCCATACAGTCCAATTAAGTTTTTTTTAATGTATCTAGAGAACAAAACAAAAATTGAAGTTCAGTGAAACAATAAAACTATATTGAAGTTAATAATCAAATTAAGACGAATTGAAGTCTGAGAGTCCCATTAAATTTTTGTTGAAAGCTTAGTGATCACAAACAAAAATCAAAAGTGATAACTTGGCACGACTCCAAGCTAGTCTAACTTCAAAATCCCAATAGCCAACCAATCTTCTACTAGACATGTTTATATTACATTTTGATTTCATTACTATTTGTAAGAAAAAGAACTGAAAGTGGATAGAATATCACGAGAGCAACAAAATATATGGAATGAATAAACTAAATTTGCACTAATATCCATCAGTTAATAATATTAACATGTCTAAATAATACTCTAATGTTTGCATGCAAGGAACAATTTTCTATCTCAAGTAACTACGAAAATTAATGCATGGGTGGCTCAGATAAAAGTACACCATACACCAATTGAATAATTTGAAGCGGATATTTAATATTTCCGCAACATTACATAATCGACGAAGTTTAAGCTCTTAGAAAACTGTAAAAATGACATTCTTCTCTTGATCGAAAATCTTCACATTCTGTCGTCAAGTGTAGATCCTGCAACTTCGCAATCAAATTTACTCGATCCAATACCATGAACATTTTCGGACTGAAACTGCATGTTGAATGAGTCACCAAAAGGAAAACCGAATGCACGAGGATCCCAATCCAAATGCGGTAATGTATCATCAAGATCAAACCAATCTGTTGGAGGAGAAGGTAGCGGTAGCCATTCTGATGTTTGACCAGGTTGAATTGACGAAGACTGTAATTGGGCATTAGACGAGTAACCCAATAGATAATTTAGTATACTAGGATCCATTGGCGGCAAGTAATGACCATCATCATTGCTAGTGGAAGCTGCAAATCTACTTGTCCCCACATCACCATTCATGTGTGTAAGAGGTTGATATTGATCATTGCTTTGCATACCAGTCTCAGGTGGAATCAAAGGATTACATAGAGTAACATTGGTTTGATCACCACGAATGTGGGCAAGAGGTTGAGGAGATGGAAGAATATTACTTTGAATTGCCATATCTCCATGCATGTACGTAACAGGTTCATGAACCAATTGATATTGATCATTAATGCTTGCTCGTTGGTCACGAAGATAAGCACCTTGAAAGGACGACTGATCAAGTGCCAGCACAAGATTATGATAAGACGACGTTGTTGGCAAATTTGCATCAGGGACATGAGTCTCTTGTATAGGGATTATGTTTCTTTGTGTGTCTTGTTCTTTGTTTTTGCTCGATTTTGATTTTCTATAGTAAATTCTGCATACGCACTTATCCAACTGCAAAAAATATAAAACAAATTTGAGTTACAAAAAAATCAAAATTTATTTATTGTTTGATGGGGTTAAATTAAAAAACCCTAGGGTTATTAAGTACAAAAAACAAAAATCTAGAATTATAGATTAAAAACACTAGTGCGTTTCAAGTTCCAAACAACAATAATATATATGAACTGACTGATTAATGAAAAGTGATAATTAAAAAAAAAAAAAAAAAAAGATCATCGGTACAAAAGATACCCTAAATTATCAATTAATTAAAGAACCCTAGGATTTCAAGTAATTATCCCAAACAACCATAATATATGAACAAAATTAAATAATCAATGAACATGAAAATTCTTACGTACCATCTTGTCATCTGGAATTGCATTTGTAGAAGAACATGCGACGTCCTTCATTTGATGAATCGTAAACTCATGCATTATCCAGTTAGTCTTTGTTCCTTTACTGTTATCAGATTTTCTTTCATAATAGACGAGCACCTTTCTCCTTCCAACTTCTTGGCCATTGCTGTGGAGAATGATGTCGCCTCCCGTGGCTTTCCAGTAACCATCAGCGGCTGTTCGGTCCGGCAGACTACCTTTACGATACTTCCTAGTTCTAGAAGTAAAAAAGTAGCCCTCGCGTGTTCCATTCATCTCGCTCTCTGATAATCACATTAATATATAAAGAATGTAAATATAAATGATAACTGATCAGAAAGATAATAAGAAAAGAACCACCAAGAAACATCAAGAAATAATGAAACTTACGGCAAAGATCACTAGGATGGTACTTGTAGAGATCGACATCTTTTATGGCATCAGTCGATATATGCTTATTCAGAATCTTGACGTTCAAGTAGTACAGTAGCTCCTTGTCTGTCGGCATGAATCGGAAACCGGGCGGAATATTTTCTTGGACATGAAAATCAGAACCGTCTTGTGCGGCCATGATAACTTGCTTGCCTTTATCAATTGTTTCTGGAAGTAACAGTAAAATTAAATGTAGGGATATTGTATGGATTATGAGTATTATATATAGTAGTTATGTAGATTGTAGAGAGGGAGAGAGAGAGAGAGAGATATGGAAAGATCAGTTAGAAGAGAATTACTGTTGTGATAGAATTAGGTCCCTACACGATTTTCACGCACCATCTTTGTCTATCATTCATCTCTTTTCACTCATGTTCATAACTCATTTTGGTATACTATTTGTTTCCTAACTACTTATGTGCATAACTCTTGATCGCAGATATAGTTTTCAGATTTTCGTTTTTTTTTCCTTTTCGTTCGTGTGTATTTATGAATTGATAATTTGATTCATTATTATTTCTAATTTACTAATCAGTGATTAAGTTATTGTATGATTTAATTTAATATTAGATTTTTAGTAAATTTTGATTAAAGTTCATACGATAAAAATTAATTATTGACTTCAACTCAAATTGTTAACTTTTTTTTTTTTTTTTGCTAAATTAAATAGATACCTAAATTTTGTTTGAGAATAATATATGAAACTTCGTATCATCTATACATTAATCATCATTTTTTAAATACGATTTAAAATGTAAAACATAAAAATAAACTAAAATAAAAAATAATTTAGACAAGTTTGGAGAATTTGAGGGAGGTTACATGTTTCCTATCTTGTCATGTTTACCATTCTAGGTAGGGTAGGTCACAGACAAATAATTTTGCCATCTCTACTTGTAAAGTGAAAGAACAAGAAATATATACATTGTTAAGCTTAATAAAATGGAGAGTTAAATGCATTGCCGATCATTCAACTTTGAGTGAATGTGTATCTAGGTCACTCATGTTTAATCTAGTGCATCATATCATCCGACTTCGATTTGCTTCAAATCAAGTCACTCATTTGAATTTGGTGCAATCAAGTCACCTAACTTCAATTTGCTTGCTAATGTAATATGTGATCGGGACATTAAAGCTAACATATGACTATTGTAAATGTCAACGCCACACAAAAATGCACATAATCCATCTTAAACTAATTTTATGTAATAAGTGTATGAACTAAAAACATGTTTTCACATGTTAGCTCTTAATTATTTTTAACATCAAGTTCAATATATTTCATTAGTTAAACTAAAAATAACAACAAAGTGATAAAATCTACAAGCAAATCAAAGTTGTGCGACTTGATTACACCAAATTGAAGATGTGTGACTAAATTTACTAGCAAATTGAAGTTCCGTGGTTTGGTTACACCAATTTGAAGATAAGTGACCTGGATGCACCTCTACTCAAAATTGGGTGACATGCGGTGCATTTAACCCTAGAATGGATTATAACATTTGTTAACAACGAAACTAGTTTTGATAATAGGCCATGACATTATGCCAAATTAATGCATAGATTTTACGTAGTTTTTTATACTATTCTCTTGGACATTTTAGGTATTAACAATTTATATTTAATCACTTATTAGTCTTAAATGTTGTGATGTTAGTCCTAATTGTACTTGGCTTTATCCGTATTCAAAATCTAGATTGAGTTGAAATTGAGTTATAATTAAAGTCAAAAGACTTAGAATTGGTAGTATAGATCTTGAAGAAGTCAATGATGTCCAAGAAGATCACATGCAATCATTGGAATGCAATTAGAAGTCAAAGAAGTGTAAAAGTATTGCACAAATCATGCTCCAAATTCTTATCCCAAAGTTGTGATGCATTTCTCACGTAGAAAACATTAGTATTTAGACAAGGCTATTTCTAGAAGAATTGTAGCCATTTGAGTTATCTTTCAAATGTACTTTGAATCACCTTAATCCTATATCGAGAGAGAACGTTAGGATGAAAATAATAACAACTGCTCAATTGTCGCTAACTTGACACTTATGCGTCAAAAACAGTATCTTGGTGCTCACTGGCACCCCTTAGGTGCTCGAGCGACCCTGTTACGTGATGAAACACCTATTTCTTGATTCCGAGTCCTATTTCACCACAAACACTTCCCATTATAAGTATACATGCTCTAGATCGTCCCAATGATGTGTTAAATCATTCTTTCATTATAGAAAACACATTATTGAAGATCAAACAACACATTACGTTCTCTTGATTCAACCCCTTCTTTGTTGATTCATAAATTCATCAACACATAGTTTGTTGATCGAGCCATGACATTCCATATTTAATCTAAGACCAAAACATAGAAAGATCTAATGATCAAACACCAAACTAACCATTTCCTTATAATCTGTCAGAGTTCCGAAAACAAAGAAAAGAAGTCGGAGTTCCAGTAGGACAAGAGCTATAAGTTCTTGGTGATCCATGGGAGATACACAATTCCAGAAGGTTGGAGCTAGTGTAGGAGCACGCTGTCGAGGATCTTGGTGATCATAGGATTTTGTCAAAAAGTACTGAGGGTTAGTCGAATTTGGACCGTAATGTACATAAATTTGTCTATAGTGGATTTTACTGAATTAGGCCAGGAATTTTTTAATAATTTGCGAAGGATTTTTCTCTGAGATCATCTTTAGTGTTCCTATTTATTTACTGTTTTTGATTTATCATTGTATTCAAACATAGGGTGAAATTAGATTAATTGACTTAATCGTCTAGAAATAATTAATAAGCGACTTGTTGCTTTTAATTAGTTAATTCATCATGTGGGTCTAAATAAAACACTAATTTAAAAATTTCAAATGTAAAAGAGCCGGTCAAGTTGAAAATCGCGGCTCGAGAATGGCCTAAGCAAAAAATGACTCGAGCTTTTTTAGCCTGTGTCTAGCCGAGCTGAGCAAAAGCTCGGTCGAAAAATAGAGGCCTATTCGAGCTTTAGGCTCGAGCGTTACCGAGCTAGGCCGAGCCGAATCGATTTTTTTTTCTAATTTGTGCTAGCCTACCTTAAGCAATCAATAGCTGCCCCCTTTAAACATCAACGTTCGGTAAGCAAGCAACTGAGCGTGTGACACTGGTCGGCCCTATGGCTCAATGAGCCACACGGGATGGCTCGAGCTCAAGTGATCGTACGAAAATGAAGCTCGGCCCAAGACATGAGTTGAGCTGGCTTAGGCTTTTTATGGGTCGAGTCACTGGCCGCTCGATTTGGCAAGTCAGAGAACATCCCTACTCAAAGGTGGTCGAAGGGTGAATATGTTACTCAAAATTAGAAATAAATCAGGTTAATGATATTTTTTAAAATGTAAGGATATGTATCTAACAGTCTCACAATATTTAACTACATTTAGTGTGAAAGCGTTTTGTGAAATTCTTATAACAAGAATTATGTAGTGATTAAGAATGATATTGTAATCTAATCTTGCTTTGTATTATAACTGATCGTGCAATGCATCTATATTTTTAGGCAAGATTATTCCCTACTTCTACTATTACTAGAAAATTGAAAGTATAGTACTAATCAAATAAAAGATAAATTCTATTACAACGAAAAAAGGAAACTAGATAAGATAAACATAATTGAAAAGATAAACACAATTATTAATGATAAATCACAATTGTAGTAGGAAACTAATAATCATGATTTTGTATTACATCAACTTTGATTTAAGTTAGACATGAAATAACCCAAAAAAGTTGAAGAGTCACTCTCAAGTCTCGAGTATTATTCGAGATCAATGTATTTGGAATTGAGTAATCAATTAAGAAACTACCAAAGATCAAATAGCCTATATAGACTATTTGTCAAGATTAACACTTGGGGTTATAATATATTAGTTTGGAAAAAAAGACAATTGTAGAGGTTACAAAAGAAAATTGTGACTTTATCAACTCCTTGTTTATGTGTCCTTGACAAAAGAGACAAATCACCCAATGCCTTTTATAGTCAAACGTTATCATGAAAAAAGAAGGTACTATCTATCGACACTTAATAACTCAAGCGGATTTTGATCTTGTTGGGATTTGTCTTCAATAAGTACATGAATATCGATGGTAGTTGAATTTGTAGCTTACTTCCTACAGGAGATTTTGCAGACACCTGAGATGGTTCAAAAGGCAAACATGTCCGAGATCACATACATGGCCCGTAAGGCTGGAAGAGGGCCCTCAATATTATGTTTATTTTTGAAACAAGAAATGTCTGATTCTTTGAAGATATTCTTACTTCAGATCTTATTCAAAATGCAATTTCAGATAAGACAATATTATAAAATGCCCTATACACAATCAAGAGATTGTTCTAGTAAAATAAACTCAGCAACCTCAAGGACAAATGTCATTAAGGAGATCCAATAGAAAAAAGAGATACAATTTCGGATAACTTTATAGTCTTTCTCTAAAAAATAATGATGACATTGGATGGTAGAAGAAGATTCAATCAACTTTCATCAAATAATGCAAATGAATAGTTCTCAAAAGTGGATTGATGCCATGAATAAAGGGATATATTGATAAGTTTAAAATATTTGGGACACAAAGACGTAAACCAGGTGAATCCTGAGAGACAAGTTTAGTCACAATCAATATCCTAAGGATATACTTAAAGAAAATGAGTATAATGCATGCTTAGACTTGCACACATCTGGATATACCATTCATTGTTGGAATGCTGTGCAGATATTTAAGTAACTCTTGGATGGATATTTGAAAAGCAGCCAAGTGGGTTATTTAGTATCTATAGAGAATTAATGATTACATGATCACATACAGAAAATTAGACCAATTAGAGATTATTGAATATTCTGATTCTTATTATGAAATATAACTGGGAAATTTTGTCGCTAGACTGTACATTTTAGATGGAATTGAAAGATCACTTAGCTTATTTTGTGACAATAGCAATTTTCTATTCCAATAGGAGCTCGATAATGTCAAAATTTATAGACATTAAGTTCCTAGTTGTTAAGGAAATAATTCAGAGTGATCAGGTTTCTATAGAGCATATTAAGACAAACTCTATGATTACGAATCCACTTACTAAAAGACTACCACCCAAGGTCTTTCATGAGCATACTGCTCATATAGGTGCTGTATCTTTTAATGATAAGACAGTTTAGTGAGAGATTGTATTTGATTGCTGTTCGATTCAAATACATTTTATGCTTATAGATATTCATGTTATTTTCAAAGATAAAGCATTGAATTCAATTATTAAAGTTTTGGTTTGATCTCATTAGCGAATAAGGTAGGACTAGTTGAAAATAAGCATGATTGGATCACATTACATATAATTTTCATGCTACACATTCATACTTGATCTATATTATTTGATAGTGTTGATATATGTGACCATTGATGGGTAATCAAGACACCCAATTCAAGATCTAGAATCAAGGATCTTGGCAATAAAATATTTAGATTTTCAAGTTCTTGAGATTTAAGTATTATAAATCCTAACATGAAGTGATGTTGGAGTCCTTGTAAACGAAATGGGTGTTGGTTCGTGTTGCTTTGTTTATTGGAATGGGAAAGAAAAAAGGTGGAGGATTTGAAGAGAGAGAGAGAGAGTTTGTCTAATTGGCAATAAAATGTTCATCTGATAAAAGTAACAAATTATACAATCAATGTAAAAACTTCCAATCCCAATCCTAGAACACTATAACTGCAGAAGTACAAACTGCTAACTGTTTTAACTTATTTATGATTACAAGCTAAACTGCCCATATTCTGAGCTCCATTAGAAGCTTAGATAGCAATCACGAATCACACAATACAACATAAATGCACCTGTACATAAATGCCAAAAACTCTACTCTTCATCTTCAATAAAATTATTTGTTTCTGCACACAACTCGTGTATCAACCTCCCAACAGGTTGTACCAAGATATAAAGCCCTCTCAAGTCATCTGATTAAGTTGCCGAGAGAGCTGACGTCTTTGGAGTAAAAATGTACATTTCACAGGCGTGAGCATCAACTCTTGCACTGAATGAGGACTTGGAATTCTGCGAAACAAACTCGTGCTGCAACCAATAACAACAGGAAGTGTCAAAGGAACCATCATATATGCAAAACCAGACTACTTAACCCCCTTTGTGAAACTCCTCATTTCTCTGGTTTAAATTTGATTTCAGAGAATTAACCAGCAATTCAGTAAAGGAGAAGTATGGAACTTCTTATGGTGGGTAGGCTAAAATTCTTTAAAACTGTCCATGGCAAACTTGGTACATAGATCAAAGTAAAAGTCTCGAAGAAATTCGAGGAATGGCCAGATGCTGTTTCTGAGATATATAGCTGCACCTGACACAAACGTGACATACTTTACCTATAAGAATATGAAGAAAAGCAATGCTCACCTTCCACAAATCTCTTATAGAGACGATGAAAGAAGATTCAAGTCCAAGTGAAGGCCACTTAGCGGTAATAGTAGCGGGTTTTGAACATCGATTCCATAATGCAACAACCAAACGTTGCCCGGACAGGGGACCAGCC
Source organism: Fraxinus excelsior (assembly GCA_019097785.1). NCBI lineage: Eukaryota > Viridiplantae > Streptophyta > Magnoliopsida > Lamiales > Oleaceae > Fraxinus > Fraxinus excelsior. Next base: position 29,435,023 of record CM032631.1, on the reverse strand, counting down.
CAAATCTGAAAACAAGATTAATATCATGTAATGTTACAACTTATAAAAGGTAAGAACCTCTCGTGACAGTTATTTTGTTTACACAAAGAAAAAAGAATTCGTTCCCACAAGTATCCTGGGTTGGATTATATAATCGAGAGATTAGAAAAGGCTGAACCCTCAATTGTTAAGCATCGCAATATATGAGTTTAACCAATTAACATGCAATGTATTAGAAAAAAAATACAGAGGTGCACAATACAAGAAGAAATAATACAGTGAGTGCTTGGTGCATAAAAGCAAGAACATAAAACACAGATGTGCATAATGCCCATACCTGATAGCAGCCATCAGGCCCGTAAGCAAGAACTTTCCTTCCTTGAACCCCAAGCCGATCTATGATGTTTATATAAAGACAATGTTGTTATTAACTCTCTCTCTCTTCCAGAGAAAGAGAAAACAAAACAGTATGAAAACAAGGAATTTACCTTGGTTTACCGCAATAACCTCATCGTTGCTTAGAATTTCAAATGTCTCTGCACTCATGTTTCTTACATCACAACCAATCAGAAGTGGAGACTGCACATTCAATCAAACAACATTTAGTTCATCAGTGTCTGGAAATGTCAGTTTCTTTCATGCTGATCACCAACAGACATTTGAGAATCGCATCAATAAATTTCATTGAAAGAAAAAGGACACGCTTGAGACTTAAAACAAAAGAATGTGGAGATTCATTGTTATAAAAGAGCACCTTCATCAAGGCCCAAATGCTAAAATGTGCTCGATACTCCTGGTAAGTCATGCCCCCATTTCCAACTTCTAACATGTCGGGATCTGTCAAATAGTGTCAAAGAAATCACAGGGAAAGTTAAAAGAAGTTCATACACAGAATTCACAGATGAATCTTTATTCACACTACAGAACGAAGATCATAATCCTACCATTCCATCCACCAGGTCCTGCATAGGCTGCCCAATTGTCATTGATATCGACAATTTCGGTCATGCTAAACCAAAATGACAATAAAGGCTATATCAATACAGGAAATATGTTGAAAAAAAAAAGGATTCATGAGCAGAAAGAAATAAGTTCTTCTCTAAATCTTTCTAGTTCTTTCTTCTTATTTTAGGCATACGGATGAGTTAATTGTTGAATGAAACATTCAATACTGTAGAGAGGACCTCGTGATCTAATTTCTGGAGTTCATGCTCTCAAATGTCTAATACCGAATATACCGTACCACTTATTTAACGTAACCTTGATCAAAAGTAAAAAAATGGAATACAATCTTGCAGGGTTGCTCATTTGCTAGGTTTGAGGCGGCGGAGGGTGGGTGGAACCTTTTTAATGGGAAAATCCAAAAATATATTTTATGCACACTAGCCGACATACTCTTCATTATCACTTGCACACCTAAAAATGTAAACCTAAGAGTTCAAGTACCTTGCCCATGAATCATTAATGTCATTTGTTGTCCGCCAACTGTTTCCAATCTTGCCTGCCCACAAGGCAGGGTCATTCACGCCCCTGCCAAATTTGAAAGAAAGTCAAGAGTTTTCTTAGTAAGATGTGAAGATCGAACCATTAGACAGAACCACTAAAGAAAATAGTAGTCTTGAAAGAGAGAGAAGCTACCATTCGCAAAGTGAATAGAATATTGTGTGTCCAGTTGCATTTATGGCATCACGCATTGGCGGATATCTGAGAGTTGTGAGACCACAGTGAGTTGAAGCTAGATATACCAAGATGTTAAAGTAAACAAAACACCAACCTTTCTTCTGGTTCGATGCCCAGATTGAAACAATTGTCATACTTCAAGTAATCAACACCCTGAATAACAAAGAACATGATTAATATATGAGCCAACCCTTGTGTTCCACCCAAATATAAAACAAAGCAAAAACAATGGAACACAAAATGGAGGGAAAACAGAAAAATGCAAAAGAAGAAAGATGAACAAACCCAAGATGCAAAAAGAGCTGCATCATCATATTCATGTTCAAGTGATCCAGGTCGCTTTTGACATGTGAATGCCCTGAGGGAATTTAATTAATGAATCAGCAGGAAGTAAAATGATATAAACAGAGCCAGAATGGCAGAATATTTCCTCGTTCGGCATCATTTTATGCTATTGGTGGAACATTTTCTTAAAAGACGTTGAGGAATTAACCCTACCCTGCATCTGAGTAGATACCGAGCTTGAGCCCTTCAGAATGCACATAATCGGCAAGAGATTTAATTCCTGATGGAAACGTCTTAGGGTCGTGAACTAGTTGACCCTGCACAATCAGTCAAGCTTTAGTAAGAATAAGCATAATACGAAACATAACAATTTCAGGTCTTTCAGCCAGCAAGCTAATAGAAAGGAAAATCAGGGAGATTTTTTTAGAAGGGGTAAAAATTGCATCACGTATACAGAGAAGATCTATTGTAGACTAGAAATTAATGGTATAAGGATCACAATGAAGCAAAGTTATCGATCTAGAAATTTACATCTGAATCCCGTGATGGCTCGGACCAGCAATCATCTGCAATTCAAGATATTGAGTACATAAGCACATGCCCAAGTTTTGACGTGAAACTATTAGGGAAACAGATCAGTTGATTACCAATATTCACATAAATATAGCCTAAATTGGCCAAACCGGTTGAAATAAGTGCATCAGCTGTTGAAGAGCAAAATAAAAGTTATTCTTTTTTCAGGGAACAAATAAAGGGTAAGAAAACATTAGCTCTCATGTAGAAAACAGAAAATGTAAAGAAAGAACTATGCATAACAACATAGATGCAAGAAAATTCATTGGATTCAAAAGAAATATTTACTTCTAGTATCAGACAGCAGGAAAGATCCATAAAAGATTGTTTAATATGTGTAACTAAGCCCAAAAACATAGAATTATGCACTAAAATAACTTGACTAAATTTTTACTTGATCGATTGTGAATACCAGCCGCCTAGTGATAATCTGTCATTCATCAACCACAATGAATACAAAGTAGTACATGTTTGTGATTAAAGAAAATGAAATACTCAGGGATTATATTATTATGCTCGTATTTTCATATTTTTGACTTCTAATAAACAATCTATCAATCGACGATAATAAGGGGACAAGCCTTTCTATTACTATGAAGATCAATCACAACAAAGCAAAGGCAGAACCTGTTTCCTTGATAACTTTTTCATCGATATTGCAGCCAAAGAAATTCCAGCTATTCCATCTGCCACCCAAAATAATCAAATCAAATTATTTATAACATCTGGAATTTCGACATAAATTGACTATAAACCGGCTCAGTATTAAGGATCATCAAAAATCAGATGCAGGTGCAATTTCCTAAATTTAGTATTTAAACTTCATATCTATATTAACAATTTATCCATTTTGACGAATGAAAATCTATTTATTCAGAAAATCTTGAATCAAAACCCCTATTACTTGCTCAAATTTAACCCTGCAAGAATTAATCTTTATACTCTCCAAAACAAAAGTCAAAAATCAAAAATCAAAAATCAAAATAATGGGAAAATTATTACCCCATCTGAGGAGTCTTGGCCAAGCCATTGCCAAGCTGTAAAATACCATACTTGGAAGTATCAAAGATATTGGAGATGGGCTTTTCTTGTTCCTGCGTATAAGGGTGTAGAGGCATCACCCTTGCAGCATTTGCTACTGTCATGACATATACAAATAGAATCGCTACATGTATACACGCCATGGCAAAATTGCCAGAGATCTTAGCCATTAATTATGTTTCTTGAGTTTCTCTTTTCTCAGAAGAATGTTGGCTATTGCCGCAGAAGAGAGTAAGGTACAAGAATAAAGAGCATACGTGATCCCAATATATAAACAAGATTTCTTGAATTATCCACTGTGCATATCGTTGGACCCCAATTCTTAGTCGGATTAAGATTATTTTATTGGACGATGCCAGGTTTTTCCGTATTAGGTGTCTGTGCTGACTGTGTGCTTTGGAGCCCATTGCCTGTCCAAAACGATTGATAGATGTTTCTGGGGGCCGGGGGGCTTCATCTCTTCACCTTGTAATTTGCATTTTTTATTTTTTTTTAACATTAGAAGCCCGTAGAATCTGCTTATATTTTTCCATTCATAAAAGACGCAATTTTAAATTGTTCAAATAGAATACTTAAAAAGTATTTCAGATCAGAGTCTCTTAACGATGCTCTTATATGCACAATCGTGTCTGTTATATATTATGCTTTTCATTTGAGGTCGGTTGATAAACAATCCCAACAATCAACGAGATTGAAAGATGGGGCGGTTGTATTTTTTTGAGCAATAAACGACTTTTGAAACCTAAAATAACATTAATCTATGACTGGACTATTCTATTTTAGAAAAATTTCAGAATTCGTCCACAACCTATAGTGTTTGTAGCAACTTGTCTTCAACATTTAAAATTGAGCAAACTGATCCCTACGCCATTTCAATTTCATAGCATCGCTTGTCCTAATGGATTATTTCTGCACAATGTGCGAGGCACCAGTGGCGGACCCAGGATTTCGAGTCAGCACGGGCGACCGTAGATTGTCGACAATAAAATATTAAGAGCCATGTTTGATGCCTTTTTTTTGCCAAATAAAAAACATTTTGGAATAATGATTTGATGGATAATGAATGATTAGAAATAAGGAAAAATTTTGAATTTACATGTAATATTATTTTAATAAAAAATGTGTGGTTGAAAGGAGAGAAAAATGTATTTTGAAAAAAAAAAAGTTGAATCAAACGAGATCTATAATTTAAATATATCAATTATTTTGTTCAAACTGAACATATATAATTTTGTAGTAAAAATTAATAATATTCACCAAATGATATTGTGCCTAAGTTTTGTATAATTCAAAGAAATAACGTGGTTCGAATTTTTACAATTGCATTAAAACGAATAATATATAACATATATTATTCTTGTAAATCTATATCAAATGTCAAGAGTGCCTCAATGGTCAGGTGACCAATATTTTATGGAGTGGTAATCGGTTCGAATCCCACCTTTATTCCATTTAATTTTGGCAAAAATTGGAGAATTAAACATATTCACAATAAAACTGCTAGCAAAAGGATTCGAAACTGAGACCTATCACGCGAGCATTCACACTTTGGCCAGCTGAGCTACGAGAGGTTTATGTAAACAAATGAACTTAACAGATATATAACCCAAGATGTTTATTCATTGTCAAAAAAAAAAAAAAATGTTCCGGCGGATCCAGCCCGGGCGGCCGCCGGGTGCTGGGTCCGCCACTGCGAGGCACGGGCCATTTTATTAGGAAATAAAGTGTAGTTGTCGTGAACCTTTTTTTTTTTTTTTTTTCCTGAAATAGTAGCGTATGTGCATTCCGAAAGAAATTGTGTTAGAAAAACTGTGAATTCCATGATATTTCGTATATATTAATGAATCCGTTATAAAAATTTTGGTTTTATGATGGCTCCTAACATATAATAGCGATTTGATTCTAATTCCAGAAGCTACCTAAACCATTGTAAAAATTATAAGACCTTATTATATAACCACAATTATTAAATCAATAAATTCGGACAATCCGATTGGTCCATTCGCAATATCGACCTGTTAATTAGTCCAGATCATTATCAGTGATCAAATTGCAATTCACCTTATTAAGAATCGATTAAATCGCCGAATTTATTGAAAATTGACTTGTCCCGGTTTACCAGTTCTTCGATTTTAATAATATCTTTGCAAAATTTTGAGACGTACGTTTGATCCCCTGATGCCCTACCTAACACCCGCTTTGTGGATTGTCAAAGCAACCATTATACCAAACAACTTATTCTTGATTTAATATGCAACTATCATCTGTTTATTGTACTTTTATATTAATCTGTGTTATGAAATTAAGAAAAAATAAGAAAAGGAGGTGAGAAGAAAATAAAATAAAGAGAGTTAAAAATTTCTCTATTTAATCCATGCATAAAAAAATTCAATGAGAATTACAAACTGATCAAGATACATTTGTATAGAGTAAGTAAAAGTATTATCAAAATAATCAATCATCAAAATCTAATAATTTTACGGCTCTTCCTTGAATTACTATATATACAAAAAATTGTCTCGTTAAGAATCTTATTTTACAAAAATCTAGTGATAAAAAAAATACCCAATGTTGGGAAAAAATTATAATTAATTATAAATAAAATTGGAGTGCTAAAATGTTACCTTATTAAAATGAGAAGAATTGAATGAGACAAAACTTGAACGAAAGAAAAAGAGTACATTTACTCTCCTTGATTTCAACTAATATAGATCATTGTATCAAGTCACTCGGACCTTGTGCACAATATCTCCAATGCCACTATCTTCATACAAGATATTCATCTATCCATGTTTGATCGTAGTCAGCATGATGGTCCAATGAAGAAAATTTCTAGATTTCATTTTCTTCACGAGTTCCATATATAATTTGTAACATACCAGTGTATGTAAAACCATAGAGTTATGTTTATGGTAAATGTCTTATAGATTAGGAGTATCCATAACTATCCATTACACAAAAACAATGTTTCATTAAAATCTTATTGAAAAAAATTCTAGTAAAAGAAAAAGAGTACATTATTATTTTAAATATGCTATGAAAGTTGTCTCATTAAAAAAACAATGTTAGAAAACTCAATATGAAAAAATATCGATCAAGAAAAAAAGAGTTCGATACATTTGTACTCCTCCTCATAATAATATTATTTGAGATTTGTATATTTTGTCAATCAACTTCTCAAGTGTAAGAGTTGATAATGCATTTATGAATATTTTTGCCAAAATAAATCATCTTGAGAGCCACACGTGAATGAATTAGTTGATAAGTTTCATGTTGATTAACACCTTGTTTGACCCCCATTTTGAGAAAAAGAATGTATATTGGAATAATATTTTTTTGAAAAATGCGTGGTTAAAACATAATAATAATAATAATAATAATAATAATAATAATAATAATAATAATAATAATAATAATTTACGTGTAAAGTTATTTTATTGGATAATGTGTGGTTAAAAATAAATTTTGAAAAAAAATTATTTTTTGATAAAATTGGGCTCAAACAAGGGCTAAATAATACACTGCATCATTATAACCAACTAATCTCGAATCATGAGCTATTAGTAAAGTGTTTTTCTATTTGTTCATCTACAATGTAAATTCACACCCCGGATGACAACCCTTCACAAGAGGGGGGTTCGTATGAAATACAAAATCCCGGGCCACCTTGTTAGGTATCTATCATCCGGGATGTGAACCCTAGATATACACATAATCAAACTCATTAGCAAAACACCATAGTGTATCTATTGCACTAAGGTATCGTACTTCTAGACTAATATATTTTTCTTTATTATCTCGAGATCCAAAATGGTTCTCTTTCAATTTAAGTGAATAGATAGCCATCAGGAACTAAGGCCTCGTGTTTATAAGGTCGCAAATGAGAGTTACAATTAAACTAGGATAGATTATTTTGAAGTAGATAGAATTTATCTATATATTCTAATAAGACCAAATAATCATTGATAATTATCCTACAATTTTATAAAACTCCCCCTTAATGATTATTAGCACAATAATTGTCTCGTTAGAAATTTTGTTCTATAACAATCAAGTGAGAAAAATCAAATAAATGGAAAATGTACAATTAATTGTTAGAATTTTGAAGTATAAAGAAAATGTCGTCCCATTAAAACATTTCCAAGAAAAATCAGTGAGACAATACCTAGATTAAGGAAAAAGAGTACATTAACTCCCCTGATGCTAATCACTAAAGATCTTTAAGTTGACGTATTCCAATATTGTGTATCAATTTCTTGATTATAGATGTCGTTAGTATTTTTGTGAATAAATCAACCATAATGTTGCCTGAGAAAATTTGTTGAATATCCATGTCATTATTATTTTGAAGCTCATGTTTATTGAAGAATTTCAAAGAAATATACTTTATTGTGTTCCCTTTGAAATAATCTGATTCGAGTTAAGCGATACAAGCTGCATTGTCTTCATTCAAAATTGTTGGACTATCTTTTGTTGAAATTAATCCACACGATGATTGAATATGTAGGTCCTGTTCATCTCGACTTGTTTCATGGATTGTAATAATTTCCAAATAATTTAAAAATGTTGCTGTCAAGGTTTGTTTCACTGATCTCCATGATATAATTATTCATTCACATATAAAAATATATCATATTTGTGGTTTAGTTTCATATGGATCAGAAAGATTACATGCATCTGTATATCCCGCTATAGAAAATTTCGACTCTTGAGAATAAAATAATCCCAAATTAATAGTATCTCTTAAGTAACGAAAAATGTATTTAACGCCATTTCAATGTCTTTAAGTTGATGTAGAGCTATATCATGTAAGGAAATTTATAAAAAAAGTTATGTCAAATCGAGTATGGTTTGCAAGATAGGTCAATACTCTAATTACATTAAGATATGATACTTTAGGACTAAGAACAATTTCTCCATCATCAAGTGCAGGAAATAGATCTTTTTTCTACATCAATTAATCGAACAACCATATGTGATGCTAATGAATGTGCTTTATCTGCATAAAAATGTTTTAAAGCTTTTTCTATACATGAAAATTGATGAACAAATAATTCTTTCGAGAAATGTTCATTTTGTAACCCAAGATGAAATTTAATTTTTTTTTTTTCAAATCTTTCATCTCAAATTCGTTTTTCAAATAATTTATAATTTTGTTGAACACTTTAAGAGTTTCAATAAGATTTAAATCATCAACAAAAACTGTTACAATTACAAATTCAATATTTTTTCTTTATGAAATCACAGGGACAAATATCATCAGTTTTATAATCATCCTTAAAAAAATATTCACTAAAACGAATATACCACATGAATTTGAATTATTTTAATCTGTATAATAACCATTGCAATTTTATTGATAACATAGTTTTGTAACATGTATCATTCATTTCTGTCACTTTAAGCCATTCGAGGATTTTTATATATATTTCACTATCAAGTGAATCATATGGATAGTCAATTACTACATTCATAAAGCGTATGTCGAGCCTTTGTAGTACAATCCAATTAATTAAAAATCTAAAAGTGATAATATTCATTATAGGAGAATATACTTTCTCATAATTGATTACAGGTCTTTGTAAGAAATATTGAGCTATGGTCAAGCTTTGTATATGATAATTTCATTTTTTTCATATCTATTCCGTACAAAAACTCATTAGTATTCTACAAGAATTACATTTTTAAGAGTTCGAACAACATATCCAAACACTTTTCTTTTTATTTTTCTAATGAATTCAACTCCGCTTGCATGATTTCTTTCCATTTTGACCAATCATTTTATATTGACGATCTTTAATAGATAGTAGTTTATGATCTTCATTTTACATAATTTCAAGAACCACGTTAATGATAAAAATATTGTCTTAAAAATGTTATTTTGTTCCCATAATTTAAGAAATAAAAAATAATTGGTTGAAATCTCATTGTTTTTGAACATTTGTGGTTCTACAGATTCCATATTTTCAGTGTTTAATTGATCAAATTTTCTATTCATTTGAAGTGTTTGGTTGACTTTTATCTTTCAAGGTATACAATTTTTAGGAGCAACTAATCCATCATGCTTATGGCATATTTGAGATTTATTTACTGCAGCTAATTATCCTACAAGGACATAAATTTTTGCCAGAGTATTTTCTGTTCGTACATATAACTTCATCACTTTTCTTATGTCAATAAATACACCAGGTAATTGATTTATAAGTGAATGATTTTTTTCATCATCTTGCTCACATTGATTTTTTCGGGGATCAAAATGAGATAGAGTTATTTCACTCCAAAAAATATTATCTAATTTTTCAAATGTAGTTTGCCTCTTACCAAATAATGGATGTTGAATCAAAACAACCATAAATTCTAAGTCTTCGTTCGAGACCTATTTTAGTATGTTGTGGGGTGAAATTGGAACGTGGATAGTATAACCAAAAACCTAAGATGAGAAATGCGTGCAGTAAACAAGTCACCCTTTAAGAATTCAAAGTACCTAATAATGGGTATTGAATCAAAACCAACATAAATTTTAAGTTTTCATTCGGGACCCATTTTGGTAGGCTATGGGATGAAATTGAGATGTGGACCATAAAATCAAAAACTCGTAGATGAGAAATATTAGGTTCATGATCAAATGCAAGTTGTACATGTGAGTATTTATAATAAGCAGTCGGCCTTAAACAAACTAATTATTTATGCAAACTGTAATATAACATGATCTCAAACAGAAGTTGAATGTTTTGATTTCGTAAGTAATAGTCTAGTGAAGAGTTGTAGAAGTTTGATAAACGACTCCGCTAAAACATTTTTTTTGTATGGACTGGTGTAACCGAATGTTCAATAAAAATTCCAATTGACATACAATACACATCGAATGTTTGTGATCTAAATTCACCACCATTATCAAAAACGAATTGCCTTGATTAAGTAATCGAGAAATTGAGCTTATAATTTTATGATTTAGACAAGTGATATAGCAAAAGTTACATTCTTAGTGAAAATTAAGCAGACATATGATCATCTAATAAAAAATCAATTAAAATTATAAATAATAACGAAATAAACCACGTGGTGGACGCATTGGCCCCCACACACATGCACATATATGTGGGCCAAATATTCAATATTATTATCTTGCATCGTCTCAATGTGATGCTCATTGTGGCGAATATATTTAAAACAAAGCAAATTTTTACTTATTTTGCTTGAATAGAATGCTTTGTCAATGTATAATTTTATATTATTTGATACGATTATACTAGCTCTTTCGGAATCTTCAATGACATTCGACGCACTTGATATCGTTTTAACATTAGTTTCTACTAATTTTAATTTTAAAAAGTTCCTTTTTCCTTGAAGAATGGTATGTACAGATGCACTATCAGCTAACACACATATCTTGAAAATTCATCATGAATCTATAAATATAACCACATAGATATTCCTAAAAAAATGAATTTATAATCAAAAGAAGTTTAACATAATTCAACAGTTTAATCAACTATGAAATGAACAATGCATATTAAATTTTCAAATTTTAAGAAAAATATAAGTATATTTCAAACTAAACTTCTAAAATAAAGGGAAATACTAAACCATTGAAAGTAAACTAATTTTTATTTTCCATCACTCCACTCATGATCAAATGATCAATATTATCATGAATCAACAAAAAAAAAATAAAATAAAATAAAAAAAATCAAAGATATCCAAGTGATTCACATCAATTGGACCATCAAAATTAGAAAAGTTTGTCTCAACTTTTCCTTTTTCCATGATTTAATATTGGTAGAGAACCACAATATACTTTTCCGTACGACATGTATGCAACCAGTGCTGATATGAACCCAAGTAGCAATAACAGCGACGAAATCCACACAAGATTAATTCAACCCAAGAAAGTCAAGGAATCAACATTTAAACTTGATTCAAAAATATTAAACCAAGGAACCAATACAATCACCGACAATATGTTGACTCCGTGAATCTCACTCGATTTGTTAGAACGCCACAAGAAAATAATTTTGATAAGTTTAGAATTAATTGGATGAAGAACACATAAAAGCAATACCACCTTGCAATAATATCTTAATATTGTGTGTTTTACAATGAATATAATGAGTCTTATTTATAAGGAACCTATAAAACCTAGTTAGAAAACGGAATTAATATTAAAAATATTAAGAATTACCATAAAACTAGAGTTTTAAATAAAATAAGATTCTTTTAAAAAATTGAAAAATTAGGTGCTGAACTTGTACTATGCGACCGCATAGTGTTGGAGCATATAATTGCATAGTTCAAAAAAAATTGCCGCCTTTGAGTCTCGGTATAGAGACGTGCGGTCGCATGCCTAGGGGTCGCATAGCTACTTTTTCCAGCTTTCTCGTCCACTACTTAAACCAAGTTGATCCATCTTATTTCTTCTTCCAAGCCCAACACGAAAATTGTTCATTTGCTTGTTAAGATCAATGTTTCATCCATCATTATTTGAAAAAGTAATCACATAGCTTCTTTGACCCGCTTCACTCGTGACCTAGTCATAGGTCATACCTCAACAATCAAGGGATCCTTGCCCGGACTTACCCTCATATCATCGATCACATCATCCCCTCTTTCTTGATAAGAATTTGATCTTGAATTTGAACTTGCATCAAAGATAGAAAGATCAGATGCATTAAAGGTAGCCGAAAATTATACTCACCTTGAAGATCTAATTTGTAAGCATTGTCATTGATCTTTTCAAGAACTTGGAATGGACTATCTCCCCGTGTCTGCAACTTCGACTTTCTTTGTTCTGGAAAATGCTTTCTCCTTAAGTACACCCAAACCCAATCTCCTGATTCAAATGTAATGTGCTTTCGTTTCTTATTTGCTTGAGAAATATAATGCTCATTTTCCTCTCAATTTGCAACCTTACTTTTTCATGGAGTGGTTTTACCAAGTCAGCATTCTTCTTTCCATCTAAGCTACCCCTTTTATTCACATGTAAAGGAATTAAATCCAAAAGTTTTAATGGATTAAAACCACATACAATCTCAAAAGGTGAGTAAAAAGTAGTAGAACGCGTGACCCTATTATATGCAAATTCTATGAATGGTAAACACTCCTCCCAACTCTTCAAATTTTTATTAACTATGGTGCGTAACAATTGTATCATAGTCCTATTAACTAGCTCAGTTTGTCCATCCATTTGTGTGTGACAAGTAGTGGAAAACAATAGCTTGGTTCCCAACTTATTCCACAAAATCCTCCAAAAGTGACTGAGGAATTTAACACCCTTATATGACATGACATATAGTATAAAATATGTTCTCCATTTGTTGCTCCAAGTCATCTACTTTGACTTGAGAACTAAGAGCTCGTCGTGTAATCAATAGCTCTCCAACCTTATACTTCACTTCCTTATCATTGCTAGCATCTTCCAATTTTGGCATGTCATTATATTCATCCTTACTATCACTCACCACTTCTCCATTATCGTACAAGATCATCACCATTTTGTTTGGACATTGAGTAGTAATGTGTCCCAACCTCAAGCACCTGAAGCATTTGATATTCCGATTCCTAAAGGATTGTGAATCCACCTTGAGTGTAGCTTTGCTAGCAACTTACTCTTTTCTTTTCTGTATCTCAGCCCTTCCTTTTGAAGCAACCCCATAACCTTAATTATTATCCTAATTCGATTTCCAAGAAGAGTTAGAACTCGAAGAACCCGATGAATATCTAGTTGTCTCATTTATCTTCAATTGCCTTTTCATCTTCAGGGCTACATGTTGCATGTCTTCCAACTCCACATAATGTTGCAACTCTATCACATTAGTTATAACCCTATTCAAAACATTCAAAAATCAGGCCATGTGGCATCCCTATCCTCCTCAACATTTGTCTAATCATCATAATCTCCATCTCCTTGTGATAATCCTCCACACTCATAGGACATTGGTAGATGCTTTGTAATATTTGATGAAACTCCTGATAATAATGATTAGGCATGAACATCTTACTCATGATAGCCTTCAATTCTTCTCATGTATTAATAGGCCTCTCACAGTTCTTCCTCTTAGATGTTACTACTTGATCCCACCAAATGATAGCATAATCTGTAAATTCAAGTACCACAATCTTTACCTTTTTTCCTTCGAGTAGTTGTGACAATCAAATATTAACTCTACTTTCTTTTCATACTTCAAGTATGCTTCCAGATCACTCATTTTTTGAATGAAGGAATTGTCATTTTGATATTGTCCATACTTTTATCAACACCATTCCAACAAGATCTCTACCCCTTTTTTCATGCCTAACTCTCGATCCCTTATTCTTACTAACTCGACATTTACTATTGTATCCTCATTAATGTCACTATCCGCTTCTCATTCACCAACAAAATTCGCTTGATGATCTCTTTTTCCTTGCCTCCTTGCGTTAGGAATATCTCTAGGTTGTTCCCTACGTAAATTAGCTAGCAATGTGTCTTGTCGATCCAATCTGTCTCTCACATCCTCAAACAACCTTTCAAACTGCCATATCACCTCATCCGACATGTTGACTTGACTATTATTCTTGCTTATAGTAGAGTCGTATCTATCCGACATCCTAATTCTAATTTAATATTTGTCTCATGTGTATGCACTATTGTATCACTCAAATTGGCTTTTTCCCTCTATTAGTCTCACCACTCTGCCTTATTCCACTCAATGCTTTCTTGCAAGTAGTTCGGAGAACTAATCCGAGCTCGATCAGAATTAATCCTTGTAGAGTTTCAAACAAAAATTTGACTAAGGAAAATTTAACGCTAGAATGATTCAAGAGGTAGGAATTGTAACTTTGAATGAAACACTAAGAGAATATTCAAGAAGGTGTTTTTTGAATTTGAATTTTTTTTTGCTCGAAAATTCAACTAGACACCAGCAAATGAAACATAAGTTGATTTGGATGCTAGATTAGCATACAAACAAGTTTTGAATTTTTTTTGGTATTTTATGGATTGGAAATCCAAAAAAAAAAAAAATGCAAAGACCACGAAGAACAAAAAAAAGGTCAAACAAAAAGGATAACTAAATAGGATATAATTTTAATTTTTGGAACCTTGTTTTGATACCAATTGATGTAAACCCGCGTAGCAATAACAACTACAAAACACACAAAAGATGATTCATCCCAAGAAAGCCAAGAAATCAAATTTTAAGCTTGATTCAAAAATATTGAACGAAGAAACCAACACAATCGCCGACAATATGTTGATCCCATGATGACAAAACTCAAGAATCTCACTCGATTTGTTCGAATACCATAAGAATGCAATCTCGATAAGTTCAGAATCAATTGGATGAAGAACAAAAAGAAAGCAATAATGTCTTACAATAATCTTTCAATAATTGTGTGTTTTACAGTTAAAAGAATAAGTCTTATTTATAGAGAACCCATAAGACCTAACTAGAAAATGAAATTAATATTCAAAATATCAAGAGTTACCATAAAATTAAAGTTTTAAATAAAATAAGATTCTTTCTAGAAATTGAAAAATTTGGTGCCGAACTTGTACTATGCGGCCGCATAGTGTTGTGCGATCGCATAGTTCAAAAAAATTGCCTTATTTGAGTCTCGATATAGAGGTATGCGGTCGCATGTCTAGGTGTCAAGGACAATAACTTTACTTAAACCCACTGACCCTATCGCAGCCACAATTTGCCCAACTTTATCCGCACATTGTAAATATTAGTTCAAGTTTAACTTGTAATTTCTTTTCCATTGTAATAGTTTATTTAAATTGTAAAATAGCTAGAAATTAGAAAAGTTTAGTATGATTCTTTGGCATTTAAACGTCTACTCCCGTCACTTGAGTTTTTGTTCCGTATGCTATTATAGGGGGTATTAGTTTTTTAAATATCTTTCAAACTTTCTAGTATTCGCCACTTGCACTAGCCATTGTAATTTTCTATTTTCAACAATTATAATTTCTAATTTTCAAGAATCAATGATTAAGTTACTTTCAATGCATTTCAATTTTATGTTGCAAACTTTCTACAAATTGTAATCAAATTTTCTTTTATCCCGAAACGATCGAGAGAAAGCGGAAGGTAGTCTAGTGAGGCAGACTACTGCCGCATGATGTCCCTTTTCTCTGTTAAGGAAAAAGGCAACCCGTGAAACTAGGGGTCGCATAGTTACTTTTTCCAATTTTCTTGTTCGCTGCTTGAACCAAGTCGATCCATCTCGTTTCTTCTTCCAAGCCCAACATGAAACTTGTTCATTTGCTTGTTAAAATTGTTGTTTCGTCCATCGTGGCTTGGACAAGCAATCATATAGCTTATTTGACCTGCTTTGCTCACTATCTAATCATAGTCCCTTCCTCAATGATCAATGGATCCTTGTCCGGACTTGCTCTCGCATCATGGATTACATCAAATGCCCTTTCATTCCACATTTGAAGCAATTTTCTTCATGCTTCTTTTTGGATATACCGTTCTCCTTTGTTTTGTGCCTTTTAAGATTGTGACCTTGTTTCTGATAGTCTTGTTACAATTTCGTCCATGGTTTCTTCCACTGTTAAGTCTGCTTCCAAGTCCAAATCCATGTCCACTTTCACGTGTACGTCCTTATCTTGATATTGCATTTCTTTAAGCAATATAGTACCATTTGTTTCAGGCAGTGAAACAGAATTATTTGGACATAACCATGATTTTTCATCAATAGTTCATTATTTTGTTCTGCTACGAACAGACAATATATGAGTTTTGAGTACTTTTTGAAATCACGTTCACGATATTACTTCATAGGAGCACATTCGAGCATGAAAGGTAGAAAAAAAATTTCCAACATATCTTCATTAATATTTTTTTCTCCACACAAGGCCAATTTTAAACATATTCTGAACATTCCAGAATCGTACTCACTAACAGTTTTAAAGTCTTGCAAATGAAGGTAAATCTATTCATAACGGGTTATAGGGAAGACTACAGTTCTCTGATGATCAAATCTCCAGTCAAGTTTTTTCAACGAAATTGTGAATCATTCACGATGAGGTATTCGATTTTCACTTTATCATGGAGATGGTGAAGAAGAAAGATATGTGATTTTGCATGATCGTGTATGGATTCCTTTTTTTTTTTTTTAGTCTCTCCCAGATCTTTTGAGATAAGATGAACCTCAGTATAGAAAATCCATGATAGATATTTTTTGCCTGGTAAGTCGAGCGCAACAAACTGAATTTTATGATGTTTGCAATCTGAATAATTTTACAATTAAGTAAAAAGAAAATACAATTAATTTCAAAGAATATGATTAAACAATGTATAATCATATATTAGCCAATGAAGTAGTTAAAATAATCAATGTCAACATGTCATGAGTTTTATGTTTTTCTTTTGGGATAAACATTAATTCAAAACTACATACGTAATATATTGTTTGAGACGTATGCTACTTCGATAGAACATTAGATTTTATTATTAATTATTCAAGAGTAATATGTCAAAAAAAAATTTAAAGTATTGAAAATTATGATATCATACTCTTCAAGAGCAATAATATATTACTGATTAAAATAATAAACTATGTAAGAATTTACTTTTCCGGAGTAAAATCATAATTTATATTAGATACTACATTAATATGCTCTTCGAGAACAAGTAAAATCTAATTAGAGTATTAATATAAATAATATTGTGCTCAGGAGCAACAACACATACATTTAAAGTTTATACAAGAATCAAATCTTTTTCATTAATTTATACTACAATAAATTTTCCCAAAAGAGTATATAATGCAGACGTTAAATATATTAGATAATTGCATGTAAATTAGGCTAATGTAATCATGCAACTTGTATAATTGGGGAAATATGCAAATCGTACATTGTAGATGAATGTGTGCAAAATACAACAATAATGCATCTTAATAATCAAATTGACTGTGTACCTGTCAATGTATTAAATCGACTGAATGTCTGTGATTTGAGGTTGAGCAGCACTGAATGTAAATCATTAATCACATGATGGTCCTTGTACAGGGACCCGTATACAGGGCGCTGGCTCGACGCCCTGTGATAGGTGGGGGGCTGACACCTCTATGCAAGGGGCCTTATCCAAAAATTTATGGGTGAGAGAGAGAGAGAAAAAAAGAAAAATTATGGGAGAGAGAGAGAGAGAGATTTTATGTGGGAAAAGAAAATGTGGGCATCATTTCATCATAGAGAGAAAAGTTTTTGGTCAGATGAAGAGTGAGATATGTGGAGGTAAAAATAAAAAAAGAAAAAAGCAAAAGCAAAAAAAGATGCAAATGAATTGAGATAAATTGACTTACCAACTGTAAATCACTTATATGACTTGACTAATTTAATTCGTGCTTCAACCTAAAAAGAAAATATTACCGATAACACGTTATTAAATTAAAGAAATAAGAGAAGAAATAAAAAAAGTTAAAAATTCAAACATGTATTTTATTGATAACTAATAATCCATATTTATAGGGTTCAAAATGAGCGTCAAAATAGAATCGATCGCGCTATGTGTATATAATCATTTACTGAATTTTTTTATCGAATTGACAAGTGGCGGCCCCCTGGCCCGGGCACCCTCCCAATAGGGGGCCGCCACTTGTCAATTCGATAAAAAATTCGATAAAGGATTATGTACGAATAGAATTATTCAAATAGAATAGACTCTTCTAAAGTAGATGCGACTTATTTACGTATTTTGATAAAACAATAGAATCGTCAATTACCCTTCAATTTCACAACAAAAATACTCTAAAACATAGAATAAAACTGTGCTTTTTTTTCTTTTTTCTTTTTTGAGCAACAACATAATATTCATATATAAATTTGAGTTTTTTCGCTAGAAATATTATAATTTTTGTATAAACATATTTTTGGAATATCGATAATAAATTGATACTTTTCCGAGAATGATAATACAATTTCTTCTAAAATATTGTTATAAAATAACAAATTTCATTCAAGTTTAATTTTCACAAACACATATGTATCATGTATAAGGAAAAAAGTCGATCGACATTGTTGTATTTTAGGGTTTTAATAACCTATTAATTGGATTAGGTAATTACGTGGCAAATCTATCAGTTCTTCCGTCCCTATCTTTTAAGCAAACATGGATGGATTGAGCTTCATGAATTTTCATCATATACGTAACTTAGAATCTCTATCTAAAATGCACTAAGGAATCATCACCCTTTCTTTTGGGCTTTTCTTTTGGAATATCTTGAAATAATCAAATAATGGGTAATTAGGACATATCGTCCTCACCTTTTGCATTATTAGATTGGGCTTTTCTTTTGGAACAAAATTAGTTTACAACAGTTTATTGAGCAGCGTTCTAAAAAGCATAAAACATGGTAAGACGTGGAGGTAAAATTTCAAACTTTACGAGCTTAAACGAGTCTGGACGATATTTAGATGTAAAAAAATGTTTTCTTATTTTTAATATTGTTTTAAATTTTTAATCATTTAATAATTAAAATAATACAAATCAAACATCTAAAATTATAAAATATATATTTACTTAATAATTCATACTATCAATCAATTATACAATTTTCAAGTTTTTGAAATGTAAAAATTAGAATATTTTTCGTAGTTTCAATTTTCAATTATATAAGTTATACTTAATATATTTATAATTCGCCGATCAAGGAGATGGAGTGGCTGAGATCCCTAGTGGAGGAGATGTAATGTGAAAATGTCTGTCTGCCGTTGCTGATGGTGGAGATAATGATAGAGACGCAGATAGGGGCCAGCCCCTTTTTATTGAATTCTTTTTTCTTCAATATACTATTTTGGTGCGATTTTTTTTTTATCCTCCCTTGATTCTCCCCCTGCATAATGACGAAGGCAAGGGTTGAAGCTAGTATGCTACGATAGTGACAATATCTAAGGTTGGCCTGGTGGTGGTGGAGAGGGCAATGGCAACATGAAGTGTGAGTAGTGGGGTAGGGTTGTTTGAAGAAGTGAGTTTTTTTTTTTTTTTTTCATTTTTAGATATATATTAAATGGTTTCATCCAAAAGGCTTAGTAATGCAATGAAAATGGGAATTTTGAGTACATAATTTTTCTTTTTAAAAGTAATAATAGCTCAAGTTGATACAAGTATTTAAGAGCTCGTTTGGGCCGGATTAAAATCTAATTTTAATCTAAGTCAAAGTCAAATAATCAATATCAACCACATCTTTCATGGGTCCCACGTCTTTTCAACCACATATTTCAAAAACTTCTATCACAATCCACTAAAAATCTAATTTTAATCCACACAAAACACCCTGTAAATGTTAGGTCTAATGCTGAAAATTTTCCCTTAAATGTTGTTGGATACTCGTTATTTAATTCTAAAGATGCGTTCTCGTATAAAATAATAAAGAAAACTATTTATTTTAAAATGTGTTCAAGAATATAATCTGCTTTGGGGCCTTCGTTTTATCTTTATTCCTATTTTTAAATATTTCTTTATCAGATTCGACGGGTTTTTTTTTTTTTTTAAATCTCAACCGACCAGTCATCAATATTAATTATGCTTAAATTATATAATAAGAAAAAAGTACACCACACATTTATCGAGTAACGATTAAATAAAATTTGGAGGGAGACCCACAATTTAACTTTATCTCCTTTTTATTTTGTGCATACGTGTAAATATTTCTATAATATTACAAGTATGTTATTTTCAAATTAAATGGAATAAAACTTGGTATATTAAATGAAACTTTTTGTAATACTTCTTATTAATTTTTTTTTTATTTAGCTTTTATAATTATCAAGTTCTTACAATAAAAATAATTTTCTTTTTCCTTTTGTGAGACTAATGTAGTACAAAGTAGACAACTTTGTTTCTTAAATGTTAATTATTTAGTATATAACGAAGACAAATTATGATGCAGGGTCTTACACGGCATCGATTTACAACATAATTCGTTCTTATCCGTTTGATAAAAGATAATTAGGCGGTGGATTAATGCTTTGATTAAGTAATTTGGGTCCCTATATTCTTGGGTTATCCAGTTCTTTTATTGGTTATTTGTAATTTATTTGTTTATCTTTGTTGATTAATGTTTAAAAATGTTATTCAAATGTCCATGGTCAAAGTGGTATCTTTGTTTATTATAATTAGATTGTCTCGGTCTTTGCTTTACCTCCTCTTCGAGTTAGTCGAATGGGATAAAGACTGGACAAAAATCGTGTAAGCATTCTTCCAATGGTTAATCCATTTGTACATAATGGATTATCATCTTGCAGATAATGCACGGGGCCTGTGAGCATTTAAAAATTTCGATAATGTGATCCACATTCCCATTGTAATTAGTAGGTAAAAGATTAATGTTTATCTATGGTCAAAGTGGTATCTTTGTTTATTATAATTAGATTGTCTCTGTCTTTGCTTTACCTCCTCTTCTAGTTAGTCGAATGGGATAAAGACTGGACAAAAATCGCGTAAGCATTCTTCCAAGGGTTAATCCATTTGTATATAATGGATTATCCTCTTTCACATAATGTACGGGGCCTGCGAGTATTTAAAAATTTCGACAATGTGATCTGCATTCCCATTGTAAGTAGTAGATAAAAAATTCGATAAAAAAATTCGGTACATATAGCATGATCCTTCTTCCAATCCCCCCTTATTTGACCATTCGTATATTAGCGCAAAGTTTAATGATCCAGATATGCTAGAAGAGTTTATTTAGGAGAGACCAAAAAATATTCCTTTAAAGGATTTCTTGTCAAGAAATTAAATCTTGGGGGTGTTAGATTAACACAACATTTTAATTGTATTTAATTTTCCTAACCTTTATTCAATATTTAATTCAGATTTGACGGAGGTTGTCTCTCAACAGATGACTCATCAACTGAAATAAGTTGAAATCTGCTTGTCAAAATCTTTTGAGGAGACCCACAATTCAACTTTATTTCCCTTTTTTATGTGTGCATACGTGTAAATATTTCTATGATATTAGAGGGTTTATTAAAAACAAGTTTTGAATAAAAATATATTTTGAAATAGTGTTTTTTTTTAAAATTGTATCGTTAAAAAAAGAAATTTTTTTTTTTAAATTTACCTGTAATATTATTTTATCGAAAAATGTGTAGTTGAAAAGAAAAGAGAAAAAATATATTTTTGAATAAAACGGAGTCTAAACAGGGACTAAATTGAATAAAATTTGGTATTTATTAAATGAGACATATTGTAAGAGTTATAACTATGAAACTTTATGTAATACCACTTATTAAATTTTTTATTTTATTTTTTATAATCACCATGTTCTTATTATGAGCCCGTTTGAGCCATATTATAATGAAAATGAAAAATATAGTCGTTATGAGGCACCACACAAGAGATAGAAAGTTTGAATTTTAATGTTGATGCGATGAATAACGGTCATATTTTTCATTTTAATGAAGAAAAATATGGCTCAAACAGGACCTATAATTATATATAAAAAAAAGACCATTTTCCTTTTGTTAAGGATAATGTAATACAAAATAGAGACTTTCAATTATTTAGTAAAACAAAGACAAGTAGACAACTCATGTTGCATGGTCTCTTACGTGTTATCGATTTTGCCACATAATTCATGCTTATCCGTTTCGTGATAGGACAACTAGGAAGTGGATACATGCTTACTTGGCAGCATTTATCCTTTTAAGATAAGAGTTTTCAATTTAGAAAAGACCATATGATTAAGTAATTTGGGTCTCTATAATCATAGGTTTTCTAGTTCTTTTATTTTTGTTGATTAATGTTTAGAGAAGTTGTTCGAATGTCTTCAGTTAAAGTTGTATCTTGATTATTGGTTGAATTGTCTCTGTCTTTGCTATACATCCTCTCCGAGTTAGTGGAGTGGGATAAAGATTGTACAAAAATTGCGTAAGTATTCTTCCAATCGGCCACTTGTTTGACCATTCATATATTGAGCCATTTTTAGAATTTGAAGTACTTTTTCGCTGTATTGAAGAGTTTATTTAGAAGATACTAAAAAAAAAAAAAAATCATTTAAAGAATTTCTTGTAAAGAAATTTAAATCTTGTCAACTAATATAGTCCTAAGTTGATGGGCATTGTAATGATTTGGAAAAATTGATCATCCTGTGGTCTAGGTCCGATATATGAAAAGTAGATTGATAAGTAAACTGAAAAGCGACTACTGCAGAGATGCCACATCAAGCAATTCTCAATCAGCTACTACATGGATGTCTCATCAATTACTCAAAAGATCTAGTATGAAATACCTCATGAAAGAGGATGAAGCTAGAAAATGCCTTCTCATGTTGAGGGTCTAACTACGTCAAATTTCTCTATAGCAGATCGTGACGTCTTGTCTCGATCATGGATGATCAGTCTTTTATATGGCTCTTTAGTTGAGGTGATGCATTACTTTGACTACCTTTGTTTGATGGCCTAGTTAGACTAGATATGATAGTGGCATAGATTGCGGACCTGAGTTGGTTCGTTACTAGGTTGCACTGTGATTAGTGTTCGAAGCCTCGTCGAGTGAGATGTAACAAATCTCATGATTTTTATGCCGAGCTTTTTTTGGTCTGAGCCGAGTCCAGCCAAAAAAATGAGAGTAGGCCCGAGCTTTCGGTCCAAGCCTTAGCAAGCCAGTCGAGCCTGGGCCGGCTAGATTTTTTTTAATGTCAAATCTACATTTTTTATTAAAAAAATTTAAAATTTGTGCGACTTATACGTACTATAAATTAAATAAAAATATCGGGCTCCCCTCGAGCTTTTTTGGGCTAGGCCAGACCCTGCCCGAGCCGAGCAAAACCCTGTCAAAAAAATGAGGCTCGGCCCGAGTCCGAGCCGGGCCCGGCTCGAGCTTTTTTCGAGCCAAACCATTCGAGCATACTAGTTTTTTTGCCATCCCTAAATTTAGTGCTCTGATTGGGTAGACATAAAAGGAACCATGAAAATAAAAGATTTTTTTTTTTCTTTTTTGGTTGAACCAATGAAAATTGACCTTTAGGCTCTATGACTGACGAGTTAATTTCACCCATTATAACTCCGCTCGACATTTTAACCATGATCCCCCCATCATTTTCGAGTCAATATAAACTATCTTTCAAACAATGTAGCCAGAAATTTTCTTATCTACGTGTAATTTTTGATTCATTAGTTTAACTATTTAGATAAATTGGGGTGCATGAGTTATGACGTGGTATTTACTTACCATATGATTCGTGCTTATCCATTTCATAATAAGACAATTAGACAGTGGATTAATCAAAGTTTCCAATTAGCACAACTATAAATCCTATAAGTCATTTGATTAAGAAATAGATGTCTAGATTTTATTTTATTGATTTGCTAGAGTTTTTATTTATTATCTATATACATTTCGTCCTCAACATTTTTTTTTTTTTTTTGACATTTAACTCATCAAAATTCAAATTTAGGTGTACTTCCATTCTTATTCATAATTTTTGCCCAGAAAAGTGTTAAATTTGATGAAAATTTTATTTTAAATTAAAATTTTGGTCCCTTGATTAAATTTTATGATTTTAAAAAGGCATTTAAAATGTAGCTCTTGGATACTAACTTTATCTTGAAGATCTAACCATTATCATAAAAAGATAAGTAAGAATGCATTTTCTGAAAGAACTGCATCCTCGCGAATGTCAAATTTCGTAGCTTAGCTCATTTGGGATGACCAAGGTCCGAGGAGGTTTTTTGTTACTCAATAAAACGAAATACATTGAGGTTAGCACATATGTAGACAAGGGAGGATCCAGCGAGCCGGAGCAGCCGCTCCTGCTGGATTCGTCAAGAAAAATGATTTAAGGAAGATTTTATATTAAATATGTATAATTGTTAGTTCATAAATGGCAAATGATAGGCACTATAATTCAAAAGGTAGAGCACTCTATCTTCATGTGAGATGGATAGGATTCAATTATTTTCACATTCACTCCTTTTAAGCTATGTTTGATAGCCACTTTTTTTCCTGGAAAATGGTTGCTTGATAGGAAATTTTTACGATTTTTATTTTTTGAATTTTTTTATTTTTATTTTTTGGCAATCTAAACAAATTATATCCCAAATTATAAGAAATTTTATCCATTTAATTGATAATTTTCATGAAAAACAAAGTCAATCGGATCAGGTGGAAAATTATACTAATCAGACACAATTAAATTAAAACTAAAAAAAATATTTTTGGTTTTCATTTTCGAAATGTCTTTATTAAATTTTTAATTGAGTCAAATTATTATTTCATAATATATAATTTTATAATTAGATTTTATCAATTTATTTTGTAAAACTAAATTCAGACAATTTAAGTAGTGCTCTTTTTTATTTTAAGAGTTCGAGAAACATTGAGTCAAAATAGTTATAGTTCTAAAAATCATTGTTTTAAGAATTTTGCATAAACTTCACCTAAACTCGAAATTTGTCTTTACCGTTTAATCATGTTTTACATATAAACTTTATCTTGTCTCGCTTAATTTGTAAAAACTTGAAATTTGATCATCCATATATGATTGACAAATATATATATATTATTTAATTAAATATTAATAAACAATCTCACTATTGCAGTGGTTAACGATTGCCCTAACTGAGTCATTATTCTGGATCCGCCACTGGATTTAAATAGGGAGGTTTAGGACAGTCCAAGGATAGTTAGTGTTTTAGTATGTAAAAAATATTTTTTTTATAAATTATTTTAAGCATTAGCCCAGTACAAAAACTATATCATTTTCTGCATCTGTCTCTGACTATTAGATATCCTTAGATGAAAAAATATTAGAATAAAAGTATGTTTTTCCCCAGGAGTGTCAAGAATGACCTTAGCCCAATGACCGTGCAGTTTTTATTATTTTTTTAAACCGTTTAAACTTTTAGAAGTGACAATTCAAATACTATTAGAGCATACAAGTATCCTTAAGTTGTACCCGTTAGAAATTGAAACCCAAGATTCTCAGATTAAAACTATGTCAAATCACCAAGAAAATTAAAAGTGTGGAACATACTTTGGTCTATTGAGAACGAAGATTGAATACTGGCTCTTGATTTTCCTTTCTAATATAATTTCTCTCTATATTTCTCAGATGATGTATAGTAGATAGAATGAGATTTCACGATTAATTGGAGATTATAACCATATTTTATATTTTCATATATATTTTGGCTCATCATAAAATACAATCCAAGAAAACTGATATCTACACATAATTAAGCACACACTTTATTAGATGCCAAATGCCCAATAACTTTAATTTCTTATTATATCACTTTAAATGTGCTTAATTTTAATATAACTTTTAACACACCCTCAATTATATATGCAGGTCAACATGACAAATTATTTCCTAACAATCTCTTACTTGGGCTACATGTGTTACCTTACAACTGTTGACAACCTTATGAGCACAAAACATTTGTTATTATAACCAAAAATATTTCTGAACAATCTCATCCATTGATTATGTCAATATACAACCAAAGCAATTTTTGTTACATATATTATAACTAAACTCATCCACGATCACATATATCAACACAATCAAATGATATAGATTAAGTATGGATGTGTAGTACGAAAATTACATGAAAAGTGATCCAAACATGCTTATTTCCAACTTGTCCCACCTTATTCTTTAATGAGATCAAACCAAACTAATCAGAGTGAAAATAAAATAAATATCTATAAACATAAAAATGTGTCTAAATCAAACATCATCAAAATACAAACTCCCTTTAACTAACATATCATCTAAAGATGCAACACCTCTATGAGTAGTTTATTCGTGAAAGACTTTAATTGGTAGTCCTTTGATAAAAGATCCACGATTATGGAGTTTGTGCCAATATATTCAATAATATCACGATCACTCTAAAATCTCTCCTTAACAACTTGAAACTTGATATCTATAAGCTTTGACTTCGTCGAGCTCCATTGTTGTTGGAATATAACACTGTTGGCTTATAGTCACCAAATA
The DNA here is from genome assembly GCA_019097785.1 of Fraxinus excelsior. Lineage (NCBI taxonomy): Eukaryota > Viridiplantae > Streptophyta > Magnoliopsida > Lamiales > Oleaceae > Fraxinus > Fraxinus excelsior. The sequence goes on along the minus strand of CM032631.1, from coordinate 29,408,527 downwards.
ATTTGAGTGATCTTTCAACTCCATCCACAGTACGCATCCCAATGACAAAATTTCCTAGTCATATTCCATGATTTGATGCCTTATAACATCCTATGAACTCCATTGCATGGTTGAAGAAGCTATAAGTGTTTGCTTGACACTCTTCCAAATATTAGCTCCTTCAGCTAGCAGATTGACATAGTCTAATAATCCTCCTGTATGTGATCATGTAATCTTATGTTCTCTATAGATACCGCGTAACCCATTTGGCTGCTTTCCAATGATCTATCCCAAGGTTACTTAAATATCCACCTAACATTTCAATAATGAATGCTATATCCAAACGTGTGCAAACCTAAGCATACATTCAACTTTCAACTGCTGATGCATATAAAAGTTTCTGCATTTCTTTCTCTTAGATGTCATTTTTAGTGTACTAATTGACACTGAACTTTCTCCCTTAGCAACAGAGGTATCACATGGCTTACAATCTTGCATGCCAACCTTTTAAGAACTTTATTGATATAGTGCTTTTGTGATAATTCAAGAATACACTGAGAATGATCTTGGTGTATCTGTATCCCTAATAGAAAATAGGTGTCACCAAGATCTTTCATCTAAAATTTCTTTGATAGAAATCTCTGATTTCATGCAACAAGTCTATATTATTGTTGGCAAATAACATGTCATCTACATATAATACCAGAAAAACATGTTTACTCTCATTGAACTTGTGGTATACACATTCATCTATTGTATTCTTACTTGATGAAATTTTGTGATACCATTGACTGGAAGCCAGTTTAAACCCATAGATGGATTTCTTTAATTTGCAAAACTATCTTCTTGGTTCTCGTGATACAAAGTTTTTCGATTATACCATATAAATCGTCTAGTCAATGTCACCATTGAGAAACACTAACTTTAAATCCACTCGATGTAGCTTATTAAAAATGTATTTCTTAGAAACCGGAGAGAAAGTCTCTTTGAAGTGAATGCCTTCTCCACGTCACCCTTCAAATTCCTCTTGATTTTAAATATTCATTTACAACAATATGAAGCTTACATTCAAGTAATAGGATGAGTTCCAAAAAGTCATTAGCTTTCATGGACTTTATCACTTTATTCATGGCATCAATCTACTTTTGAGAATTAGTACTTTGCATAGCTTGATGAAAGTTAATTAGATTTTCTTCCACCAATTCAAAACCATTCTCATGTTCTTAGAAAAAGACTACAAAACCATTTGAAATTGTCTTTTTCCTTTCTCTAGTGGATATTCTTAATGACATTTGTTTTTGAAGTCGTTGGGTTTGCTCTTCTAGAACAATCTCTTGATGTTGAATAGGGAATCCTAGAATATTTCTTGATCCATAATTGCTTCTTGAACAAGATTGGGATTAGGAATTTGTTCCTAATCTTGATCATTGTGAATGTAGGCAAAAGGAATAGTTACATTTTCTTACTCGAAGACAAAATCTCCAACCTTATCTCTCCTAGGAAACTCCACATCTTCAAAGAGTCGGGCATTTCCGATTTCAAAAATTGACCTGATAGTGGGATCATAAATTTTTTAGCCCCTTGACCTTTTCGAATATCCAATAAAATAACGACTGATGGTTTTGGAGTCCAGTTTCTTTTCATTCCCCAAATGTGCAAGTACTTTAAACTAGGCTTCTTGCATGTCCAAAGCCAATAAGGGGTTTCAAAAATTGCTTTATTTGGAAATCTATTGATAATGTAAACTGCAATTTTTAGTGCTTTTCACTAGAGAGATTTTGGTAAGGTAGAATGACTAATCATACTCTTCACCATGTATTTAAATGTTTTGTTTCATCTCTCAACAATACCATTCATATTAGGTGATCCTAGCATGGTGTACCATGTGATAATTCTACATTCTTCTAAGTATTTAGCAAAAAACTCTGGACGTTATTCACTCGATCCTTCATATCTGCCATGGTATTCACCACCACGGTCAGACAACCTTATAAGCCTTGAACGTGTCCATAAATAAGATTTCTCATGAATAAGATATAGGTAGCCATAAAGTTAAAAGACCGTTTATAAACTTGAAAAAAGACTATTGAACATTCCAAAAAAAAACCGTAGGGAATGACCCACAGATATCCATATGTATTTGTTCTAAGATGTTCGACTTTCTATTAGTACATAATCTTCTTATATTTCTCTGTTTCATCTAAATGCAATAAACACAAACATCAAAGTCTGAAAAATCAAGTAGATCAAAATCCTATTTGACACAAGCCTTTCGATTCTCTTTTATGAGATGCAACTTAATGGCTTGTGCAACAATGGAGTAGAATTCTCATTGGTTAATTTATATTTAATACAATATGAATTCACATGTAATGTTTTATTAAACGAGGCAATCATATAAAGCAAATACATATTATCATAAATAGATAAAGAATCGAAACTGATAACATTTCAATTCAGAAAAATACTAAACTAATTTTTCCAAATGAAGAAGAGTAACTGAATTTGTCTAATACATAAATAGAAGAAAAATGTCATCTAGAAGACGGTTTCACAAATGTCTATTTCAAATCCAAATATTAACGAGTCTTTGATAATAACCTAAAGTCCTTATAGCATCAACTTCAACTAATTTGTCGTCGTCCACATAAATGAATCTTTTTGCATCTTTTGGCTTTCGAATGTTCGGGGAAATCCTGCATAGACACACATATGAGTAGTAGCACAGGAATCCATTTACGAAGTGGTCTGGGTAATGAAACTAAATTAACCTTAGAACAAATCAAAGTGAGAAATGTATCTTTCTTTACACGTCAAGTGTGGTACTTGGTAGAGTCCCTCTTCATGTGTCCTGGATTTTTACAAAAGTAATAGCCAAATGCTTCATCCTTTTGAGGCTTTTGTTGTTTATTTTGAACTGGACCAATTGCAGCTTCCTTATCATTTTTCCTTTTCTTGAACTTGTCCTTAGAGATACTAATCGAGTGAGTACTTTCAATCCTCTATTGCTTCAAGCTTTCTTCTTCTTCCACAACATAAGAAATGAGCCCGTTAAGAGACAGCTTCTACTTTTGATGTTTATAACTGACTTTAAATTGGCTGAATTGTGCAGGGAAAAAAATCAAAACTAAATGCACAAGCAAATCCTCAAATAGCTCCAGCTTTAATGCCTTTAGTTTTGAAGTAAGTTGAGACATCTCCATGATTAACTCCATTATGTTTCCTTTACCATTATACCTTAATGAAACTAAGTTCGTTAGTAGCATACTAGTTTTAGCCTTATCATTTTTTGCAAAAAGCTTTTCAATATCTTCAAGGAACTCCTCGACAGTAGTTACCTTATCGAACACAACGCCCCTGAATGTTTGTGGAATTTCATGCTTCATGATCATAAGACTCATGCGATTTTAACGATTCTACTTATCAAATTCCCAATTTTCTTCAACGGAACTTTTATCCGTTAGTGTATCTGTTGTTCAGTTCTTAATGCAAGGTCCATATCCATACAGTTAAGAACGATTTGAATGTTCTCTTTCCAATCTAAAGTTCATTCTATTAAGTGCACGAATTGAATTGATGTTGGGAGATATTGTATACGTAGATGAATTAGCTGAATATAGAACAAAATCAAGGCAACATGTTCATATGAGAATCCATATGAAACAATCACAACAGACTTAATACAACATTCACATTTAGTTTTTGAACAAAAATATCAACTTGTAAGTGGTATTTTTGGTTGTAGTAATCAAATATTAAATACATTTTTGGATCGACTTATTGTTCACATAATAATTTTTTTTTTATAATTGTCACATATTTATTACAACAAGTGTGCATGTAATTCGGCCAAATATTATCCTTTGGGCCGGTCAACACCTATATGAACGCACAATCATCTTTATATTCTAAATAAATAAATTTACATAAGAGATGTTACTTTTGTATCATGTTGCTTCAGCTAATCTATTTCAAAATATGAGAACTTGAAAGAAAGTGATAGTACCAAAATCTGAATTTGATTGTCAATTTTAAAAGGTTTTCAGCAAAAATAGCATTTATACAAGATGAATATGTTGTTCGAGTGCCTGTCTAGTAGTAGGGGAACAACTAGCGAGTGACTACTCCATCACTCAAGCACCAATGAGGCGGCTAACAAGCGGCAGCCTCGTCGTTTGATCGCCATGAGGCAGCCATCGAGTGGTCTTAGTGTTGCGACAGTTCTATAACTACCGAAGATTTTCCCAAAATTTCTAATTACAAAATTTATGGCTAAATTTGCATCCCAAAAGTAAAGAATTATAAAACCTAATGTACGGATTTTATCCCTAAATTCTTTCTTAATTCTCAATGGTTTAACATCGAATTGACTCTAATACCACCCGTTAGAAATTGAAATCCAAGAATCTTGATAAATTAAAACCTTTTTTTAATATCAAGATCATCAATGTCAAATTACCAAGAGAATTAAAAGTGCAGAACATACTGATCGTTTGATTTTTCGTAAGTGAACGTGATCGTTATCAAGTAATAAAGTAGTCAATAGAGTGTCAAACCTACGAATACCATGTGTTTGACAAAGTTAAAATTAATTGCAACTTTAATTGAATAACAAACAAATTTTGTAATTTTTTTTATACTAACCCCTAAATTATCAACTAAACTAATGAAAGTAAGTAAATGTATTTTTCAAATATGTGATATGCATTGCTAAGATATTGAATCTCCCTCATTATTCAATTTTTAGTGTAACAATTAAAGTGACAATTTGAAATCATTCATGTTAGTCAATGTTTCTAATTTAATTGAAAGTCTCTCTCGATAGCGATCAAATTTATTCCTCTCGTGTGACCATTCTATCTCTCGATAAAAGATGCAAACATGATAAATGCATTGCTAAAACACCTATTGAAACCAAATAAAGAATGGAGGTATATATCTATCCTCTATCGAACCTTACAATATTTATTATATTGTGTTTAAATCTTATTGTCTCTCTAGATAATGATAAAATCTACTAAAGAATTAATTGGTGTTCAAGCAATTGAAAAGAACGATAAAACAATAATAAACATCCACAAATCAAATCAAATCAAAGTCAAAATAATTAATTAAAAATTAAAAAAAAATAAGGGTTCATCTTATCCTAGCAATGTATAAAATTAGTTTAACATATCCAACTTACAAGAAATTATATTTAAGTAAAAATATATATCCCGAGTTTTTGATAAATTGAATATTGAAATCATAAATCTCTTCAATGGTTTCTTGATGAATCTCCACTTGCACCTTCTCTACTTTGCCCAAAAATTAGGTTTGAATCTTCACTTGATGATTTCTTGCAAGTCCCCTTTAATTCTCTCACAAAAACTATGAATTTTCTTTCTTTGATGATAATAATTGAATAATATTGGAGTATAATAAGTATGTGAGATGTCTTCCAATATGTATTCTTCTGTTATGTATTTGTAGGAGTCGAAAATTGGTTGAAAATAATGTCCAAATTGACTTCTAAAAGAGTTCCATTCGCGCGCGGATTTTTTTGTCTCTACACAGATGTCATTATTTTGGTCATAACTTTCTCTCCCGATATCCGATTGATGAGATTCAAAGTGAGTTGGAAAGATAACTCAAAGTGATAAAACCTTTATAGAAATATGAGTTTTACAATTCGGACGTTTACTGTGCCAAAAATTAGTTTAAATCTTCTACCAAAATTCTAGAATATAACTCGTGCAATTGAAAATTGATTTTGATCATATTCCATTCCTTTTTGAATTCTAATTCCATCCAATTGTCTCATAGCAATTTTCAAAGTATCATCTTGTGTCCGAATCAACTATTGAATAATTATCAAACTTTGAATTTTGCCATTTTCACCAATTTTCGCTTATTTCTTTCGATTCCTTGTTCAACCATTTAAGTTTACCGATATATCATAAAATACAACAATTAAGGATATATGTTGTCAAAAGAACTATAAAATATCAATATTTTATGAGCTCGAATAAGTGTATAAAATAAACTTATCAAATACCCCAAAACTTAAATATTTGTTTATCCTCAAACAAAATTAAAACCTAAATAACAATAAACACACAAGTATGCGAAAATATTTTGTTAGACATTTTAGCTTTTTATCTTAGTATTTGAAATTATAGTGCTAAATCTCCAAATTGTTTCAATGTCACAATTCCAAACTAATATTCACTCTTTCAATGCAAAATTGAAGTACGTGTGTGAAGAATTAAGTAGACATTCAAGAATTTACAAGTTGCTTCAATTTCTGACCCTCTATGGTCAAATAATATATTTTACCTCTCGTGTGATTCACACACCCCAACTTATTCTCTTTCACTCTTTTTCCAATGTTTAATCTAATGTTGAATTTTTTATTACCATCATCACCCTCTATAGTTCAAGTGAACTTTACTAATTGTAAGTCAACATATCAATAAACAAGGATTTTCCAAATTTTTGATTGCTTTGACCTTCAAAACTCAATTAGGCTAATTATTTTTCATCAAAAGTCAAATTCCCTTAAACAAGTGATTAGAGCTTAACCAGGCATTTAATGATTTTATTTTTATTTTTTATTTTTCATACACTAGCTTTTATTTTTTTTATTTTTAAAAGCATTTTTCTTTTTACATTATCTCTCTTAAACTTTCCAAATGACCCATGTAATAGACTTTAAGCCGATAACTTTCAAGTCAGATGACTTTATGACATTAGGTTTTAAACACCCTTACATGCTTAATAATCCAAGTCAAAAAGGTTTCGAAGAGAATTTTCACATTTAAAAATTTATATATTGATTATTGCAATGCCTCTTATCAAACACTCATTCAAGCAAATCGACCTTCAACTTAAGATTTTCGTCAAATTTTATCCTGTTAATTTAAGACAATCCACACAAAAGTTTTCACACATGAAATTTATGTCCACATCCGTATTTTTCTACAACAGCAGAATCACTCCCAAACTATGCTAAATTTGGTTTAACGATAAGTAATTTTGTATGGTTTCGATAAAGCATCTATACCCAACTATATCAACCTATCAATTATATGAATCAGCTCATAGTATCATAATGCCCAACTTAATTCTAGTGCACGTATAATAGCAAGTTTTGCAATGTTAAGTCTCAATCAGTCTGCCATGGATCATATCCACAGTTCATAAATCAACACAAAATCTCGAATTTAATTATCATTATATGCTAAACTATCTAATTCACACAAGAACACAGACTAAAATAAGAAAATATATATTTTTGTTGAAATCTTTTCAATTGTTTTGTTTTTTTCTATTATATACTAAAGCAATAACAAAGAACAAACACACAAACATTCAAAAACACTTGAAAAGTAAAAACTCAAAATTTTTTCCACCCCTAAACTTAAAACGGACATTGTCCTCAATGTCATAAAGTATAAATAAGAATATAAGATGATGAGAAAGAAAAGGAAAAAGGTACTCCCCGAATTTTTCTGTTGAAAATATGAGGCACTATGTGCGACTACTAGACAATCGTCTTCATCATGCTTTCCCCTTAGTCTGTGTTGGTTAGAGTATTCCGTGAGATCATGTTCCTGCACATAGTGGTCAAATCAAATAATAAAGATCAAATAATCTAGAACATGTGTTACTTAGCCCAAACAATCGAAATAACCATCAATAATTTCAAGGGCGCCTTAAGAGAAATATGATAGGATGGTGATACCCTATAAATTGAAACATGCCTAAGTCTGATGCAAACTAATAATCAAAATAATTCTATATGTAATACGGTATAAAAATAAATAAATAAAAATGTTAGAAAATTAGGTTGCCTCTCAACAAACGTTTCTTTTTATAGTTTTTAGCTTGACTTTGACAATTGAATCACTGGCACCTAAAGAAGGTTTTGGATACCTTGCCCATTTTCTTTCTTTTGGCTTTGATCCACTTTTCATTTAGTCTCCAAAATTCTACCCTGCCCTTTTCGATGTTATATGACTTTTCTATTTCATCCGATTCAATTTCAACTATGTAGACTTCCACTCCTATATCGGACTTAATCACAAAATCAATTTTTAGACAATCAATAAAGTCGGAAAAATGTGAGTTTATTTCATTCTCATTGATTGCCACATCTTTATTTGATTATGTTGTGATCAACTCGTCATTCTCTTTAATCCATTCTTCCATAGTCTATATATCTTCGGGTTGAATGATCGGTCCACAATCTAAATCCACATACAATGAGAAGTCGGTCCCGTTGACTCCTTCGAATGGATTGTACCCCTATTGTTGAAATCCTTCCCAATACATACAATCTCCCCATAAGCATATCGTTTTCATCCAACTTGGCAAGTTCTTTAAAATACTTTGCAAGTACCTTCTCGTTCAATAGGAGAGGACTAGTGATGACAATGGGCCAAGTCGAACCGACTCGGCTCTTAAACCCGCGAGCTCGTGGCTAGTAAGAAATGAGCCACGAGCTTATGAGCCGAGCCAGCTCATGGTTCATTTCCTCGTGGGCGAGCTTGGCTCGACCCACGAGCTCGTGAGCTCACGAGCTTTTTGAATATTTTTTCACGTATTTTTTTAAATTTTCTTTAATTTTTCACTAGCCAATGAGCCGCTCGCGAGCTCGACGAGTCGAGCTCACTTGCGGCTCGGCTCGGGTTCAAATAAGCCCGAGCGACTCGCGGCTCGTATTTTCACGAGCCGAGCGGCAGAGCCGATGAGCCGCTTGGCCAGTTTGCCATCTCTATAGAGGACCATCTCCCACAAGTTTGATGTACTCATCCCAATCGTCGGTACAAAATCTCCTATAAGAATGTACTATTTATCAGATTTTTCAACTGCTTGTTTTCTACACATCAAATATTTTTGAAATCTCATAAGTCTTGGCGTGTGTAAACTCGTGTTAGAGAGCAAGCATTTCCCAATACAATGTACCGCGTAAAAATTTTCACAACTTGAATATCCTCCAAACACATCTTGACAATCAATGTAGATATTTGTCATTGCAACAATTTTGTTACTTTACCAACGTCAGAATAATGTATAAATATTTGAAAAATACAAAGAGAGAATACCAACACAAGATAGATTAAAACTGTAGGGGGTTAGTTAAACGATATAAAAAGGAAAACAAAAAAAGTAAATAACAAAAAAAATTGTTAAAACTAAAATTAATTAAAGTAGTAATCAAATTAAAGATAAATAAGCAATAAAAATTTAAATTAAAGCTAAAATTAATTAATACAATAGTCCCGACAATGGCGCTAAAAACTTGATCGTTTAATTTTTCGCAAGTGAATGAGATCGTTATCAAGTAATAAAGTAGTGAATATGGTGTCAAACTCACGAGAACTATGTGTTTGAGCGAGTTAAAATTAATTGCAACTTTAATCAAATAGCAAACAACTTTTGTGGTTTTTTTTTTTATAAATTATCAACTAAACTAATGAAAGCAAGTAAATGTATTTTTCAAATATGTGAGATGCATTACTAAGATGTCGAATCCCCTTTATTATTCCATTTTTAGTTTAACAATTAAAGTGACAATTTGAAATCATTCATGTTGGTTAATATTCCTAATTTAATTGAAAGTCTTTCTCGATAGCGATCAAATTTATTCCCCTCATGTGACCATTCTATCTCTTGATAAAAGATGCAAATATGATAAATGCATTAACAAGTGCTAGAACACATATTGAAATCATATAAAGTATAGATGTATATCTCTATCCTCTATCGAACCTTACAATGTTTATTATATTGTGCCTAAACCCTATTATCTATCTCGATAACGATAAAATCTACTGACAATTTAATTGATAATCAAACAATTGAAAAGAACAGTAAAACGATAATAAACATCCACAAATCAAATTAAATTAAATTCAAAATAATTAATTAAATACTAGAAAAGTAATAATAAAGGTTCATCTCATCCTAACAATGTATAAAATTAGTCTAACATATCGAAATTACAAAAATTATATTTAAGTGAAAAAATATAACTCGAATTTTTGATAAATTGAAAAGATGAAGATAAATCTTGAATCTCTTCAATAGTTTCTTGATGAATTTCCATTTGCGACTTCTTTTTTTTGTCCAAAAATTATGTTTGAATATTTACTTGATTGAATTCTTGCAAGTCCCCTTTAATCCTCTCATAAAATTATGAATTTTCCTTCTTTGATGATAATAATTGAAGAATATTGGAGTATAATATGTATATGAGATGTCTTCCAATATGTATTCTGCTGTTATGTATTTGTAGGAGTCGAAGATTGGTTGAGAATAACATACAAATTGACTTCTAAAAGAGTTCCAATCGAATAAGGAAAGTTCCATTCGCGCGCAAATTTTTTGATTCTACACAGCTGTCAGTATTTTAGCCATAACTTTCTCTTTCGATTCAAAGTGAGTTGGAAAGTTAACTCAAAGGGCTACAACTTTTTCAGAAATATGATTTTTCCAATTCAGACGTTTACTGTGCCAACAATCGGTTTCAATCTTTGACCAAAATTGATTTCGATCATATTTCATTCCTTTTTGAATTCTTCCATCCCATTGTCTCCTAGCAATCTTCAAAGTATCATCTTGTGTCTGAATCAGCTATTGAATAATTACAATTTGATTCTCAAACTTTGAATTTTGCCATTTTCACAATTTTTCGTTTTTTTTTATTCCTCACTTAACCATTGAGTTTTTACCTATATAACATAAAATACAACAATTTAGGATATATCTTGTCAAAAGAACTACCACATATCGATATTTTAGGACCCCAAATAAGTGTTTAAAATACAGTTATCACATACATTGATCCATTGGGAATGAAGATTGAATAAGGTTTCTTGATCTTCCTTTTTCAATATAGATTCTCTCTATATTCTTCTAATGGTGGGATGACATATAGAATGAGAATTCACGATATATTTGAGACCATATCGCTATTAGATATATCCATATATATTTTGGTTTATCATAAAATACAAGGAAACTGGTCTTTGCACATAATTAGTCATACACTTGATTAGATGCCTTAAGTCCAATAACTTTAATTCTTTATTAGATCACTTTAAGTGGACTTGACCTCAAGATAGCATTTAATACACACTCAATTACATATGTAGGCCCACATGACAAAATTTCCCAACAGTAACTTGATCCATTAGTAGTAAAAACTCTATAGATAGGTTTAATGTAGTACACATATTGAAGATATAAAATTTTATAGTAAAAATAGTTCTACATTATAATTATTCCATAAATAGGTTTGTACTTATCTTCTTGGAAAATTAAGTTTTTTATATAATTGTTGACTAATAGTGCTTAATCATCATGAGTTGTCTATACCTAAATACCGGTAAACAATGACTAATCAACATAAAATAACTGAAGTTAGCTTGTCAAGATTGGTTTATGACTTAAATTTTATTGAAAAGTGCATATTTCTAATATAACTTTCTTCATTCAATTGGAGAGTGCATTATTTTATTTTCCTCTATTGTCATCTGATTGAAATGTTGAAGCTAAACTAATCCAATATAATTATAGAATTAGTAACTGGGGGATACAAAATCAAACTATGTTTCTTTTCTTGTTCTTGTCAGACCAAGTCTGCACCAATAATATTAAATAGATATATGAATTAGACGTATTTTCTCTTAGAGTAATGCTATTTAGTTTCACTGGATAATTCCAATCTAAGTAGTGTTAAGTGATAGGCAACTGAAATGTGAAATTAAATGACTCATTTAATTGTACTTCTTACTTAATGTCATATTAGCACTCCATGTAAATTACAATTATAACCCGAGTGAGACTAAATTAATGACATTACTCTTTCTCTTAACTCTTGTGTATAAAGAAAAGTTAGCTGACTTCGACTATTTAAAGTGAAGTTTGATAAACGTTTTTCATATCTTTATTGTATATAGCACTTATTTATTTAAAAAAAATTTAAAACCAATAATTTCATGAAGTTTTCAAAAAGAATCTATTGTCACTTTGTGTTTTCTTAATCAAATTATAATTCTTCCTAGAAAACAAGAGTATTTGGCTTATTTTGAGCTGGCCTGGGCCATAATGTTATTCATGCTTCCACTGCATAATATTTGCTGTCATTGAAATAAGTGATTGAAGGCTTTTATGAAATATAGTTTGTAGGAATAATCAAAACCTTAGTCCAAGTTTGAATCACGCAAAAACAAAACTTGGAAAAAGAACTAAAGAGCAAATATAAAATTTGGTTTGATCTTTCGATTTGGACTCAAGTGATGTTAATTTGATATTTTGGATATTTATTCAATCATGAAAACCATTCATATATGTAGTACTCCAACAACGATGCAAGAAAAGGTGCAAAAGTCAAACTAAAAAGATTTAATGCTTCACAAAACGAAATCAGAATTCAGAGACATATATAGGGCAGTCCCCAGACCTTTTAATTTTTTTAGTGTAAACTTTTTTTTTAGGTTTTTTTTTTTTTTACGTACTAACCCGACTTATAGTCTGATTTTGGATCCATCTATGTAAGAATTCAAACCCTCGACAATCAGAACTTTGTACTGGGCAATCGCCCAATGCAATAAAACATGCATTGGTTTTCAGATCGCCCAACTTTATATCTAGGCCATTGCCTATGCCATTTTCGACTGTCTTCGTTTTTCTTTCTCGTTTTGATTTTGCTTTTCTTTTTCATGTTTGATCACTTCCAAATTACTTCTCATTGTTATTTGAACAATATTCCAACAATCATTTACTTGTTCAAATGTAAAATGAGTTCAAACTCAAGTTTAACGAAACTTATGTATAGAGTATGGATATCTTTCAATTTGATCCCAACCTTAGTGTAAATTTTACAAAGTTATCATCGAAATCCTAGGTACCATAGAAGCTTTGAACCTATCATTCCTTGCAATGATATTCTCACCATAATGTGATTGGCTCAACATATAGCCCCCACTAGTCTTGGTAACTTGATACCTAGTATGATATCCACTTGACCAAGATCTTTCCTTTTGAATGTGGAAGATTGAAACCTCGTTGTTTCTTTTGTCTAAATTAATTTATTTAATATTAAGAAAGTTGTGTGAACGTAATTCATGCAGATATTCACCGGCCCAAATGAAGGTAAATATTTGGCTGAGTACGGCATACCCGTGATAATAAATATGTGACAATTATAAAGTTTTTAATTATGTGAACAATAAATCATCCAAAAAAAGACTTGATGTTTGACATGATTTGTTGTTAATATTTGATCAATACACCAAAAGTACCAATTACAAGTAGATATTTTTGTCCAAAAACTTAATATCAATGCTGTGATGGTGCCCATCAGTATTTGAAATTATTAATTGTCTAATATGGATTCCCATGTGAACATATTGTTTAGATTTAAGTTCTGTATTCAGTTAATCCATCCACAAGTTCTTTATTTAGTTTATCCATCAACTTCTACAATATTTGTCAACATCAATTCAATTCCTGTACTTGAACCAAAGTTTAAGGGTTGAAAAGAGAATGTTTGTGTCGTTCTGGTAGCATGGATCTAGACCTTGCATTACGGACTAAATAACTTACTACATTTACAGATAAAAGTTATGCTAATAAGAAAGGACTAGGATAAGTGGGATAGTTCAAAACGCATGAGTTTTATGATCATGAAGTGTGGAATTCTAGGAATATTTAGGGGTGCTATATCAAATGAGGTAATTGCTGTCAAATAGAAAAGAAAAGAAAAGAAAAGAAAAATAAGGAATAAATTGTAATCTTACTCCTAATCTTTTTAAAAATGCAAATGAGTCCAAAATTTATAAAAATATTAAAAAAAGAAAAAAAAATCTCTCTCCTCCACATCCTCCACCGCCACCAACGTCCATGCCACCTGAAAATTCCCCTCCACCTCCAGCTGCTAAACTACCCCAAAATTGACCTCCACCTTCGGCATCAAGCCTCCAGAAAGTTCACCCCTTCCAATTCTAACTCATTATCTCCATCATCTTTGAATTCTCAATAACAGAAAATCAATTTAATTTCAATCACAGAAAGTCAATTTAATCTCAATCACAGAAAAGGCGATTGGGGTTTGTAAATGGAAGGCACCAAGGATCGTTAGGTCGATTTTGATTGAAACCTTCATTCTCGCAGCTCCAGCTTTCAGCTGCTATTTCAATTCAGCCTTCTCCACCTCCCTCTGCCTCCTCCGACTCAGGTCTCGCAAGCCGCAGCTGCTTCGCCACCTCCGTCCCTGAGTCCATGAAGTTCCGCATGATAGCAGCTGTTCGATTCGAGCCCTAGACCAGTTGACCAGCTGCTTTGCCTCCATGACTGCCGACGATTCTCAAACCCGAAGAAGAAAAAATAGAGGCATGCCTGATTCCTTTACTCCCGAGCTCAAACTAGACAGTTGGGCGGACGTTAAAGGCCCTGGTTTTTTTTTTTTGGAAACTCGTCCCTGTTCTGCAGCTAATCAGGAGAAGAGAGTTGGAGGAGAGGAAAGTTTTTTTTTCTTTTTTTAATATTTTTATAAATTTTGGACTCATTTGCATTTTTTAAAAGATTAGGAGTAAGATAGCAATTTATTCCTTATTTTTCTTTTCTTTTCTTTTCTTTTCTATTTATTTATATAGAAGGGTATAATAGTCCTTTTAGGTTAAAAATTGGTGAAAAGGATGTTTTGCGCAAGAAAATGCAAAGGTAAGGACGTTCTGCACCAAAAAACCAAACGTAGGGATGTTTTCCACAAAACCCGTCATAGGTAGGGACGTTTTGCGCCAATTAGCCTATGTTAAATACCCTAATTTTTTTAGTACGTAAAAAGTATTTTATAAATTATTTTATGTATTAGTCTAGTGTAAAAATTTGGTCTTTTTCTGACCCTGCCCCTACCTATGAAAATTAGATATCATTGAATGAAAGAGTATATCGAAATAAAAGTATGATTTTGCCCGGGAGTGACAATGGCCTTAGGCCAATGAACATGTAGTCTCTATTATTTTTCAGCCATTTAAACGTTTTAAAGCGACAATTTAGATGCTACTGGATTAGAGAAATGCTAGGATTACCGGACAACTCGTGACCGACCTCTCACAATAGTGGTGGGCCAACCACTATTGTGAGGGGCCGGTCAGGGGGTTGTCAAGTGAAGTTTGATAAACGTTTTTCATATCTTTATTATATATAGCAATTATTTATTTAACAATTTTTTAAAAAGCAATAATTTCATGAACTTTACAAAAGGAATCTATTGGCACTTTGTATTTCCTTAATCTAATTATATTTCATTTTAGAAAACGAGAATATTTGGTTTATTTTGAGCTGGCCTAGGCCATAACGTTATTCATGATTGTCCACTGCATAATATTTAATTGGACACCTTGTTTGTACACGAAGTTCTTAGTTAAAGATGAGTCAGCACATATAATTTTATCTATATATATATTCTTCTTACCTTGCATGTCGTAATTTATAAATTTTTATTTTACTACCTATACATATTTGGATTCTAATAAATTTAATTTAGCAAAAATATAATTCAATTAAATAAGATGTATTAATCAAATTAAAATTGTTCACATCGAAAATTGATTGAATGTATGACATAATATTTACAAACTCTAACCAACATTTAAAGGTTTGACCATTACTTTTAACAATGTTGACACTTTAATATGAACTTTCAAACTCTTATAATATCTAACCAATTTGGGATGCACCTAAAAACTCTTTGATTCGTTTATGAATATAGAGAATCGAGACTTATTGGCTTTAAATATCAAATATTGATAATTTAAGAGATTGAAAAAACTCCAAAATCCATATTTTCAATCCAAAAACCACCAACTGTCTTTAAGATATAAATCCTTATTTAATGTAATAACTAAAATTTGAAAAAAAAAGACAAAAATTAAAAATAATGTTTACAATTAGTGATGAAGACACAATCTTCATCAATATCAAATCTAGATAAAGGATAAAATTAAAGATAATGACTAAAATTAATGATGAAGACTTAATCTTCATCATTCTCAACCTAAGATTTTTCCTCAAATTTTGCATTGTGTTCTTCTTTCAATTCCTCACGATAAGAACAATCTATTATATATCTCTACAAAACGCTCATTACCTACTTCGTTCAATTTTATTAAGCTCTTGTCTGCGTTCAATTCTAATTTTAATGCATTTTTTTCTTTCTTATTTCAACCACATATTTTTCAGTAAATAATCTTACACGTACATCCATACCGTCTTTATTATTTCTCAATCATTTAATAAACTTTTAAAAGCGGCCATTCAAATGCTATTGGATTATATAAATATCCTTAACTCAAGTTGTACAGTCATCCACTAATAAAAACTTATCGACAGGACTGTCGGACATTTAATGTAGTACACGTATTAAAGATATAAAGTTTTATAGTAAAAATAGTTCGACACTACAATTATTCCATATATAGGGTTGTACTTATCTTCTTGGAAAAATTAACTTTTTTTTATGCAATTATTGACTAATTGTGCTTTATCATGAGTTGTCCATACCTAAATACCCGTAAACAATGACTAATCAACATAAACTAACTGAAGTTAGCTTGTCAAAATTGGTTTATGACTATTTAAAGGGAAATTTGATAAACGTTTTTCATATCTTTATTATATATAGCACTTATTTATTTAACAAATTTTTAAAACCAATAATTTCGTGAACTTTACGAAAAGAATCTATTGACACTTTGTATTTTCTTAATCTAAATATATGGCTTATTTGAGCTGGCCTAGGTCATAATGTTATTCATGCTTGTCCTCTTCATAATATTTAATTGGACACCTTGCACGTACACAAAGTTCTTAATCAAAGACAAGTCAGCACATATGGTTTTGCTTGTTCCACCACTTTGTAAATTCAAATATCTTTTCATTATTTCATTTTTCTGGAAATACAATCTAATTGTTCACTGGCTATATGGAAGTGAATTTGATATTGATGACAATTGTCCTTCGATGGTGAAGGTTTTTCTGCTACTCCCCTTAAAAAAAAGTTCGACATTTTAAGATGGAACACATGTCTTAATATGGTATCAAAGATTATTATGTCCAAACAATCGAGCCCGGAAAAAATATCGGCTTTCAAGATTAATATGTTCAAATGAGCTGCCATTTTGCAAGAGTCTGTTAAGGGTAAATCTCACATTGGTTAATATGAAAACTATGTTGGAAATTTACTTGTGCACAACGGAATTTAAAATAACTTCAATTCCCTTCAAGAATCTTCTCTGTGTTTAAATAGAAACCATAATTAGAATTATACTTTTAGTAAAATTTTCAAATTCCTTTAAAAATTTTAGCATTTTTCAAATATTTATTTAACAATTTTTAAAACCTCATGATTTCAGGAACTTTATTAAAAGAATCTGTTGGTACTTTGTATTTTCTTAATCTACTTGTGATTTTTCTTAGAAAACAAAAATATTTGATTTATAATCCTTATTTAAAGCAATAATTAAAACCTAGAAAAAGACTAGAGGTCTGTTTGATTGCAAGAGTGAAATTTGGGCGGAAAGAAAATAAATTCTAGGGAATTGAATTGCTCAGAATTGTTTTCCTGGCAATTGTCAATTAATTATGTCTGATTGGTATAATCTTTTACCTGAAAAATGTTGAAATTTTGAATCTTTTGGTGTTCGCTTGACTTTGTTTTTCCATGAAAATTGTCCATTAATGAGAATTTTATTTATTTATTATTATTTTTTTTTAACAATTGGGGATAGAATTTGTTTCCATTGCCATAAAAAAAAAAAAAAAAGGTAGAAAACATTTTTTCCACAAAGTGGTGGGAAAACAAATTAAAAGAAAATAAGGAAAATGGGGTCATGTGTGAGGTTGGGTGGAAAATTAATTCTAGGGAAAAATTTGACTATCAAACACCAAAAAAGTTGGAAGTTGGAAATGAATCAAACATGGCCTAAAATTAAAGGTAATGACTAAAGGTAATGATGAAGACTCAATTTTCATCATTCTCAACCGATTGACAAAGATTCGTTCTTGAATTTTACTGTATTCTTCATCCAATTCTTTGTATCAAGGGCAATCTATTTGATAGCTCTATGAAACGCTCATTAGGTGCTACATTCAAAATTTGTCATGTTATGTAAACATGTACTATACCAAAAGCACGGATTTCTGGCACCTATAGCTCTCATATTAAAATTTGTTTCTTGACTTTCTTGGAAAATTTGTCGAAGATTTTGCGTGACTCTTTATAAAAAACTAGAACATTTATGGATTTGTCATTATTCAAATAGAAAATATTTTTCAGTCTCTTTTTAACGGAAATCTTAGGTATATTGTAATTGTCGTTACCCAAACACACAAATTTTTCAATTTCTTCATCGAAAATTCGGGGACCATCATAACTGAAATCCAAATATTCTTCCATCTTTGAAATTATTGTAAAGAGTAAAAAGAGTTTCGTCTCTAAACAGAACTTTTGCCATTGAATTTAATGAATACCAACTCATTTCTATCATGAATCTAAATTTTATTGAAAAGTGCATATTTCTAATAAATTTTCGAGCCCTGCTCTATGCCCCGGCTCAATGACAGGGGCATAAACATGGGCGTCAAGTGGCGCCCCCCTATTGAAAGGAGACGGTTGTGTCGAAGCATAAAGCTTTTTCCTAAATTTTTAGTCATTTAATTGGGGAGTGCATCATTTTATTTTTCTCTCTTGTCAATACTCAATTGATTGAAAAGTTTCAACTAAGTTAATGCAGTACAATTATAGAATTAGTAAGTTGGGGACACAAAATCAAACTTTGTTTCCTTTCTTGTTCTTGTCAGTCCAAGGTAACTTCAATAATAATAAATAAATATATAAATTTGTCATATTTTCTGTGTGCATACTAAAAAGTTAGCCGACTCCCACTATTTAACGTGAGAAACATTTCTAATACCTTTATTTTACATAATACTAGAAGTAACTGAATGTTGTGTCAATCGATTTTGTGAAGATCACTTATCAAATAAAATAAAAGTCAGATGAAATAAATGTTCGACTAAAAGTAAAAAGGGAAGGAAGGCTTCAAAGAATTGCATTTCTCAAATATTTATTTAAACAATTGTTTAAACCCAATGATTTCATGAAATTTACTAAAAGAATTTATTGGCATTTCGTATTTTCTTTATCTAATTATAATTCTTCTTAGAAAACAAGAACAATTGGTTTCTTCTGGCCATGGGCCAGACTGTTTATTCATGCTTAGGACTACAGTATGTATAAAACGGGTATATTAGATAGGATTTTAGAGAAATTGGTTGGACAATTACCAAAGCCATATTCATATTTGTATTTATAGACAATTACAAGAGTTTGAATTATGAGGGAAAGTATACCAGATTTAAATCTGCAAATGTCCGATCCTTTAGGAGTTCTATTTGAACAGGTCTTTCACGTGTTGATTCTTCAGCTATCTTATCATCCCTCCGCAAGCTAATGGGGGTAGACGCACCATGAGCTTGTCAAGAAGAAACAAGAAACGGACAGAGGACAACCCCTTTGTAAAGATGTCAGCAACTTGGTCAGCCATGGAAACAAACTTGAGCTCGAAATCTTTATTCAGAACCTTCTCTCAGATAAAATGATAATCTACCACGAAGTGCTTTGTATGGGCATGAAAAATTGGGTTGGAAGCTAAAGCCAAGGCACCAACGTTGTCACACCGTATCAAAGGAGGAGAAGCAAGAGTGATGCAGACATCATCGAGACATCGGGATTTATTTTATTGTTATCGAACTTTTTATTGTCATGGACTTTATTATTCATGTTTCTTGTTATTGTGCTTGTACTAACAGGTTGACCCAAGCCTATCAAGTTAGGATTTTCTTACTATTTATATGATTTTTTTCATTGTAATTGCGACAATGAATGATTGAATGAAATTAAGATTGGTCGTTGCCACATTTTTTCCTTCCCTTTACGTTTCTTTCTTCTCGGCTTCTTCCTTTCTTCTTCTTCTTCTTCTTGCTTTCCTCCCATTGATTCTGCATCAAATTGGTATTAGAGCTAAATCCTGATTTCTTGGTTGAAATTTGCATACGGTTTCCTTGTTCTTTCTTCCATGTGACGTAACACTATGGGCTCAGTTCACTTTGGGCCTCAGTTTTGTTTCTTGTTAGGTATTCTATTGGGCCTCCAAGTTTATTTAGTGTAATTTGACTTTGTATTAGGCCTTAGTTGCTCCACTTTATTCTCTGTGTAGTTCATTTTAGTTATAAAAAAGTGTTATATTGTCAGTTGGGCTCAATATCTAAGTTGGGCCTCGGTTTGTTTCTTGTTTGTTTAGTATATCTTCATTTCATACTTTTGGCCTCTATTTGGGCCCTAATTTTTATTATACTATGTAATTTGTTTTTCCTGCCTTATCCACTTGACGGGGTCAAGTTCTCTTCCACCCCGGGAGAGTTGATGAGGACATCATTGAGACATCGGGATTTATTTTATTGTTATTTATTGTTATGGACTTTATTATTCATGTTTCTTGTTATTGAGCTTGTACTAGCGAGTTGACCCAAGCCCATCAAGTTAGGTTTTTCTTACTATTTATATGATTTTTTAACCGTAATTGCGACAATGAATGATTGAATGAAATTAAGATTGGTCGTTGCCACGATTATTCTCTCAACACCTAATCAATGCTCATTTTATGATAGGGAAGGACTCGCTTAGAAGAAGTCCAATAAGCTATCACATGAAGAAGTTGGCGGAGTTGATTGACTGTGAATGTAAATTCAGGTCGAGTGATGGTGTAGTATTGCAGGGCTCCCACAAGTTGCCGGTATTCCGTAATATTTAGGATGGGATCATCAGTTGCTTGAGGCAATTTTCCAACTCGCAACCAGCAACAAAAATTGAAGGCCACTCCAATAGGATTTTACCATCCCATTGGTCAACTCAACTTCACTCTTCAAGGCCGAGTTCCATGCCAAATTTGTAGAAAAGTAAATTATAAAGCCTTGGATTGTTATCACCGCATCAATTATAGTTACCAATGTTGAAAATGGCTAGGAAGAGTATAACGTTGGTGCTTCTTCTTGAGTTGGTTTGAACCACTAGCTTTGTTTGGTGTTGAGAGAATAATCGATCACCAAAGGATTCCGGGCTCAGTATATACTGAAATCAACACCACAAAGTCACCAAACCTAAACCACAACCCACACCCAATTCGGTTGTTTTCGATTGTCTACTAAGGACAAAAGTAAAGGGTTATGACAGCTACACAATAGCCAGAAAGGCTAGGAGAGAGGAAAGACAAGAACACACTGCAAGGAAAGCACAAAGCAAAAGGACGCAGCCAGTATCTCTCACGGCAGGAGTAGCAATAACTTTCCACACACAGCCAACAAGAAACAGGAGCTAGCATATATAGAATAGTAGGTGGGATTTACGGTAAATAGTGATTAGGCCTAAGAGTGTAATAGGTAATGAATAAATGGGCTACATACTAATAAGCCTTCCAAAGGAATTATGAGTCGGGCCATGAGTAACTCTAATTAAATTAGGTTACTTCAAATGTCCTAAGTATGTTGTAGGTTTAAGTCGTTATATTTGTGGTGTCGATTTATCACTTCAGTTATTGGTTGATACCGATTGAATAAATAGTGACTTAGCATCATCCCGAGGAAGTTGTTTGACAACAATTCGCCAAACAAACCTCCACCTCAGTGTCAAAGGACCTGCAAAGAAAAATTATTACCTATTGGTAATAATTCAAAGGAACAAGACCGATAAAATTGGAAATTACATACCTTCACCGATGTTTAGAAGATTTTTACAACTTCTAAACTTTACTACTGGTAGCATCATAGCGCTCATGTTTGAGGGATTATATTGTGTATATATTTTTTCAAGTCTTACAACTTCTTATGACACAATATCTCTAATGAGATATAGTCTGACATCAATATGTTTTGGTGCGTTCGTGAAAGACATGATTTTTGCATAAAAGTATAGAAGATTGATTGTCAGAATATAGTACTACATAATCATTTAAAACACAAAGTTCATGGAGAAGGCCTCTAAGCCATACAACTTTTTGAATAGTTTCAGTGGTAGCAATATATTCAAATTCTATTGTGGATAGAGAAACTATGTATTGTTACTATGCAAATAACACACGAGTTAGACAAAGTAAACACATAAGAAGATGTAGATTTCTATTATCTCTATCCCAACGTAGTCAGCATCTACAAAATCCTTCAATTTTACACCCTCCTTATTAACACCAAACTTTAGACTTACATCACTAGTTCCATTTAAGTACCTTAACATCTATTTTAAGGCTTCCCAATGCTCAGGATCAGGGTTAGGCATGTATCTACAAAGATTACTAACATCAAAAGCTAAATCTGGTCTAGTGCAGACTATCGAATACATAACAGATCCAATCACATTAGAGTATGGAATTCTACTCATGTATTCTATTTCTTTTTCATTACAGGGAGCCTAATCTTTAGATAAGGCAAAATGATTAGTTAAAGGTAATTTAATAGATTTGCAATCATGTATGCTACACTTTTTCAACACCTTTGAAACATAGGAGGACTAATGCAAAAGCAAAATAGAATTTGACCTATCTCTTTCGATTTCTATACCTAGGATTCTTTTAGCTTTTTCTAGATCTTTCATGTCAAATTCTCCACTCAAATTAGTTTTATATTACTTATACACTTAGGTGATGAACTAACTAAGAGCATATCATCCACATAGAACAATAAGAACACACATTCATTATTAGCATCGTCATATTGGAAATATAGGCAATGATCAAACTTACTCCGTTGAAACCCTATAGATAGTACAAAATAATCAAATCGTTTATATCACTGTCTAGGTGATTGTTTTAGACCATATAAAGATCTTTTCAAGAACCACACATGATTAGTTTTAGTTTATCTTTAAATCCTTTTGGTTAATTCATAAAGATTTGCTCATCAAGTTCACTGTGTAAAAAAACTTTTTTTATATCAAGCTGTTCAAGTTCTCAGTCAAAATGTGCAACCAATGCAAGTATGACTCTAATAGTAGTATATTTAACAATAGGTGAAAAAATCTTGCTATAATCAACCCCCTTCTTCTAAGTGTACTCTTGGCCACTAACTTAGCCTTAAATCTTATGGGTTCAGATGCGTTAGTACCCTCTTTAACCTTATATAGCCACTTACAATCAACGATCGATTTGTTCTTAGGTCTAGGTACTAGCTCCCAAGTTTGATTCTTTTCTAAAAAACTCATCTCATCTTTCATTGCCTTAAAATCACTCTCCAGATTTTTAGCTCTCTATCAGCTAACTCCTCATAGCCCGCATGTACAAAATCTAACTCAGACTCATATCAAAATCTTATAGGTGCTCTAGAATGTCTTCTCTCACTATCCATAGCTAAATTATAATTTACTAAAGGATTCTCTTCTTCAGGATGTTCTTCTATCACTACTTCTTCTCTATTCCTTGTATCAGAGCGCTGAACCATAGTCTCCACCTCACTCTATGTAACGGGGACGAAAGTGCTAAGTTTTCCTAGCTCCACCTTCAACTAGTTTCTCTCTTCACATTGTACTCCTTTACTTATAGGTTCAGATTTAGTTTTAAGGCACGACATTTTGTTCTTATTAAACGTAACATCTCTACTCACAATGATTTTAACCCCTTTTGGCTCTTATCTCACAACTTGTAACCCTTGACACCTTCAGGATAACCAAGAAAAACACATTTTTTAGCTTTAGGTTCAAGCTTTTCCTCACTTTGATGAGAAAAAGCAGCACAACCAAAAGTTCTAAGCATAGAATAATCACTTAGTTTACAGACCATTTTTCATGCTGAGTGTCACCATTCAATGCTGCAGATGGAATCAAATTAATCAGATAACAAGCAGTCATAACAGCTTCTCCCCAAAAAGGCTTTGGGACACCAGAACTTAACATCATGCAATGCACTTTATCAAGTATAGTTCTATTCATCCTTTCTGCTACCCCATTTTGTTGGGGATTGTAATGAACAATTTTATGTCTTGTTATCCTATTTTTTTTGAACAAAATTTCAAATTCAGTGTTACAAAACTCTAGACCATTATCAGTTCTCAAAAACTTGATCTTCTTACTAGTTTGGTTCTCAACTTTTCTTTTCCAGTTATTAAAACTATTAAAAGCATCAGACTTGTCATTTAAAAGATAAACTCACACTTTTCTAGTGTAATCATCAATAACAAGCAAGTACCTATTTTCACCCAAGGTGGAACTACTAACGGGATCCCATAAGTTCGAATGTACATATTCAAGCATGTCTTTAGTTTTATGAACACACGTAGAGAATGAAGTTCTATGATATTTAACCAAGCACACAATGGTCATAGAAAGATAAATCAGACATAGTCATTTCCAAAAGCACCTTTTTCATTAAGAAGTCTAATCCCGTTAATACCCACATGTGTTAGACTATTGAGCTATTATGTGTGTGATCAGTTTTAGTAGAAGAGATAGAGAAATCTAAACCTCTTATCACTTTCCCCATAGTGATATAAATATCATTTTTCTTGATTCCCTCAATAGAGACAAGTGCACCCTTAACCAATTTTAAAATTTCATTTCCAATTTTACCAATGAAGTTAGCTTTCTCAAGTCTTCCTACTGAAATTAAATTTCTAGACAATTCAAGGATGTATTTAACATTTTGTAAAGTATATACAAAACCAACATCAAACTTTAAGGTAATATCACCAATTGCAACAACAATATAAGCAGAGTTGTCACACAACACAACATGCCCATCATTTGATTTATGCAAATTATTAAACCAGTCATTTTACGATGTTAGATGAAAAGATGAACCAGAATCAAGTACCCACTCATGCGAACAATAATTGACAGTTAAATTCAATTCAGCAGGATAAGCAATAGAACTTGTGATCATATAAACCTCACCATCACAATTATCGAAAATAGAAGACAGTACATTTAATTCATTTCTCTCCTTGCCCCTTTGCTTACCTTTCTCTTTATAGCAGTCCTTTATAAAATGCTCTCATGTTCCTACAGCCATAACATTTCTTAACCTTGGTCCTAGATTTTGATCTAGACCTATTCTTACCTTTCTTTCTACATCAATTACTACTTGACTCGCCATTACTCTAGTAACTATCATGACTGTTTTGCCTAAATTGAGTTCTACCCTTCATCATGTGAATCTCACTACTTTTCTTATCATGTTTTTAAGCTCTAATCTCCATCTCCTTACTTCTAAGAGAGTCAATGATAATTTCAAGCGTCAAAGTGTCTCTAACATACTTAATAGCATTATTAACTTCCTTATAGGTATCAGGTATTGAATTCAATAAGATAATAGCCTTATAGGTGTTAGACACTAACTCTTCACAGTTAAAAATATCTTGAACAAGTTTGTTAAACACGTCTAAATTGTCATCAAGATCTTTCGAATAATCCATTTAAAATTGTAAAAACGTCAAGTAAATAAAACTTGTTTGGTGTAGATTTGAGTAAATACAAGTCTTCCAACTTTTTGTCAAAGTTCTTTAGTAATTTTCAGTTTACCCACTTTTCTCAAAATAACATCAAATAAGTGTAAAATAATTGAAGTATAAGCAACCTTATCGACTTCTTCTTTTCGTTCTTTTGAAAAATCAGCAGGAAAATTGTCATCAATGGCTTTTAAAACCTTTTGTTGAATCAAAATACCTCTCATTTTTTGTTTCCAGATTCAAAAATCACCTTTTCCGTTAACAGTTCCCAAATCAAAATTGTAAGTTGTCATTTTTAATAATCAATCAAAAAATACAAAATCACAATTAAATCACACAAAGTAGACCTAGGATTGCAAAAAATATAGACCGTTTTAGATTCCCAAGGTTTTGTAAGATTCTCGATCTTAGATCAATGAAATGTTCAAACGGATAAGGTTTAGGTATTCTAGTAGCTTAATGGTGCAATAAGAGATATGTCAACCAAAAAGTTTCACGCACAATATATCACAGAGATAATACATTGAAATTTATCAAATAAACAATTTAATCACGTTGCAACTAAAAGGCAAGTGGTTCCTAATTTCTATCACAGACACTAGTTACCCTCACACAATAACCCCAATCCTATGTCACCCCACACGACGACACACTAGTACCAAAAATTCAACAAGATAAGCCAATTTACCAAAGTGAAACTATCTGAGTCCATAAATAACGAGAGATACAATTTTACCACTTTGGGGGCATTACTATTCGCATTAAAGTCTCCCACAACTGTAACAACCAATCTAACACAAAATTGAATCACAAACACACAGGAACAAAATCGTCCAGATTTCACTGAAACAGAAAACTAACACCACAAAAATGTTAGAAATCTTGTTAGAATAATTGCGTCTGAAGAAAGTTTTCCAAACACATCCCGGATGCGCCTCCACGTGCCTCTCCAGAATCTCCAAATGTCGTCGTTGTCAACGACTGTCACCACTATGCGCACCACTGTCGACTGTGCCTCAGCGTACAGAACTTGCCTGTGGTATTGTTTCTTCAACCGATCATTGGTTTAGCTGAAAAATGGAGTTACAAGTTAGATTTAATGGAAGAAAATAGGACATATTTTTTATATGTATTTCTATCGATTTTTTATCAATTTCTTACCAAATTTAATAATACAACCACAACTCTGATACTAAAATGTTGAGAGAATAATCGATCACCAAAGGATTTCGGGCTAAGTATATATCGAAATCATCGCCACAACCCACACCTAATCTGGTTGCTTTGGGTTTGCCCAATTAGGACACAGGTAAGGGGTTATTGCAGCTACACAATAGCCACAAAAGCTGGGAGAAAAGAGAGACAAGAACGCATTGCAGGGAAAGCACAAAGTAAAAGGACGCAGCCAGTATCACTCACGTAAAGAACATCAATAATGTTCCACACAGTACCAACAAGAAATGGGAGCCAACATATATAGAATAGTAGGTGGGCTTTAGGGTAAATAGTGATTAGGCCCAATAGTATAAAAGGTAATGAATAAATGGGCAACGTACCAAAAAGCCATCCAAAGGAATTATGAGTCGGGACATGAGTAGCTCTAAATAAATTAGGCTATTTCAAATGACCCAAGTAGATTGTAGGTTTAAGTCGTTACATTTGTGGTGTCGATTTATCACTCCAATCATTGGTCGATACCGACTAAATAAACAGTGACTTAACATCATTGTTTAGGGAGGTCATTTGACAATAATTTGCCTAACATTAGCGATCATGGAAAACGATTGATCTACAGAGACAAATTGTTGTCATTCCAACGATGTTTCATATAAGAAGAGCTCAACTGGAAAATCTTCGAAGTTCATGGTACATGCGGGAAGAACAAAGGTGCATGACATAGAAAATGGGTTAAACGTAGCATTGAGACCATGTGTAACATAGCCAATAATGTTTGCCTTAGCAACAGGTTGTCCAACCGCAACTAGTTGATCTGTGAGCCATTTTATCTCAAGGAGGAAGTCAGAGCACGACTTTCCCCCTGGCACGAAGTTAGGAAATCGTAAAGGAGATTGTTGATTCGTATGAAATGGTGAGGTGTAGCGATTGGCCAATGTAAGCCAAACTCAACGAGCAGTGTTCATCCCAAAAATATAAGAGAACACTTTTTCATACGGAGTGGGATTCAGAAGACTTAGCACGAATTGATCTATCTTATCCCACAAAATTTAGGCAAGGTTCAATTTGAAAACGTCTTTTCCATCGGCAAGTGGAAGGAATTGAGCTAGTCTCATGTTTCAGTATCATCCACAAAGCTCAACAAGTCGTGACTCTTAAGGACTGGCGTGATCTGGGAAAGCCAATTCAGATAGTTGGAGCCATCCATCTTCACCAATATTAACTGAGAGATATTCAATGTAGTGTACAAGACAAAGGGAATGGAAGTCATGATTGTTTAGGAAAGGTTGGTGTTTTAGGGTGAACCAAATTGTTTTGATCCCAAGATAGAATTTTAGAGAAATAGTTTGGATGATTACCAAAGCCGTATTCATATTTGTATTTATAGACAATTACAAGAGTTCGAATTATGAGGCAAATCATACCAGATAGCTAGTTGTACATTTGAATTACAAAAGCTTAGAGAAAATAAAAGAGTTGGTTACTGAGTACAAATCAGCTTGAATTTAAATCTTGATGGATATATTTACACTGATAATGTGCTTACTAGCTTAAGGTTACAAAATATTGGTTTTACTAATTGAGTACCAGATATGTAGAATAGATACCGTATTAGTGAAATTTACTTAAGGCGTGTGCACGCCTTACTGAATTGGAATTCTGTCATAAGTGGAAGACTAATAAATTTACTTACTGAAACCTAATTTGAGAAGACAAATTCGTATGGATTCACTACTTCCCAAACTTGAACGCATCTCTCTTTAATTGAAACTTTGTCTTTTCAATAAAAAACACATAAACAAATTAACCATATTCTGAAATAAAGCATAAATAAATCAGAAATGAGAAAGATGAAATGCAAGTATTGCTTTTGGCCGAGGCAAGTGTTGAATACTTTGTCCTTAAGATTAATTTGCCCCGTATTAGTGCTAACGGTTTCTAGCAATCATCTCCCAAGATACAACGACCATGTTTAGCCATAGGAGCACTCCAAATGGCTTAGACCAAAGAACCTACTTATGTTTTGAACCCTTTTTTTTATGAAACTTGACTCCAAATAAATGTAGAATTTGAAGTGAATATACATTAGTATGATAGTGCAATCATGAAGTGAATGAATGAAAACAAACACATCGGATCTATATATAGATATTGAAAAGATTTGTCTCAAAAGACACAACCTATGGAAGAGACACAACTATTGGAATTAGTCTCTATATTAGAAGAGACACATCTATTGGAAAATGATAATGTCAAAAGTCACAATCTTTAACATATAAAGACACTTTTTCAACCGAACAATTTCTAGAATATTCCATAATATTCTACGTAATTTTCCAATAATTCTCGTATTTAAGTGACTTTAAATTTGGTTTAATTTTCATTCATCAAATAACAATTTCCACTTAAATAATCATTTAAAATTGGCCAAAACCAATTTTCGATACAAAATTCCAACAATCCCCCACATGAATGAAAATTATCGAAATATGCAAATGAAATGCAGACACGAGAGAGAGTACAAACGGAAAGTTATTGCATCGAGAGAGGTAGCTTGCGGATTTGAACCCGCCTTAGTGAAATACTATCGGATTTACTCATATCTGTTATATATGCATCACAAAATGTTGTTCAAATCACGATCACTAATGGAATTAGATTTTCAACAAAATATTGAAGACAAATCATGTTATGAAATCTGGAAGCAAAACTAATCTGTTTAAGAAGAAGTCTTTTAACTTCTTTTACAATTATAAGGCAATCCCTTTTAAATAAAAAGACATGATTCTTTTAACATGCAAACTTCTGAATAAACACACTCAATTCAAAAAGGATCAAAACTATCCAGATTTCGAAACTTTCACCAAAGAATTATATTCAATTAGTAGCAACGATATTTTCACTACACACAAACTGCCTTTCTTTACAATTTTTCCATTAATCGTCTTTTGGATAATGTGCATATTATATTCAAATCAATATGTACCATGAAATTGAAATAGAATTCGACTTACCAAAATTGTTGAGAAGATAAATAAGTGATTTACCGAATTAGAATATGCATAAATCTGTAAAGAAAACCTGTCATTCTCGCTATCAACCTTTCAGTATAAACATATAAACAATGTTAGCAATATTCTGAAATCAAATATCAATGAAATCAGAAATAAAGTGTAAAGGAAGAAGAGATGTAAGCGAAGGATTGATCGAGGCAAGTGTTGAGCACTTTGTCCTTAAGATGAATTTGCCCCGCATCGGTGCTAACGGTTTTTTCGGCAATCATCTCCCAAGATACAACGATCACGTCTAGCCATAGGAGCACTCCAAATGACTTATACCAACGGACCTACTTATGTTTTGAACCCTCTTTTTATGAAACTCGACTCCAAATAAATGTAGATTTTGAAATAAATATGCATTAGTATGATAGTGCAATCATGAAGTGAGTGAATGAAAACAAACACATGGGATCTATATATAGATATTGAAAATGTTTGTCTCAAAAGACAATTTATGGAAGAGACACAATTATTGGAATTAGTCTCTATATTAGAAGAGACATATCTATTGGAAAATGATAATGTCAAAAGTCACAATCTTTCACATAGAAAGACACCTTTTCAGCCAAATAATTTCTAGAATATTCCATAATATTCTACGAAATTTTTCAATAATTCTCGTATTTAAGTGACTTTAAATTTTGTTTAATTTTCATTCACCAAATAACAATTTCCACTTAAATAATCATTTAAAATTGGCCAAACCCAATTCTCAATACAAAATTCCAAAAAATTTGCAACTGCCCGATACTTTAGGACTTCTATTTGAACAAGTCTTTCACATGTTGATTCTTCAGTTATCTTATCAAAATTAGCATTAGTTTCGTGAAAATTATCCAAGAAAGAAAGAAAGAAGAAAGTAGAAAAGTAAAAAAAGAAAAAAAATTTCATCTAATATATGATCGTTTGATTTCTCTTAAGTGTATGGTATTGTGAATAAGTATTGGAGTTGTGATATTTTAGTTGTCACATAACTATTGTATTTTTGGTTTGTAATTTACTTACAATATTTTGGTTAATGTCTAACTAATGAAATGATGTAAAGTTAGACAAGTTAGTGTATTGTACAAGCAAGTGTATTGTCAAGTATGGTAGTATGGTAGTTGATAGAATAGTTGGTAGAAATATCTTGTAAAATCTATCAAGGTTTGGCTATATATAGAGCTGAGTTGTAAGAAGAAAAATATGAAGGAATTATAGAAAAAGAAAACGTTCCAAAATGTAGTCTTCAAAAGGCCTTCCTTCTCCTATGTTCTATAGAAAACAAAGTGAGTATTTTGTATGTTTTTTATGTTTTTTATGCTCTGTAAAACTGGTATGTTCAATAACCAGTACTCCACTCCTCCATATAAAAATATGTTTGAATGTTAGAGCTCTTCAATGAGCTTTTGAACCTAGAATTCCAACAATAAGTAATAAAGTAATGAGTGAGATATAATTTCCAAAAGGACTGTAAATCAATATAGTATCAATCAATTGTAATTCTAATCGAATGACTAAGTGTGTTTGAATGATTTATACTAATTAATCTAATTAAACTAACAAATTTTAGCAATCAAATTATGAAGATTTTTAAATTTAGATGAGAAGGTTACTAAGATTTCGAATTTATCTTATTAATCCATTTTAATGTAATTTAAAAATATGACAATATGTGCACATTCTTATTGATCAATATTCCTTATTTAATTAAAAGTATCTCCCGATTTCAATTAAATCTATCATTTTTTGTGACCTTTCTATATCTCCACAAAAGATGAGAATATGAAAGCATGCATAAAACGCGTTATAACATCCATAGAAATCATGCAAAGAATAATGGTATGTCGTTATCCTCTATCGAAGCTTACAATGATTATTATAAAGTGCTATCTATACTATTCTCTCTCGAGAATAATAAAATTCACAAATTAATAAAATTAGTAATCCAATAATTGAAAAACATCAAACACAATAACAAATATTCAAGAATATTCACCTATTGGGTGTCAAATTATAAAATTTATACTAAAACATCATAATAAGGGTTCATCCATGTTTTAATAATTGAAACCCTAGCCTAACATTACAAAATTGCAAGAATTTATATTGAATTGGAGGAACATAACCGGGATTACGGGTAAATTGAAAGGAATAAGATAAATCTTGAAATCTTAAATCTCTTCAATACTTTCTTGATAAATCTCCAATTGTACATTCTTTTCTTTTTCCAATGATCAATGTTGAATATTCAATTTATTGAAATCTTGTAATTACCCTTTAATTCACAAGAACAATTGAATTTGTCTCTCTTTGATGATGTTAATTCATGAATTTAAGGGTATGAGAGATGTCATCAATGATGTGCCCACGTTTTCTATTTATAAGGGTTGAAAATAGGTTGAAAATTGTGTCGAAAATTAGTTCTAAAAAGAGTTCTAATCAAATTTGAAAAATCCTAGATTTTCCTAGGTGGTCGCCTAGTGTAAAACTGGATGATCACCCATGCCAATTATTTAGCCCCTGTTTTGTATTAGGAGGCTAGGCAGTCGCCCAAGCTTAATGCTGGGCATTAGCCCGGTGTTATTTCTTTATCAAATTTGTACTTTAGTCCCTGAATTCTTCTTGAGTCATTTCTTGAAATACTTATGATCCTTCATATTCCAATTGCATTAAATTGAAAGCTTATAATTGTCAATATCGTATTGTTGTCTCAATCAACTATTAAAAATACAATTAGGTCTGCAAACTTTGAATTTCATCATTTTCACTTATTTTTTCATTTCAGTTTCCAATCATCAAATTTTACCTATCAAACAAAATATACAATAAATTAGACTATAATTAATCAAAAGAACTATTATATGACTCTATTTTAATGCTTGGATAAGTGGTACACTTATCAATATGCATCCCATTCCAACCGAATCCGTCAATGTGTTTTTCTGCACCTTTGTCTCTACAACTCTATCTTATTTACTCCCTTTACTTTAGTCCTCATTTAAGCATCATTCTTTAAATTTTTATTTTTTAAAAGTTATTTTCAATAACACATTCTCCCAATAAAATAATTAAATAAGCAATTTTGTTTTTTATACTTTTTAATCATACATTCTCTAAAAATTACAATTTCAAAATATATTAACCCAAACAATGGGGCTCCAACAAATCCTTGCAAGTAAAATTTACGAAATACATCTATAGGATATAATAATGATTTCTAAATTCATATTTTATGTGTTGGTATATTACCGTCCAAATATTTGCTTGTCCCATCACTTTATATATACAGCCAAACTAAAAAAAATTTTACGATGTTGGAAAATGACGTGTAATATATGTTTTTCATTTAAATATTCTTAATCATTGCTTGATTGACTTTCTTAATATCATTGATATTTAAGATCAAGCATCCATGCATTATACGTGTTGATGAACTCATATTTGGATGAATGAATTGTTGAGGAGTGTTGTACGTTGCTCAAGTCCTTTATTGCCTATGCCGAAACATAATTCCACCAAAAAGTTAAAATAATTAGAACCGATAATGGGAGCAAATTTGTTTCTATGCATACTTTCTTTAGTGATCATGGAATCATTTTTCAACGTTCATGTGTCTCTACCCCTCACCAAAATGGGGTAGTAGAACGTAAACATAGACACATCCTTCAAACTGCACGAGCTTTGCATTTTCAATCTCATATGCCATTGATTTTTTGGGATGAATGTGTACTCACATCTGTCTATATCATTAATCGCATTCCCACTCCACTCTTATCGGGCCTCACACCCTATGAGAAATTATTTGGTCACACTCTCTTATACACACATCTACGTACTTTTGGTTGCTTAGCCTATGCCACTAATCTTCACCTACGACACAAATTTGATGTTCATGCAAAAAATGTGTTTTTATTGGGTACCCTTTTGGGAAAAAAGCATATAAGTTATATGACCTTAATTCAAAGAGCATTTTTACAAGTTGACATGTGACGCCGGACAGAATAGTGATTATTCTGCAGGTTGAAACAATTGACAAATACAAGGAATAATGCAAGAGAAACACCAAGAGAAACTATAAAATTCTTTATTATTTAACAACTGAATGAAAAATAACCCACAAGCCGGGTTATATAGCTAAATATTCGAAATTAGTGGAACTTTACCAAAATGGTAAATTCTAATATTCATACTAAAATAAAATACTTAATAAGAGAAATAATATCCCTAAAATCCGGCTCAAATTAAGCTCTTATTCTATGTCAAAAAGGTAATCGAAATATTACTATAAATGGTAAAAAATAACTTAAATTGATATTCAGAAAGGAAAACAGCTGAATTTGGGCTCGAAATCGATGCTCATCGAGCAAAGCTAGGTGACCACGTTGTACACACTGAAAAGACCTTTTCAGATTGGAATCATGGGTGTGATTTTGACAACCGTAGCAAAAGTATGGCCAAAATACCGAAACATGCCCAAAGATGGCCCCAATTAGGAAATATCCAATTATTTGCCAATTTTGCACTGATCCGTTAACTCATGGTATCTCAGTGCCATTAACGTACTATCAAACAGCTCGGCCTCGTCTAACTCGGATCCTCCTGCATCAAGATGTCACATTTCATGAAAATATTTTTCCTTTCCAAAAAGAACAGCCTAGTCCTGATGATATAAACAACATCGATATACGCCCGATAACCATCACTCAAAATGGATATTGAGCCAATGCCCATACAAAGACAACTCATCCCTCAGATACAGACAAATGAACCTGAGCCAGCCATTTTTTATAGCACTAAACCAGAATTAACCATTCTATGGAGTGCTGCCAATTTGGAACAACACAATGAAACCATTGTGTCCAATGAACATGTTGTTTCTCCAGCACCTTTACCACATTCCGATCGTATTCCAGTACCACCAACTAAGCTCCGTGATTATGTTTGTCCTATCATTCGATCGTTCCCCATGAGTTCCTCGATATCTGGTCCTAATACAAAGTATCCTCTTTCCAATTACTTGTCATATCAGAGACTCTCTCAACCATATTAATCCTTTATTACACAATTGTCTTCTACTTTGGAACCTGACAGTTATGCGGAGGCCTCAAAATCTCCTAAATGGCACCAGGCCATGGATGAGGAACTTCATGCTCTTAAGAACAATGACACATGGACACTCTTTCCTTTGCCAGCTGGGAAGGTACCAATTGGATGTTGGTGGGTCTACAAAATTAAATGAAAATCTGATGGGAGTATCGAGTGTTACAAAGCTCATTTGGTTGCTAAGGGCTATACTCAACTGGAAGGTGTTGATTATCATGACTTTTTCTCCAACTGCTAAACTTGTCACTTTCCGTTGTTTACTTACTCTCGTTGCCACTCACTCATGGTCCCTTCATCAACTTGATGTTCATAATGCTTTCCTTCATGGTGATCTCATGGAGGAAATCTGTATGCTCCCACCACCTGGTATTCAGTGACAGGGAGAAAATTTAGTGTGCCGCCTAAACAAATCACTTTATAGGTTGAAACAAGCTTCTCGTCAATGGTTCTTCAAATTCTCACAAGCCATCCAATCTGTCAATTATGTTCAATCCAAAGCAGACTACTCACTTTTTATTATGAGAAAGGGAGAATCGTTAACTATGCTGCTCATTTATGTTGATGAGATACTAATAACAGGGAATGATTTGACAGCAATCAATGAACTTAAAAAGTATTTAAATACCAAGTTTTGTATCAAAGACCTATGTGATTTAAAATATCTTTTGGGAATTGAGGTGGCACTCTCAAAACAAGGTATTTTCATTTTACAAAGAAAATATCCGTTTGATATTCTGAGTGATGTTGGTTTTTTGGGATCACGACCTACAAACTTTCCTATGGAATAAAATCTTAAATTGCTTCATGATGATCGTGATCCATTAGATGATACGGCCAAGTATAGAAGATTTATTGGCCGATTGATATATCTCACTATCCAGATATTACATATTCTGTCCATTTATTGAGCAGATTCATGCAGTCACCTCGAAAGCCCCATTATGAAGCTGCCTTGAGGATCTTGAAGTATCTAAAAGGCACATCGGGACAAGGCATGATGTTTTCTTCCCAAAATACATTGAAATTGAAAGCATATTGTGACTCTGATTGGGCAGGATGTCCAACTACTCGACGTTCAACAACCGGTTACTATTTTTTCCTTGGAAATTGTCTTATTTCATGGAAAAGCAAACTCCAGAAAATTGTATCCTTATCTTATGCCGTAGATGAGTATAGATCCATGGAAGCAACATGTTGTGAACTTACATGGTTGCAAAACCTTTTTCGAGACCTGCAAATTCAAATTCAAGAGCCAACTACTTTGTTCTGTGACAATCAAGCTATTCTTCATATTGCAGCAAATCCGGTATTTCATGAACGAACAAGACACATCGAAATTGATTGTCATTTTGTTTAAGATAAAATTATGGAAGGAAAAATCGTGACTAAGTTTGTTCCATCCATATCACAGATTGCTGATATATTTACTAAAGCTTTCGAGAAGGAAAGATTTCGTCCTTTGTTGGTCAAGTTGGGAGTTCACAATATTTACTTGCCAATTTGAGGGGGAGTGTTGAGAAAGTCAAATATCCTTACCACGATTCTTGTCAATATCATAAATTAGGGAACAAATATATTGTAATATATTACTTTCCGTATTTGTAATATACCATCAATTAGTAGTAGAGTTATAGGAGTTAATTGAAAGGCTAAAGAGCTATATACATGTAAATTATATACAGATCATTATTGAATAAAAATATTATTCATTCTTCCAAATTTTACAGTTTGGTTGATTCACGGCATGTGCTTTGAAAGTTCCTTCATGAGAGTGTTCATTCCCATCTCGTGCCCTTAACTCTTTCTCAATTTGAATATGTTTTTGAATCTCTTCAAAAGAATAATCTTCAGATTGTGAAGGGTTTTCTTATTATAACCCTTCCATGAAGATGCAATTTCATAATGATTGTACCAATTTGAAAAGTTTTGGGAAGATCAATCTTCGCAACCTTCATTTTATTGACAATGACTTGAAACTCATGGACTTGTCCTAAAAAGCTAGATTATCCAAAACTTTGAAATCAAAGCACTTAGAATCAGAAACGTTTTGGTACCTTCTTCATCGGCCTAGTATTTAGTTTTCAACAATCTCTACATCTCCTTTGTCAAGGTGTTATTCGTATAAAGATCATAGAGACAATCAAATAGATCGTTCATAATGTGTCCTCTACATATCAATTCATCTTCTTCTCTATTCTTTCTTTTTGTTTGTCTGTTTCATTCGGTGGGTTGGTTCGACAATGGTGGAAAGTCCAGATCCAAAATGTAAAAGATTTTAAATGTTGTAAGAAGAAACATCAATTTGTACTTTCATCTTGTAAAGTTCAATCGTAGAATCTATCAAGTCTTACAAGGTCATGATTCATTACCTTTATCTTAGCCATGGCTGTCTCGTTCTCCATGTTTAATATATTGTTTGAGATTATTGATCAAAAACTCATGAAAAATAAGAAATAAGAAAATTAGCAACAAAATAATTCGCTTAAAATGGAAAGTTTGAACACGATTATGAATCGCTGTCCTCAAACGATATTTGTCGCCTTCGCGATAAGTGCTTCAAGGATTTTATGACAAATAATTTGTAGAAGTAATCAAAACCTTAATCCAAATTTGAATCAAGTAAAAAGAACTAAAGAAAAAAAATATTGGTTTGATATTTTGATTTGGATACAAGTGATGTTAATTTGATGTTTTATATATGTTTCCAATCATAAAAATAGGCGTGCTATCACTAATAGCCAAAAATAAAATCTTTACCTCTAAAAACAAATGTAGTAGTGGAAGTAAGGATCGTTCCCACGGAGAGTGATTAGTCTAATTTTATGCTATGTAAACAAGGATGGGGGAATTTTGATTATACACAAACTATTTTAAAGAAATTAACTAATGATCAACTCAAATTAAAATATCGAATGCAATAAAAAGAACAAACCTTGGTATAAGTTAATATCCACCATCGGAATTTTACAACTGATCTTAGACCCAAATATATATCAATTCACACTTTGAATATTCACATTTGGAGTTATTTTCCTATATCTCCTTTATTAGAGCTAATTAGAAAACAAGTTATCCAATTAACCCCAATTACTAAACAACTCAAGACAAACGCTATAGATTTAATTTAGTAAATGCCTTAATAATTAGAGAGATCAATAAAACTAAATAACACAAGCACAAGCTGTTGTATTTAATTTAGTCAAACATTCTTTCCAAGATTTAACAATTTCTGACGCAACAAACGATTAAACTTAGTTGCTCTACAAGTTAAATGGATCAAACAATTGCAGGTTTGATATCTAACTTAGCTATAATTTGCAACAAATAATAGACTAGTAGGCCTCCTAGAAACTAAATAAAACAATCATGAAAATAAGTACATAAGAATATTCAATACTTAAAACATGAATTAAACAATGAAAATAATTTAGATCTTAGTTGGATTGGTTCTGAGGCTTCAATTTCTTTCGACCAAATACAAAAGCTTAGCTACTCATGAGAACTCTAGCATAGAAGAAGAGAGAAAAGAGTATGGGCGTGTGTGTTTTGTTTTCTAGACGGTTTTAGGATTTAAAAAGCGTTTTGAAATTTGTTTCCATAAGTGTTTGAGTCAAATTCGAAAATTAGAATTTTTGCCTCGAAAGTGTACTACGTGACCCCATAGTATAGATGCATGCGGTCGCATAGTTCATTTGAAATTCGACCATAATTTCTCTGGAACCGTGTATGCGACGGCTTAGCATTGATAACTTTGCTTATTGCGTTTCAGTCCTCAAACTTTGTTTCTCGATTCTTGGTTTCTTTTCTCGTTTTTCTTCGTCCAATGCTACATGTCTTCTATCAATTGGTCTTCAAATCTTTCATATCTTTGTTTTGCTTTCCGAGTCATTTTTTAGATATTTGCATCTTGGTCCCTGAACTTTGATTGTATCCCACTTAAGTCATTTTTCACTTGTTTCTTCTAAATTCCACCGTATTCATCCAATTGCAACCTAAATAAAAATATAAAAATAATGAGTACATTTGGGCAACAATTAATCACAATAGCATAAGATAAATGGATGAAAAATATAACATTTTACATTCTTATCAAATTCCCCCACATTTAGCTTTTGCTCGTCCCCAGGCAAAACTCAATTTTTTTACTTTGCAAAAAAATATCAAGGCCGTAATTCCATAAATATAGAACAACCAAACTCTTTAAAACACACAACACATCATGAACAAACATTCTCACACAACTTATAATCAATTGGCAAGCATTTTCATATGAAGATGGGGTAAACCGAACATGTAGACCCTCACGGACATAAGCACTCGTCTCTTATGTGTGTTGAAGGGTATGTGTTTCACTCAAACTCATTCCATTGGAGACGATCTACCACATGCTTGCATATCTTCTCACCCTCCACCAATTAGACCACATGCATAACACAAATCATAAGGACTTTTCGAAGATTGTAATGGGGCTTGGGGTCAAGGTGGGAAATATTTGGGAATGTAGCTCAAAACCATCGAAACTAGTAGAGCAAAAAAGAATCAACTCAAGGTCAAATATATAAGACATGTAAAGCGCATCACTCCACTCAAGAGTTTCTTCAATTTGCATCTATCCCGCATAAATAAATCCCTTTCTTGAAATTTCAGGATGAATTATGAATATGGACAATTTATAACATTAAAAGTCATTTCCTCCACTTCTTTTATTCTTTTTTTTTCTTCTATTTTTTTTAACAGTAAAAACATAACACCAACAATGGAACTTGTGAATTGAGACTGAAAAACGTGTTCCATTTCAGTAGTCATAGCCCTACCGTAAATTCAAACACCCCACACTTATTTCTTGTGCTCCCATACATATCATAATGATGAACAATATTCAACTAGCTCTATGATTTGGGTAAAGACATTGTTTGTTTCGAGTTAAAGCTTGTAACGCGAGTTTACAAAAAAGAAAAAGCAATCAATCTCAAAGAGGTTCAACAAAAGGAAAAACTAATTACAAGATAGGCTATTTAGCTTAGGTAGCTAACTTATATAACAAAGATTACCGTAATCATGTTCATGCATGCATGTGTCAATATGTCATTGAAGAGAATCAATGCAAGTTCTAGAGAAATAAATACATGGAAGAATATCACTCATGAAAGAAAATGGTGAAACTAACATGGATCTACCAGTCTAAAGGCTCAAAATCTCACCGACTTTTATCTACAAAATTCAATTATACCATCCTCAAAGAAAATTAGACTAATTAACTCTAAGTTGGGAGATTACTTATTTAATTATGTTATGATTTCTTCAAAAGCTTAATTGAATCTAGCAAATAGCATATAGAGCAAAAAATTGTCGAAAACCACCACTTTTCTTCGAAATTTTATTTTTATTTTTATTTTCAAAATTTAAACTCACATTAATATCAAAACAACTCAAAAACAATTGAAATCCCCTCCCTCACATTTAAAGCTTACATGGTTATCAATGTAAGGTAAAATGCAAAGAAAATGACAAAAATAACCATAATATAAATGCAAAAATAAAAAGATAAATGAACGAACTCCCTTTGGATTACCTCACAAGCATCGATTTTGTTTATTATCATTGGCTCGACACAATGCTTTCTTCTACAACTAGTATAATTTGGATGCTCAAGGTCCAACGTTGTCACATTCTCTACTTGGATACCTTCGTATAAAGGTTTGAGCCTATGACCATTAACCTTGAACACCATGAGGAAAAACATTAGTAACAACAAATGGTCCAATCCAACAAGAACACAACTTATTTGGAAACAAACGAAGTCGTGAAAGGTATAGAAGGACTTTTTCACCAACTTTAAACTTCTTCCTAGAGATCATTTAGTCATGAAAAGCCTTCATCTTTTCCTTGTAAATCCTTACACTCTCATAGGCATCATTACGTATTTTCTCTAATTCTTGTAGTTGCAACTTCCTATGTTCTCCACTTTCAACCATCTTCATGTTGAAACTCTTGATAGCCCAGTAAACATTGTGTTCTAATTCAATTGGAAGGTGGTATGCTTTCCCAAACACCAACCGATAAGGTGACATACCAATGAGCCTCTTGTATGTAGTCCTATATGCTCACAAGGCATCATTTAAGCTCAAACTCCAATCTTTTTTGCTTGGATTGACCGTCTTTTCAAGGATGGACTTGATCTCTCAGTTTGACACTTTCGCTTGCTCACTAGTTTGCAGATGATAGGCATTTGACACCTTGTGGGTGACATGGTACTTTCTCGGCAAAGTTTCTACAGTTCGATTGCAAAAGTGAGTGTCTCGATCACTTATTATAGCTCTTGGGATTCCAAACCTGGAGAATATGTTAGACTCGATAAAATCCGCAACAACTTTAGAATCATCAGTTCTGGTCGACTTAATCTCCACCCATTTTAAAACATAATCAACAACAAGCAAAATGTAAAAATAACCGAAAGATACATGGAACGGAATCAAAGCCCCAAACATCAAAAGCTTCACAAAATAGTATGGGTGTTTGTGGCATCTCATTCCTTTGGGATATAGTACCTATATTTTGACAATGTTTGCATGACTTACAAAAAGAATATGAATCTTAGAATAAAGACGACCAATAGAAACCACATTCTAGCACTTTTCCCGCCGTCCTCTTAGTTCCAAAGTGACCTCCACAAGCATAAGAATGACAAAAGGTGAGAATAGAAATAATCTTGTTTT
The DNA here is from genome assembly GCA_019097785.1 of Fraxinus excelsior. NCBI lineage: Eukaryota > Viridiplantae > Streptophyta > Magnoliopsida > Lamiales > Oleaceae > Fraxinus > Fraxinus excelsior. Next base: position 29,366,973 of record CM032631.1, on the reverse strand, counting down.
CAGGAACACACATTCTTATCACTTGATCTGTACAATACTTCCATAAGTATAGGTCATCACACACATAGTATTTAGCATCACTCTTGACCTTATCTCTTTGAGCCCTAGACAACAAGAAGGTAATATATTAATAACCAAATAATTTACAATATTCACATACCAAGGTAGTGTTACACTCGTAGAGAGAAATTGCTCGTTAGGGAATGTTTCTTACAAATGAAATGTATCCTTCACTTGAACAAGATGACTCAAATGATCTATGACGTAATTTTCTGTTCATCTTTTGTCTTTGATCTCCAAATCAAATTCACTCAAGAGAAGAGCTACTTGATCACAGTAAATAATAACCTTAGTACCAAGCAAATACGACCAAAATTCCTTAAAGTAAAAACAATAGCTGAAAGTTCTTTTTCAGTTATAGAATAATTTCTCTCGGCATCATTCAAAATTCTGGAAGCATAATAAATGGCATGGGATGCTTTTCCAATCCTTTGACACAAAAGGAAAGGAAAGTTCCAATTAAGAGGTTAGATACTAAGACAGAATTCAACAATTCTGTTAGCTTATCAAATGCCTTTTTACACGTCTCATCAAACTCAAAAGCCACATCCTTTTGTAGCAACTTGCATATGGGTAGTACTATTTTGGAGAAGTCTTTGATGAATCTACGGTAGAAATATGCATGTCCAAGAAAAGAACAAACTTCCTGCACACTAGTGGGATAAGGTAAAGATTAAATGATATCAATTTTAGCTTTATCTACCCCAATCCCCTAGATGAAACACATGACCCAAAACTATACCTTGTTCAACCACAAAGTGACATTTTTCAGAATTTAACACAAGGTTAGTTTCTATGCATCGTTAAAGAACAAGTGTAAGGTTATGCAAACAATTATCAAATGAGTCTCCATAAACTGTGAAATCATCCATGAAGACTTCTATGATGTGCTCAATATAATCTGAAAATATACTAACATAAACCTTTGGAAAGTGGCTAAAGCATTACAAAGTCTAAAAAAAATGCGAGGATATGCAAAAGTCTCAAATGGGCATATTGATCCTCCACAGCAATTGCAATTTGAAAATAACCTGAATAATCATCAGGGAAACAATAGTAAGAATGACCAGCTAACCTTTGAAGATTTGATCAACAAAAGGTAAAGGGAAGTGGTCATTGTGGGTCAGGACATTTAATTTTCTATAGTCTATATAAACCCACCACCTAAGTGCTATCTGAAATAGGATAAATCACTCCGACTTCAAGAAGTTTGAGGATCTCTTTTTTCACTACATCTATCAAGGACGGGTTCAATCTTCTTTGTGGTTGACAGGAAGGTTTCGATCCCTCTTCAAGTAAGATACAACGAATGCATGTAGATGGACTAATTCCTTTAATATCAGTAATTGTCCAACCAATAGCTGTCTTATGCTCCTTAAGGACTTGTACAAGCTTTTGTTCTTGCGGTGCACTAAGTTTACTAGAGATGATAACCACATTCATCTGTCTCCGAGGAACATGTACTTGAGGTGTATATGGAAAGGCTTCGAATTTGGAATGGGAGCCTGCAAAACAAAGGGTACATGTCTCTCATTAGAACTGGTATCGCAATATAAAGAACGTTACATGGCTACTGTAACCAGGGCAAATCATTCAACACTGCAACCATTTCCCACAATTCAGTTGCTTAAGGTTAAATCCTCAATCTGTCTCGAGATGCTTCCTATGTTAAATAATCAATCACATCAATAGAATAAACATGATTGTCATCTTCAGAATATTTGATGGCATCATAAATATTAATTTTAATAGTTTCACTATAAAATTTCATAGTAAGTGTGCTACTATGAACATCTATCTTAGTTTTGGATGTCTTCAAGAATGGTCTTCCTAACAAAATAGGGGTAGTTTAATCATTATTTTTCATATCAAGCACATAGAAATCAACGAAAAAACCAAATCATTAACTTGCACAAGGACATCCTGAACTACACCCTTAGGATATGTATTAGATATATCAGCCAATTGAATCACAACACCAGTTTTATTCAAAGGTCCAAGTTTCAACGAAGAATATATAGAATATGACATGACATTAATAAAAGCTCCTAAATCTAACATGACTTTCTCGAATCTAGTGTCACCTATAGTACAAAGGATAGTAAACATACCTAGATCTTTGCACTTTGTAGGGAGTTTTCTTTGAATAATTGCAGAGACATTCTCTACAAGTCTTACCTTTTTAAATCCGTTAAGTTTCTGTTTTCTCTTAATTATGCACAATTCTTTTAAAAATTTAGCATAACTAGGTATTTGTTTAATAGCATCTAACAATGGAATATTTACCTCGCATCTACAAAAAGTTTCATATAGATCTTGATTTTGTTCATATTTCCTAAATTTTGCTGAAGATTGAGGAAAATGATGTACTGATTTATAATCAGAAAGAAGTGAAAACCTACACTTTGGTACGTCATTGTCATTTAGAACATTCGTGTCTGTGACAACATTTTTCCCTTTTCTTGCTCCGATGATGTAGGGGCTACCTTTATCGGGATCTCAACCTCTTTACCACTTCTCGAGATGATTGCACTTGCATTTTCTCTTGGATTCACTATTTTTTGAGAGGGTAATTTCCCTTAACTTTGCACTTCTAGCCGACTAATTGTAGTTGCCATCTGGCCCATCTGATTAGCCAAACTTTTAATACTTGCCATAGCCTATTGTTGGAATTGTTTTGTCTCCTGTTGGAATTGCAAAGTGTTAGTGGCAATGGACTTAACAATATCTTCTAAAGACATACCTGAATTGGAAGTTTGGCTCAGTTGTTGTCTAGGAGGGTATGGCTACTTATATTGCTGGAAACTTGGGAGTTGCGGGCTGATTTACTTGTGAATTTCCATAGCTAAGATTAGGATAATCCCTCCATCTGTAAGTGTTATGCCCTAAGTCCAATCAACTTTGGACATAAGCATTTTTTATGTGTATATATAATCGATACATATTTATTTTCTACTTTTGATTGATTGCTGTGATTATCTGCTTCTACTTGAGTGTTCTTGATCTTAGCCCTGGTGAGTATGGTATATGTTTTGGGTCCATAACACGAGGTAATGTCTATGATTCCAATTTTATTGGTTATCTTGATTATGCAAATATAAATTGTGTGTTTTGTTTGCTTGCAGATTGATTGGGTATCAAGGTAGAGAATTGTTGGGTTTTTTATACCCAATAAATCCCAGACGATGATGTTAAACCAATGTTGGATAATTTATATCGACACCTTAGTGATGGATCGACCCGATAATAACTTAGGGCCATTAGAAGCAACTTAATTGAGTTAATGTTGCTCGTGGTCCAACACTCGTAAATGATCCAAGTTGTGGTTATTAGTTGGATGGTGATATATGGTGGCCTATTTAGTGAAGTTTGGCCCAATTGGAATGACCAAACTAGCGCTATATATATCCATCTCTTTTCAACCATTAAATGTGTGTTGGTTTGTGAGAAAGAGAGAAAAACGTGAGGTTTGTTTGGTTTTGGTTCTTTTTCCTTGAGGTTCCAACTGCTACTCTATTTTCTCTTTCTTTGTGGCTTGCAAACTAATCACCAAGTGTATCCTTTGTAGGTGAGTAAACTTATGGCAACCAAGTGTATAAAGTTGTGGGTCAAGCCTCTTTGGTTGGTGTGTGTTTTGGTTGATTAAACTGGGCCCGGATCAAGATTTCTCAAAGATTTCTGTGACACTAGCCTTATTTCTAGTTATGGTACCTTGATCATCAATTTTATTCTTAAATATTCACTTAGTACCTATAACATTACAATCATCATGCCTTGGAACTAATTGCCATACACTGTTTCTCACAAACTGGTTTAGCTCTTCATGTATCGCATTTACCCAACATTCATCCCTAAGGGCATCTTCGACTTTGTTAGGCTCACTCTAAGACACATAACTACTATATGTCAGGTTATTCAAAACCCTCTTACGAAGTCTCATCCCTTCATCTAAATCCCCTAAAATACTTGCTGTAGGGTTATTAGATTTAACTCTGGACAAAGGTTCCTTAAGAGGTTTAGTTTTAACATCAGGCGAGGATTCCTGATTAGGTGTATCTAAACCATTAGAAGTATGTGAGGGATCGGGAACTGAAGTTTCTTTCGGTTCAGTTACCATTATGGGATCAACACTCAAGTGTTCCAAATCTATCTAATCTTTTCAAATCTCCACTACATTGATGGACTCCAACACAACTTGTGTATGAGAATTGTATACTCGATAGACTCGACTATTTCTGGAGTATCTTAGGAAAATTCCCTCATCACTTTTGGAATCAAACTTCCCCAAATTTTTTCTCTCTCAGAATATAACACTTGCTGCCAAACACACGAAAGTACTTACAGGAAGTCGTTTACCTTTCCAGATCTCATATGGTGTCATATCAATTTTAGGCCTAAGATAAACCCTATTTACTATGTGACACATAGTGTTGTTGGCTTCACCTCAGAAATGCATTACTAGTCCCTTACCATGAAGCATGGCTATAGCCATTTCTTGAAGCACATGATTTTTCCTCTCAACAATCCCATTTTGTTGTGAAGTGATAGGTGATGAAAACTTATGCTGGATTCCATCATCTAAGCAGAAGTTCTCAAGATTTGAGTTTTCAAAATTTTTTCCATGATCACTATGAATTCTCAATATGGTAAAGTCTTTCTCATTCCTAAGCATTTTGCACACTGACATGACAAGACCGAACAACTTAAATATTTTTCTAAACAACTCAATCCAAGAATATCGAGAGAAATCGTCAACCACAACTAAGATATAGCATTTACCACTAAGACTCTCAGTCCTAGATGGTCTCATTAAATCCATATGGAGTAATTCAAACGGCTTACCTATCAAGATTTTAGAAGTTTGCATATGTGTTACCCTAATTTGTTTATCTTGTTGACACGGGCCACATAGAGTGTTATCAATATTTTCAAGCTTAGGTAAACCCATTAACAAGGTCCTTCTGGCGAGTTTAGACAAACGTTTATAGTTCATATGACCAAGGCGTTGATGTCACAATTCATTTACATCAATCTTGGCACTAATGTACACATAGTTCAAATTAGGAAGAACTCCATAACAATTGTCTGAAGTTCTTACACCTTCGAGGACAACATTACCAGTAGTATCATACACAGTGTACCTTTTCTGGACGAAACTAACCTCAAAATCAGCATCGCATATTTGACTAATGCTCAACAAGTTGGACCTTAACCCCTTCACATAAAGCACATCTGAGATACCAGGTAATCCAAATATATTAACGATACCTTTAACTAGGATAGGTGCAATAGCACCATCTCCAAAAGTAACCATACCACCATTCCAATCATCGATAGAGTTAGGATTCAATTATCAAAATACCACATAGAGTAGTTTTGAGTTTTAAGTGTAACGTGGGCAACATAACAATTCAATTGATTATCAGACCTAGGAAGATCAATTTTCTTAACTTAAACCTTCTTAGGAGTAGAAGTGATTCTAGTTAAGTGAGTATCATCTCAGTTAAATGGCTAACCTGAGTTTACGACACGTTGGTCTTGTGTGTCCCAGCGCACCATAATGGTAGCAGGTGGGAATAAACCTAGGTTCAAACCTATTCAGATGTTGTTGCCGATTTATAGGACGATTGATCATACGTTGTCTAGTAGGTCTCGATCCTAAGACATTTTTTCCTTTGGGTAACAGTATTTCGAGCTTTGTAGGTGTTTGGGACAAATGTGGTCTTGGAAGTACTAGGAGCAGTATTACCATTTTGAATGTATCCTAGACTATGTCTATTTTCAGTAAACTTGTTCATCACTAACAGATTATCAAGTTTATGAGTACCACTCATGAAATAATGAAGTTGAGTATTCAATTTTTCAAGATCACTTGTTAAGGATTTAACTTTGGCTTCTAAGTTCTCATTAAGAAGTTTAAACTCACTTAGATTTTCGATAGAGTCCTGCAGGTCACCTATGAGTTTTTCCCTCTCTCTCTTTCAAGTTCATTAGCCTTTTTTTAGTACGGCTTTATTGACCTTTTTGATTTTAAGATTCTCATCAAATAACTCACAATAAGACTCATGAATATCGGTCTCACCTTCAGAATCTTCCTTAGATTTTTCACTATGTTCATCCTCACTACCAGAGGTATCACTTTGAAAACTTGAATCTGATTTATCATCACTTAAGGTTATTGCTAATGCCTACACCTTCCTTTATTCAAATTCACATTCAAGTTAAGACATTCATTCCTATAGTGACCAAAACTTCGACACTCGTGACATCAAATATACAGGGTTTTCTTATTAGAGGTCTTAGAGTTGTTATTTTCAGTTTTCTTTTGAGAATTTCCTAGGGACATCATTTTTCCGATCTTGAGCCTTTCTCTTATTCCTCATCACTTTCTGATTTTTTTTAATGAAATAAGCTATTTAATCGTCTCTACGAGTCTTGCATCAGTCGACTCACTCTATTTTTCCCTAATAGTGTTCATGACTATGGATTTAACCTTTTTTTGTTGAGATATGGTGAATTCATAGGTTTGGAAAGATTCTACGAGTTCATCTATCTTAACTACATCTAAGTCTTTACTTTCTTCAATCATGGTGATCTTAGGTCTAAACCTTTCAGATAGGGATCTAAGGACTTTTCTAACAATTTTAGAGTCAGAGATCTTTTCACCCAGGTCGAAACTCGAATTTACTATATCATTAAGCTTCGCATAGAATTCATCAAATGATTCATCGTCCTTCATTCTAATTTCTTCAAACTTAGAGGTTAACATCTGTAGTTTAGAGTTTTTAACAGTTTTAGTTCCCCGTGTGTGGTTTGGTTTCTAATATATCCAAAACTTTTTTAGCAGTTTCACACATCGATACTCTCCTAAACTCTTCACCAGACACATCCATGAACAAGGCATGAAGACCCTTACTATTCCAGTTACACTCAGCTAAACCATCTTTAGACCAGAGTGAAACATCAGTAGGTGTAACTACACCAGAAACAGTGGTTGAGGGTGCAGTCCACCCGTTTGAATGCTTATCCAAATACGCTCATCCAATGCTTTAAGGAAGGCTCTCATTCGAACTTTCCAATAAGCATAGTTGCTTTCGTCGAAAAATGGAGGCACTGACAATGACTGGTTCATCTAGAATAATTTAAGGGCTAGGAAACGAAATCATGCTCTGATACTAATTGAAATAACGAGGTTTGACCTAAACTACACCTATAGGGGAGTGAATAGGTAATTATGCGGACCATCCTGAATTGCGCATTTCTGCAAAAACACCTTACTTTATGAATTATCTATCTCTTGTGAATCAATGAAGAACTCTATGTTCTTCAACAACTGGGACTCCAGTTACATTCTCTTGATCTTCAACACTCTGACAAATATATAGGAAGTAGGAATTTTGTATTTGGATTAAGTGGTTTTGATGTTTTCAATGCTAAGAACAATTCACACTTTGAATGTTGAAAGTTTATAGATGAATTTGAACAAGAGAATGATAAGCAATCCGAGTTTTCTTCAATGATCAACATTGTTAAAACTGTTTAGATGTGTTTGGAATTTATAGTTTAGGTTTTGGGGTTGAATGAGTCGGAGAAAAAGCCTTTAAAATCCAAATTAAGATTTTTCGGGAAATCTTGTTGCTCGAGCGAAAGTTGGGTGACATGTGAGCGATGATGTGTCACTCGAGCGAAGCCCTAGCGACAGCCTAGCGACAAAATGTTATTGTTTCTGCCACCCAAGTCAAGTCATGGCGATAGTCTAGCGAAATTACGACGTCATTTTTTCTTCTTTTCCATTCTTGAACCTTAGACCTAATACAACTCAATTTCTACTTTTTGCAACTTACTCAACTTTTACAACATATTAATTTAAGTCCCTTTTATTCACAGACTTGTCAATTACATCAAAAAACCTAACAATCTTCAACCCCGATCCTGAATATCCAATTTCTTATATTATTTGCTTTGGGTTCCTTGATAGGTTTGTTATTTTCCTTCAACTGTGGTAAATTAGCCTATCATAATTTTGAGATGTTTATGCTATGATGTGATATAAGAGTGGTGTGAGAGGTGTCTTCAATGGTCATGTTACTTATAGAGGTAAGAATCACATCAAAATTGGTTTACAAATAAAGCTTTGATCGAATAATTAGAAAACTGCATGTATGCCCAGGATTAACACCATGCCGTGGCATGGGATATTGTGATGCCATCACACTGCTTCCATGTTTTGCTCACGAGTTTCTCCAAAACAGTTGTTGCGATCGCATTGCTTTGATGTGTGTGATCACATGCTTGCTTGTTTGCAGTTGGTCCCAATTGACTTTCAGCATTGCTTAATCACAACGTTCTAATGAGCTCGTATAGGCTCGAAGCTCAGACAAAACACATCTCTTCGCATCTAGATGCTTTTTTTCCAATTCCTATACGGCTGAATTTTTTCATTCCTTTCTTTCGTCTTCTCTAGGTGCACTTTATTAATTTTTTTAGAAGTCTTTTATTTGACTTTAGCTTATTAATTTATTTATTTTTTGAAAAAAACTTTTCATTTGACTTTAATTTCAAGTTTTTAAAAGATTTTATTTGTACAAAGTCAAAAATAATTTTATCTAAATAGTTAAATAAGTTTTAAAATATAGTGTTATCTATATTATGTAATTATGATCTTGAGACTCGTTATTTTGTTGCAACTCCAAAAGTATGAATAAAGTTCTTATAAATCTATTATGTATGACTTGTTTAGTTGAAAAATATAATTATGAATATTCTACTTTTTACATTTCGAAAATTTGAAAATTGTATAATTGACTAATAGTAGAAATTATTAAATTGAATATAGTATTTTATAAATTTAGATATTTGGTATATATTATTAATTATTAAATGATTTTTAAAATGATTAAAAATTTAAATAATAATAAAAATAAGATTTTTTTTTTTTTTTTTATGTTTAAACCTCATCTAAGCGTGCTTAACCACATAAAGCTTGAAGTTTCGCCTCCACGCCTAGTCACGCTTTACGCTTTTTAGAACACTGCTCAATCATCATTCCTTAGTTGGAATAAACTTTCGGATAGTCATAATTTGATCTCTAAACTTTGAAAATCCTAGTTTTTCATCGATTTTTGTTCGTTTCTTCCAAAATCACTTCAAATAATTGAGTTTTACCTAAGAAATGATATATACAAGATTAAATTATAATTCATCAAAATTACTTGAATGTTTATATATTTAACAGCTTAAATAAGTGCATAAAAACACACTTAACGCTTATAAAGATTTTTGAGCTTCTACCTTTTTTAGATGGAACTTAGGCCTCAATATGGTATGAGAAGATATTAAGTTCAATCAATTGAACCCAAAAATGCAATCAAGTTTCAAGATTATTAGGTTTAAAGGAGCCACAATCTTGCAGGGTTTATTAAAGTTAAATCTCACATTAGTTAAATATGAAAACTCTAACCGACATACAAAGGTTTGGCTATTACTCTTAACATGGTTGACATTAATATGGACCTTCAAACTGTTATGTGTAGATTAGAGCTACCATATCTAACCAATTTGGAAAATACTAAAAGCTCTTTGATTCGGGAATTAATAACGATCCAACATCTGTGCCCAAACCATTAAGTTACAAACTATTATGAATTGATCACAAGTTAGTGACAATAATGAAATAAACAAGAACACCAATATTTATGTCGAAACCGAAGATGGGGAAAAATCACATGCGGATGAGAAAAAGTTGACTATAATCAATAGTAATTATGTTTACAATATCAAAATCTTAATACTCTCAATTGAAATCTAAGCTCTCTACCTTTCAAGATGTTATTGAATAATATATAGAGATAAATCCATGTGGAATATATATAGGAACTCCTTTTGGAGTTCAAGTTGAAGAATAAATCATAAAATCTGTAAAACCCAGAAAAATTACGTCCAGGCGCCACCACCGCACCGCCTCGGCTCTGAGGCCGACACCTCATCACAGGTCTTCAGAAGAGGGGTCGGCGCTGCGGTGCTCCCTGCACCGGTTATCTTCTTCCATGGGCATCGATGCCCACTCTCAACTTTAACTCTTTTAGTTATATTTTCACCATCCTAAAGTCCATTTTTGAAGTCAAACTTCCAATTCTTTATAAAATTTGATCCTTATCATTTAGGATTATCAAAACCAAACTCCCTAAACTTCCTCTATCCAACCAAACACCAAATTAAAATGAATTCTGGTCAAACCACAACAAATATCCAGCTTGAACCAAATTCCAATACAAGGAATTCAAAAAATATATCTCCAAATAAACACAACTCCACTTCTTGCAAACAAGTCCCTATTGGCTAATCAATGACAAACACTAACTAAATTCAAACAATGCTCAAACTTAGCAATCATAAGTGGTTTTGTCAACATATCAACATGATTCTCCATGGCGCCAACCTTGCTCACTACAATATCATCACGAGCAATCAAATCACGTACAAGGTAAAACCTCACATCAACGTGCTTAGTCCTCTCGTGAAACATTTAATCATTTGTCGAAAAGATAGCACTTTAACTATCACAGTATATAAAAATCTGTAAGTCTTCACTAATTTTACCAATCAATCCCCTTAACGACATAACCTCTTTATATGCCACTGTAATGGAAATGTACTCTGTCTTCACCTCTGTTCTAGACTAAAATACTGAATTTTGCAAAGTAACTTTCCATTCCATGATATGATCTGGGATAGACAATCACTTGGTCAAGTCTTGGAGTCCAAATTGAAGAAGTTGACAAGCCAAAGTTCAAGTTTTGTGAAGGGCTCGGGAGCCGAAACGAGTTGGATTCAAGGTTTGAAAGATTTTTGGAAAGAAAACGAACATCGTGGATGAAAACGGGTATAACTTTCAACTTGGTTGTCGGATTTTCGTCCATGAGTACATCCAGAAATGGAACAAAACTCTGCACAAAGTCACGCAGGCGCATGGTACTTTTGAACTTGCAGTCGCACAGAAAATTGCATAAAGTTGGACACGAATTTGACAATTTTTGGCAGCTTCCTAGTTTAATTAGAATTTCATATTTTTAGCATCTTTTACAATATTAGAATTATATTTTCGTGCAATTAGGGTTTTTTTGAGGTTTCATATGAATATGAACTTTATTTCATTGTAACAAAGAACATTTTTGACATTATGAATTAAATGAGATTTCTCTCTTTTTGTTGTTGATTGAACGTGTACCGAACTTATCAAATATTGTTATATTTGTGACGTTCAACCCTTAGAAGTTATCAAAAGATTATGCACCCTTTGTGGCGTTCGCAAATTGAGGTTCATTGATTTTATAATCAAGAGGTCATTCAAACTTTATTTTTGTTTGGTTACTTGGTTCAATAATTTGCAAGTCAAGATTCTATCGTCTACAACCTGAATTTGGGTTTTCTCGACGTTTTCAATTAATTCTGTGTTTTCCATGTTGATCCCACTCTCGAGTTCACGTCATTTGGTATCAGGGAGCAAGATCTGTAGATACTATCTAGGTCACACCACATACTATGTTCTCTGCGAGAGTTTTAGCCCATCTTACTGCTCACAGTTTTTTATTGCTTTCTAAGGATTCGAACTCGAGGCATTTGCCTTATGAGATGTTTAAATTAAATCCTGGTACCAATTAAGCAAATGCTTGTATTCTACAATTTCAACTAAAAACCACCAACTGCTATTGAGGCTTAATAAATAAAATCTAGATGAAGACTAAAATTAAATAAAATCAAGGACATAGTTGTCGCCTTCTTCCCAAAATCTTTCATGTTGGGTAGACACGTTTTTTTACCAAAAGCATGGATTCTTGGCATCTATAGCTATCCTACTGAAATTTCTTGGACATTTCTTCAAAGATTTTGACACGTGACTCGCTATAAGAAATTGAAACATTATTTGATTTGTCCTTATTCAAATCTAAAAATTCTTCAATCTATTTATCGAAAATCGGAGGCCTATCGTAACTGTCATTACCCAAATTCATAAATTCTTCAATTTATTCTTCGAATTTTGGGGGACCGTCATAATTGAAATTGAAAGATTCTTCCGTCTTTGAATTATTGAAAGGAGAAAAAAGAGTTTCGTTCCAAAACTTCTGTCACTGAATTTTGCGAACACCAACTCATCTCCATTTTGAAATAGGTTTAAGACTCAAATTTTATTGAAAAGTGCATATTTCTAATACATTTTTTCTCATTTAATTGGGAAGCGCATTATTTTCCTTTCGTCATTTGATTGAAAAGTTTCAACTAACTTAATCCAATATAACTATAGAATTAGTAGGTGGGGGACACAAAATCAAACTTTGTTTCCTTTCTTGTTCTGGTCAGTCCAAGGCAGCTTCAGTAATAATTAATGGATTTATGAATTTGTCATATTTTCTATGTATACATACTAAAAAAGTTAGCCGACCCCGAATATTGTCTTAATCAATTTTGTAAAACTACTTATCAAACATGATATAAGTCAAGATGAAATAAATGTCCGACTAAAATGGGAAGCGAAGGCTTCAAAGAATTGCACCTTTCAAATATTTATTTAACAATTTTTAAAACCCCATGATTTCAGGAACTTTATTAAAAGCGTCTATTGGTATTTTGTATTTTCTTAATCTAATTATGATTTTTCTTAGAAAACAAGAATATTTGATTTATAATCCTTATTTAAAGCAATAATTAAAATCTAGATATAGACTTAAATTAAAGGTAATGACTAAAGGTAATGATGAAGACTCAATTTTCATCATTCTCAACCGTCTGATGAAGATTCGTTCTTGAAGTTTACTTTTTTATTGAAAAGTGCATATTTCTAATGCATTTTTTGTCATTTTATTGGGAAGTGCATCATTTTATTTTTCTCTCTTGTCAATACTCAATTGATTGAAAAGTTTCAACTAAGTTAATGCAGTACAATTATAGAATTAGTAAGTTGGGGACACAAAATCAAACTTCGTTTCCTTTCTTATTCTTGTCAGTCCAAGGTAACTTCAATAATAATAAATAAATATATAAATTTGTCATGTTTTCTGTGTGCATACTAAAAAGTTAGCCGATTCCCACTATTTAACGTGAGAATCTATTGGCACATTGTATTTTCTTAATCTAATTATAATTCTTCTTAGAAAACAAGAACATTTGGTTTCTTTTGTGCTGGCCATGGGCCATACTGTTTATTCATGATTACCACTACAGTATGCATAAAACGGGTAAATTAGATAAAATTTTAGAGAAATTGCTTGGATGATTACCAAAGCCATGTTCATATTTGTATTTATAGACAATTACAAGAGTTTGAATTATGAGGGGAAGTATAAGAGAGTTAGCTATACATTTGAATTACAAAAGCTTAGAGAAAACAAAGGAGTTGGCTACTGGGTACAAATCAGCTTGAATTTAAATATGCAACTGTCCGATCCTTTAGGACTTTTATTTGAACAAGTATTGATTTTTCAGCTAACTCACCCCCCCCCCCCGGCAAGCTAATGGGGGGGGGGGGGGTAGACACACCATGAGCTTGTCACGAAGAAACAAGAAACGGATAGAGGACATCCCCTTTGTAAAGATGTCAGCAACTTGGTCTGCAGTGGAAATAAACTTGAGCTCGACATCATTATTGAGAACCTTCTCTCGGATAAAATGATAATCTACCTCGATGTGCTTTGTATGGGCACGAAAAAACCGGGTTGGAAGCCAAAGCAAAGGCACCAACATTGTCACATCGTATCAAAGGAGAAGAAGCAAGAGGAGAACAGTGGCGGCCGCGCGTGCTGGGCTTTGCCGGAGAAATTTTTGGGAAGATGCACGCTGGTTGCCTAACTGGTTCGCCTTTTCCAGCTGGGGCTACTGGCTGATTTGTTTCTTTTATTTTTTATTTTTTGTTTTGTTTTGTTATAATTTAAAGTTTGGCCTTTGGACCGTTGCTTCTAGCCCAGCCCAGCGGCCAAAACTCTTTTTTTTTTTTTTTAATTGGGTTGTCCGGTTGGGCCTTGTTTTAGGCCTAAGGGTAATCATATAGGCCCACACTAGCCCATTTATTTTCTTTTTTTTATTGGGTTGGGCCAATTTAATCTTGAGCCCAATACTTAATATATATATATATATATATACACACACATATATATATACAGCTCAGCCCAACAACTATATTTGTTCTCATTTCCTCTAGCTTTCAAGAATCAAAATCAAGAGATGGCTTTGCTACGCCTCTGCCTGACTGCACAGCCCGGCCGTCTTCTCCACCACCACTGACCACCGTCTTCTTCCGTTCGCCGACCCGCCGTGAGTGAGCCCAGTGAGTTTTTTTTTGTTCTGCTGGCTGTTCATCGTTTTTTTTTTTTGTGTTATTATTTGTTTATGAGTTTTGAAATCATGATTTCGTGATAGTTTTTAATTTGTTTGAAATATGATTTATGAATTGGAATTGGGAAAAATTAAATTTGGATTTGGATTTGGATTTGAGGAAAAATAAAATCGTGACTTGGACTTGGAATTGAATTTGGAATTGGATTTAGGGTTTCGGGTATGGAATTGTGGGAATTGGAAATTTATGACACTACATTCAAATACATTCATTATTCATGAGAAATTTGTTGCATTGATTTCAAGATTGATTTATGTTGCACACTTGCAATTGTAGATTACGGAATGATTTGTTGAGTAGGGTGATTGAGTTTTGTGTTGTTAGACATATTCTAGTGCCCAATATGGAGGATATTGTGGTGTTGAAAGGTCGACCTAGGCTTAGAACTCATTAGGTGACTTATTATCATCACTTTTATGTTGATTTGTATTGTCATGTGATAGACTCAATCTTGCAAGAGTTGAATGATCGTTTTTCCAAGACAACTACTAAGCTCCTAACTTGCATTTCATGTTTAAATCTAAGAGATTCCTTTGTAGCATTTGATAGGGATAAATTGATACGTCTTGCTTAGTTGTATCATTGGGACTTCAATAATGAAGAGCTTTTATTACTTTGACCTCAACTTGACAAGTTCTTTATGTTTGTAAGAATAAATGAAGCTTTCTTGAACCTTAATAGCATTTCTTGTGTGGCTCAGAAGTTGGTTGAAACGAGAAGCTCTTGTTATTTTCCGTTGGTTTATAAGTTGATCACCTTGGTTTTGATTTTACCTATGGCAACTGCAAGTGTTCAAAGAGTATTCTATGCTATGAATCTAATCAAGAGTGACTTGGGCAACAAAATGGGATATGACTCGTTGAACGACAATTTGATGGTTTACATGAAGAAAGAGATTTTTTGAAAAATTGAGAATGAGACAATATTGTAACGTTTTCAAAACATGAGATCACATAGAGTAAAGTTGTCTAAGATCACAGTTACAGAGTAAGTTGTACTGCGTATTTCTTTAGTATTTTGGTTTGTATTGAAGTACGTTTTCATATATATAATTTTTACGTTTTAATGTGTTTATGTATATATTAAATAATTTTTAATATTATATAATTAAATATTAATAAATGACATCGCTCTTATGATCGCTGATTGTCGACGTTGACTTGTCATCGTCTTCCCGGGCTGAACTTAGATGTTAGGTCCGCCACTGGAGGAGAACACAAGTCGTGTAGAAGCATAAGGACAGGGGCAGAGCTCAATGAGGTCCAGTGTAGGCACAGGCCTGCACTGAACTTTTAGGCCCAACCCAATGGCCCTTTTTTTAATATGCCCATTGTCAGCCCAAAAGTAAAGTCTAAAACCATTACCAATACCCATTACTCTAATGTAGATGGCCCAAGACCACTATCCAGCCCAATCCATTTCATTCAAAACATCAGACGGGTAAACGATTGAGCTCCATTTCAATTCATCACCTCATCTGCCTCTGCCTCCACTCCAACCTCTGCCTCAAGTTGCAGATGCTTCGTGCCTTCGTCTCTGTCACAACACCCATTACCCACTCCTTCGTAGAACCCACGTTTTTGTCCACTTCTGTTTTATTTCCCAACTAAATTCATCTCAAATTCATCCAACCAATACAACTTATCTCTCATTTTCTCACCACCACTAGCCAGCCACCCCCTATCCTCCTAATAATTCTCTCTGAAACTCCATTTCCCACTTCTCTTTCCCCCAAAAACCTAATATCTGATTTGGCAACAAATATGAAGTTTGTTGTTGGGTTGCCAGTTTCTTGATTCAATTGTATTTTAGATCTATCTAATGATTTATTACTCACTCTCACTTTCATCTTAAGAATTCTTGTTTTGATTGATTTTTGCTACATTTTTAGTGAAAATTAAGTTCATTGTCTGGTTTTGGAGGCGTTCATCTTCAGTTTCCCATTGTTTCTTGCGTTACTCGATTTTTCCATCACCATCCACCATGAGGTCTCTTTTTACCAGCTGCACAGTTCTTTTCTATAATGAGGAACAAATTTGGTGTAAGGTTTATGTTAAAATGTATACATATAGCTATACATTTAGTTGGTGAACACACTCTAGTGTAGGCATGTGTACTGGAATATTCACGTTTCAGGTTATGAGCTGCTATTGTGCACTTATGGGACCACAATTGATTTTGTAACCATATTAATTCTTCAAGTGTACATCACATTCTCTTTACTTGTTCACCACTCCAGCACTTTGTATATATCAGCAGCTATTGTGCTTTGTAAAATATATCCAATTAATCCATTCTTCTCCATCTATTCATCAGTTCTCAATTCAATTTTTATTGAATTTTATCTTGGTATCAGAGCCATCAATGGCTAACACAGGATCATACAACAATGTACAATCAGCTTAGCCAGCTTGTAACACGCTGATGCCTTCAATGTTGGGAGAAAATTAGATGCCATCACTCGGGATAAACCTAACTCAAGTTCCACTAGTGAGGCTTAACAAGAACAATTTTCTGTTGTGGAAGAACATGGTGATGCAAATCTTCAAAGGACACAATTTTGGAAAGTTTTATCATAGGAACCAGAAGTTGTCCAGCAAAGTTCCTAGCAAGATAAACTATTGGTTCTACTAGAGTTATAGTTGAGATGGCTCCTAATGCTGAATATAAAAAGTGGATGTCTGTTCATCAACTATTGATGGGTTGGTTGTATTCATCAATGATACCAGAAATTGCAATGAGAGTAATGGGATCATCTAAATCCTGCGATCTTTGGAATGCTGTTCAAGAAAGCTTTGGAGCCTTGAACAAATCAAGGGTTACTTTCCTTATTAGTGAACTTCAAAGAACTAAGAAGGGAGCAATGTGTGTCGAACAATATCTCAACACAATCAAACAACTAGTAGATAACTTTGAAATTGCTGGTAAGATCATTCCTCACAGTAATCTTGTTACTCAAGTGCTAGCTGGGCTGGATGAAGAACATACCCCTATAGTATTTCAAATTAATAGTAGAAAGTCCATTTCCTGGCATGAATTGATGTCTATGCTCATGACTTATGAGAGTAGAGTTGAACACCATAATAGTCTAAAAATGGTCTGGCCTCAGTCAACTTAAGTGAAGCCTCAACTAATTCCATTCACAATTCAAATATTAATAGATGAATAAGGTTTAGCTCTTGTGGAAGAAGTAACAACTACAGGAGAAGTAGAAATAGAGGTAGAGAAAGCAGACAATTTGCAAGTAAAGGACCGTAACAAATCTATGGGATGAACAACCATTCAGCAGCAAAATGCTTTAACCATTATGTTGAGAGGTATATGGGTACTAAGCTTGATCAGCACTATCAAAATAACTCTTCAGAACCATCTGCTCTTATAGCCTCTTATAGGACTGTTGCGGATCCAAATTGGTTTGTAGATTTACGTGCCAGCAATCATGTCACTGCTGATAAGGGCAATCTGATTTAGGTACATAAATATGGTGTTAAGGAAAGTCTTGCCGTTGGTAATGGTAACAAACTTCACATCTCTCACATTGGCACAAATCACCTGGGCATACTAAACAACAAATCACTGGTTCTTAGTAATGTGTTGTTAGTACCTTCAATCAAGAAGAATTTGTTAAGTGTCTCACAATTAACATCTGACAATGGTGTATTTATGGAACTTCATTCTAATTTTTATGTTGTTAAGGACATAGAGACGAATGAGGTACTGTTGAAAGGGAAAAGTAAGGATGGGCTATATCAGATTGAACTCTCAAATCAAGTATAAGTTCCCTTGTTCAAAGTCAGTCTACTCAAATAAGTCAAACTTTTCAACTTTTGTTGTTCAATCCAAAAGTGCCACAAAGTATGAGTCTAAATTGAAACTTTGGCACATGAGGCTTGTACATCCTTCAGGTTTTGTGATGTCTCAAGTGCTTAAACTCTTACATTGGCATAATGAATGTAGCTTGCTATACTTTTGGGTATTTCTTTGACTCTCCTCCCATCCCCTCCCCCTATCATGATTTGATGGCACTTTCCATCATTTGGATCTGTCAAGATCAACACCGATGGTTGTGTTAAGGATGGGTTTGCAAGCAGAGGAGGCATCATCAGGGACTACGCAGGAAATTGTATTAGTGCTTTCTTATCTTCATAAGGACAATGTATGATATTAGAGGCAGAATGCAGGGCTACTCATGATGGGATACTATTAGCTATAGATCTTGGTTTGTCAGATATTTGAGTTGAAGCAAATTCGACTGTTGCCATTCACTACATCACTAGAGGTGGCGACCGTGGCCTATCCAGGGGATACTAAAAACGATTGTAGATATCATTTCATCTGACAGAGATATGGTCTCCTATATTTTCAGAGAGGAGAACCAAGTTGCAGATGTACTTGCTACCGAGGGTTGGCATCATCGTAGATACCAGGAATATGGTCTAGCTGTCCTACCACGACATATCAGGGCGCTTGTTCAGATTGACAGGTATGGTTTGTCCAGCACTAGAGTTTATGTTTTTGTATTTTGCTTTTATTTTTTTTAGCTTTAACTTGTTCTTTTTGTAAAGAAAGTAGTACTTCCTTATTTATTGATTTCATTGATATCATTTGTAACAACGGTATTCCTCCGTCACAAGTGAGGACAATTTAATAAATCTCGGAGATACCGCCCTCCTTCCACCAAAAACAGTAAAGCTGGTATTTTAATACACCATCCATTGCACACAGAATGGAACTTAGCAAGACTGAACCAAATGATGTTCTTGAAGCCTTGTCCAATAAGAACTGGAGATGAGCTATGGAGGATTAGTACAAAGCCTTGATAAGGAACAAAACTTGGAAATTGGTACCACCTTTGGTCAATTAGAAGGTGATAGGAAACAAATGGGTATTCAGACTTAAATGTGACATTGAAGGGAAAGTATTGAAGTATAAGGCAAGGCTTGTTGCAAAGGTATTTCAGGTATTGACTATCCAAAACATTTAGTCTAGTAATTAAGGCTTCGACTTTAAGAACAATTATGGCACTTGCTACCTCAAATGGTTGGAGTGTTAGACAAGTTGATATTAACAATGCCTTCTTGAAGGGAAAGCTAAATGAAGTAGTGTTTATGAAACAGTTAGAAGGTTTCATTGACAAAACCAATCCAACTTTTGTATGCAGACTTGAAAAGGCTCTCTACGGACTCAAACAAGTCCATAGAGCATGGTATGGAAGTTTAAAATGAACACTCCTAGACTCGAAGTTTACCAAATCCAAAGCAGACAGCTCTTTGTTCTTTTTTATGAATCAGAGGCAAGTAATTTTCTGCTTGATATATGTTGATATATAGTAATCGCTGGAAACGATCACAAAGTATTGCAAGGCTTTATTGACAAACTAAACACACAATTTGCACGAAAGGACATGGGTAAACTGCATCAGTTCTTAGGAATTAAAGTAAGGAGGTATGAATCAGGAATACATCTTACTCAAGTTAAGTACATAAAAGACTTGCTGAAAAAGGTTTAATTCTGAGCACATTAAACCTTGTGCAACACCTATGATAGTAGGCAAGTACATCTCTAAAAATAAAGGTAAGAAAATGATAGATCCCTTCTTATATAGAAGTGCAGTAGGTGGACTTCAGTACCTGGCACATACTCGACCTGATATAAGTTTTGTAGTAAATAAGTTGAGCCAATTTCTACAAACTCCTTTAGACATTCATTGGAAGGCAATAAAAACAATTTTTAGGTTTCTAAAGGGTACAATTGAACAAGGTCTATAGATCCAAAAGAGTGATAGAATGAACATCATGGGGTTTGCTAATGCTGATTGGGTATCGTGTCCCAATGACAAAAGGTCAGCAGTCGGCTACTGTGTCTATCTAGGAGATACCTCGGTGGCCTAGTCTTCAAAGAAACAATAGGTGGTGGTAAGGTCAAGTGCTGAATCAGAGTACATAGCACTAGCACAAGCCTCTACTGAGATAACTTAGGTTGTGTCATTTCTTAAAGAAATCAAACTATAACCTGCTTTACCTCTTATTCTGTGGTGTGATAATCTAAGTGCCAGCGTATTAGCTTCTAATCTAGTTTATCATGCTCGAACTAAACACTTTGAACTAGATATACATTTTGTTATAGATAAAGTTCTTAAATGTCAAACCGCAGATTTGTTAACCAAACCACTTACTCATTCTAGATTCTTGTTTCTCAAGGAAAAGCTTGGAGTTAATGAATAAACTCCAGGTTGAGGGATGATGTTAAAATGTATACAGGTAGCTATACATTTAGCTGGAGAACACACTCCAGTATAGGCGTGTGTATTGGAATATTCATGCTTCAGGCTGTAAGCTGCTACTGTGCACTTATGGGACAACAATTAATTGTTGTAAGTATTGATTCTTCACGTGTACATCACATTCCTTTTACTACCACTCCAGAACTTCGTATATATTAACATCCATTGTGCTATGTAAAATTTATCCAAATAATCCCTTCTTCTCCATCTGCTCATCAGTTCTCAATTCAGTTTTTATTAAATTTTATTTGTTTGATTCTTGGTTATTGTCTTCATTGCTATTATATAACAATGCAATTTACGATTTTTATGTGTAGCTCTTGACTCTTAAGGAAGAAATGAAATATATATCTTCATGAAAATCTAATCCAGATGTTTATGATTCAGTTGTTTATTTTTTTATTATGTTTTCTCTTTGAATTAGTAGTTTTCACATGTATACGATATTTAAAAAGATGGTGAATTTTTTGAGCGACGGTTTTACTTTAGAATATTGTCTTAAATAACAGATTTCTTGTTTTTAATGTAATGTTTGTTGACAAAATTGGAGTTATCTAGTGGACTTCAACTATGTATTGGTAAAATACCTTTCACATATCGAAAGTGCCTATGAAATCTTGCATCACCTGCATTACAAACTTACTACAACTTACTTATGCTCAACTATGCAGTATGATTTGGAGCTGGCTTTTGTAAAAAAAAACTTCCATCTGTTTGTGAACTTAATCCGGTGTTGTGCTAAGGTTAAGAAGTATTTTGCTTGATTTTACTTGATAGGCATAGGAGATTTGGGCTTAACTTGCTTTTGCTTTCAAATTTCACTTATTTGATTTAGGCTTCACTTAAAAACCATTCTTAATAGCAATAATGTTTAAATTCAAATATCAAATGAAAATATTGTTTTATCATTAAATTCAAGACCAAAGACTCAAAGTTCGGCATAATTTCCTAGCTCCGACTCTACATACGAAGCCAATATAATTCAATAACCACCATAGCCAAGGAGCGTAATCCACTTTAGTACTAGAGTGAGAGACATTGCTTCTTTACGCATCAAGACACAAGGGCAAAAAACACCATATCCTATTGTAGAACGACTATCATTGGGATGTGTAGCCCAGGCGAAATCACAATAAGCAATAAGTTGTAAAGTACTATATGTGAAATGAAGACCATGATCAATGCTCCCTTTTAGATAGCGAAGGACCTGCATAGCAGAACTCCAATGAGCTGTTGTGGGAGCATGAAGATGTCGACATAGTTGATTGGCTGTGAATACAATTTCAAGTCGGGTGAGAGTGCATTATTGCAGGGCTCCTAAAAGTTTCCGGTATTCCACTATGAATTAGAAGACCTGGAACGCGGAACACCTTAAGAAATATTATCAGTAGGAGGTTTTGTTTTGTAGTTGTTCATGAATAAGAAAATATGTTTCCTTGATGATGTTGTTCGTGACAAGGAATTAACAAAGTCCTGCTCACGAAGCAGGCCAAACTAAGGTTGTAAGTGCTGCAACACTTAGTGCAATTCCTACAAGGAATTAACAAAGCCCCGCTCATGGAGAAGGCCGAACTAAGGTTGTAAGTGCTACAACACTTAGTACAATTCCTACAAGAATAAACAAAGCCCTGCTCACGAAGCAGGTCGAACTAAGGTTGTAAGTGCTGCAACACTTAGTGCAATTCCTACAAGGAATAAACAAATCCCTGCTCACAAAGCAGACCGAACTAAGGTTGTAAGTGCTGCAATACTTAGTGCGATTCCTACAAGGAATAAACAAAGCCCTGCTCACGAAGCAGGCCAAACTAAGGTTGTAAGTACTGCAACACTTACTGCGATTCCTACAAGGAATTAACAAAGCCCTGCTCATGAAGCAGGCCGAACTAAGGTTGTAAGTGCTGCAACACTTAGTGCAGTTCCTACAAGGAATTAACAAAGCACTGCTCATGAAGCAGGCCAAACTAAGGTTGTAAGTGCTACAACACTTAGTGCAGTTCCTACAAGGAATTAACAAAGCCCTGTTCATGAACCATGCCGAACTAAGGTTGTAAGTGTTGCAACACTTAGTGCAGCTTCTATAAGGAATTAACAAAGCCCTGCCATGATGCAGGCCGAACTAAGGTTGTAAATACTGCAATACTTAGTGCAATTCCTACAAGGAATTAACAAAGCCCTGCTCATGAAGCAGGCTGAACCAAGGCTATAAGTGTTGCAACACTTAATATAATTAATGACTTCAGCTAGTATGTGCCTTAAAAGTGTTTAATGCCAACGCTTGGGCCAAGCAAGTTAGTTCGTAAAGATTATCGAAGATTATCTCTTGAGTGATCATTGAAACTAGCAGGATTTGAAAGGAAATAGAAAGAGTTCCAACTTTTCATTCATAAAGAGGCAAAGACATTACAAAAGTTTTGAAAGGAACTAGGATCCGGGGAAGTGACATTTTACCCTAGAGCCTTGTTGGCCTCAATTGCCTTCAACATCTGCTCAACCTCTTTCTCCAACTCCTCCTGAGCATCCACCAAAAATTTAGTATCCCAGTCCGGCTTCTTTTGGTTGATAAACTTGATAATCTCACCTACATCCAGGATGTAAGCCTCTTGAGCTATTGCGTCAAACTCTGGGAAGGCCCTCCACTCCTCCACCTCCTTGGAGACCTTTAGCTCAACCTCTTTCTTAATAGCTACTGCCTGAGCTACCGCTTCGTTAGCTCGTTTCTTCTTATTTTCAGCTCTGACATTCGCCTTTTCACCCAGATGTGCAGGGCCTTGTTGTCATCCATTAACTTATGCTCGGTAGTGAGGCTGGCATTAAGTTCCTCCCCCATCTTGTTTAGATGGTCCTCATAACCTCTCATTTCCTTAGTAAAAGTTTATTGGCTTACTTTTTGAACTTAAGTACGAAATCAAGCTCAGCTTTGACCTGAGAAGCGTAAAGGCCAAGGTTAAACACTTAGTAAGAATGAAGAAAACTCGTATCAAAAGGCTTTTTAGAATACTACTTCATCAGCCACTGAGGTCAATTGAAGAATAGCTTGGTGACAGTGAAGCTGAGCTGACACGACGCTTTCTCCCACGGGTATCTCTACCAGATAGTTCTGCTCCTTGTCATTCTAACTCTTTGTCATGAGGATGGTAGACTCTCTGAGAAGTGAGGGAAAGGCAACGACTAACTCCTTTGCTGGAGAAGGAGCTCAAAGGAAGTCCAAAAAAATCTCAGGTCGACACCCTGCTTAGCTCTCAATATCTGGTCTTTGAAGGTCAGGACATCTCTCCTGAGATTTATATGAAGAGGCTACTGCAATAATGTGGATCGTTGAAGGAATAGACGAGTTTGGAAGAATAGTGGGGAATGGTGCAGCAAAAGGTTCCGTTGAGCGCTGTCTTTGAAGAAGAAGCTCGACCTCAGGATCTGATTCCGTCACCTCGGCTCGGCTCTGTTCTTAGTCCGCTACCTCCTCTCTTTTCCTCTTAGCAGCTTCAGCTGCTTTAGCTACTCTAGCAGCATGAAGGTTCAGCATGGCTGGTTTTCGGTCTAAATATAAAAAAGAAAAGAAGTATTAACATCTGATCGAAATGAATAAAAGTAATGAAGATGTTGAGCTACCTTACGAGGAAGAGCGGGAGCTGTGGCAGTAGGTCCGCTTGATACAGGACTTCGAGGCAGAGCTCGAAGCAGCCCCACTCGGAACAAATTGTCGGTGGAGATCACAAACTTGTAAGATCTTTCTCGATCGGAAAGAGCTCGGATAAAGTCAACATGTTTCTGAATAGCCGAACTCAGGTGACAAGGTCGGTAAACTGCAAAATAAAAGCAAAGAAAATCAGACCTCTGTTAAATAGTAAAAGTACGAAGGCATGACAAGCTGTTACTTACAAAAAGAATGATAAAGGATAGAAACTATATCCTCCCTATCCACCTCGTCAGGATGAAACTGTCAATCCCCAAAACATAAAAAAATTCTTCTTCCCATCCCTTAATCGACGAAGGGGTATCTAATATTAGGGGACCGCCAGTCCTAGGCCTAACACTAGTGTACCCCACCCCGTATTTTCCCATCTTTCTTAAAAGAAAAGCGAAAATTGAACTGGGATACGTCTAGTTCATGATGATCTAATTGCTTCCATAAAATTAAGGTCGCAACTAGAGTCCTCAACCCATTTGGACACAGTTGGGTAGGGGCTATTTCCCAATAAGAGAAAAATGAGCAGATAACTTTGGGGAAAGGAAGTCTCAGACCAGCCTGAAGAATGGCGGTATTAAGGGCAACACATCATGTTGGGGGAGTGTTAGCTCGGTTAGAAGAAGAAGGGATTACTAATTCTACAGAAGGGGAGATGTTATATTTAGCCCTAAGAGCTGCCAAAGAATCTACGGTGATTACCGACCTAAAAGAATCCGCCCCCAAGTTTGGTCCCTACTATTACTTTTCTCTTGTGCCCTCTCCTCTCTTATCTTACGTCTATGTTCCATACTCCTAGGTGAGTTCGAGGTAGGGTTAAGAGGTGGGGTGGAGGATAAAAGGAAGCGATAGGGATGGGGAAAACACTTTATGGCAGTCTGAACTGGCAGAATAGGGACTAAAGGATTGGGTGGACGAAGATGGTGCAGCTTATTCCTGTTGAATTCTCCAGGACTGCACATGAGATTCATCGAAACTCATATAAGCAAAGTGGAGAAAAATAAACACGTAAAAAGAGAGGAATTCTAATTGGAAAAAGAATACCTGGACACCGACCTTACTCAAAGAGAACAAAAAAGTCAAAAATTAGTGGAGCAGAAAACTGGGAAGTTGGAATGCTAAAGTACCAGAAATGAAAAGTGAAAAGGTAATTTGAAAGTAAAGGAATGTCAAAAGGTAAAATCTGAACCGTTGGGATGTGAATTAAATAAATTAACGGCTGTCAATTAATGCTTCTAGAAGAAGGAAGGTGCCTACCAGCTCATAAGGCGACATGTGTCCCTGACACTTATGAAGGGTAATTATTACTGAAAATTGGAAGTTGTGCCAGGATATTTCAAAAAGGTCAGTTCCTCACCTAAGTAAGACCTAACCTGGGGGGTAACTGTTGACATCGACCTCCGATGTCGCTTAGTTCGGCTCCACACACTCAATGGAGAGATGACAATGTGAGCTCATGATGTGAGTTCAGCTCGGATCTCTAGTGGCTTACTCAAGAAGCTTGTGTAGTCCTTCAAGGTGGAACAGTGAATAATGATTAAGAATCACTGATAGAATATATAAGCTACTAATCAAATTTGAGCATATGTAAAGGTCTCAAGTCAGCGCCTACTTTCTCCTCCAATCAAAGATTCTAGCTTTTTTTCCTAAATAATGCATTAAATGCAGGGAATCACTTGTACCAGGAACTATTAATTATTTGGCAGGTTTAAGCTCTACCACCAATCTTGTTGCACCAACATATGTACTTATCTAGTTCGGCATCAGGATTGACAAGACAATGGTACTATATGCATGCATACTTCTCCTATATAAAGCCGAGGAGGCGAAGAGAAAGGGGGAGGATAGACTTCTCACATTTCTCTCGTATTTCAAATATCTCCTATAATTAGAACATGAATTATAGTTTTGCTATCTTTCAATCCTTTGATTAAATCCTTAGTAAATTCATATTCGATCTCTAAGTTGGCTTGAATCGTGTAATTACATTTTTCAACGTCAACAGAATATATCCGGCAAAGACTCCTCCTATAGGCCTGTGGAACGCTACAACAAAAGAATGGTGAATGAGAACTCTAAGCCCTATATTCATTGACTATTTATGAATAGCTATGAAACCTGGGGATGGGCGATTTAATGTTTGAAACATAAATAGTTCTATCATTAAGAACGTTGAAATGGGTCCTAATTTTGACCAGTCCTGTTTAGAGACATTGTTGAAAATTCTCGAAGCCTCAAAGATTTTCCATCCATTCTTATTAAGGTCAACTAGCACAGTTGAGGGTTTACCTTCCTCATTACGCTCTCCTACTAGGGAAATACCTACAAATGGCCTAAATAAAGGCATGGCCTTTGACCATTCAAAAGTAATGAACTACCAAAAATATCCTCAAATATAGAATTTACAACTAAAGTCATCATAGTATAAAGAAAATAACAATTAAGTCCTAAAAGATTTATTTTAATCTCAAAGTTATAATATTTTCTCAAACTAACTTAACTATGACTGATAATAATTATAAAATGAAAAGACCAAGAACTAAAAGAGGTCCATATAAAATTAAAACAATTGCAAAAAATAAAATAAAAAAATTGAATTCGAAAATGAAATTGATAAGATAGGATACCAAGAACAATTGTCTGCATCTCAAGAAATATTAAAATGTTTCAAAGAAAACCTAATAGAAAATGTTGCTAAAGGAATTGTAAGATCTATAATCATAAAAGATGTGCATGATATTATAGATAAATGAAAAAAGAATAAAAAAATATCTCAAAATATAATATACATTTTGAACCAAGTATAGATATAATAACAGATCTTGATATTATAAATTCTCAAACATTATTCGATTTTGAAGATTTAATTAAAAACATATAAACGAGGAGACATATCACAAATAGATTGCCACAAGAATATAAGAAATTAAGGTTTGATTTAACTTTAAGATTTTATATATTTATAACTAATAATAGATTAGATCTTGACAAATTCAAAAGATACATGGAATTTACGACTGTTTAAAGATTAATTATATTTTAGATTTTTAAGATTTATTTGATTTTTGTTCGCTCAAAGTAGCGCTCACATTTTGGTATCAGAGCCATAAAGATCATGGATATTACAATTACAAAAACAGATTGGTATTACAAAATAGAAGAAGAAAAATGAAGTTATATATTTTTAAAACCTACTCCTAAGAAACTAAAAACAATAACATTGATGATAATTAAAGAATTACCTCTAGAAGTAAAAGAATAAATTATAGATAAACTTATATTAGGATCATTAAGAGATGAATATATATATATATATATATATATATATATATATATATATATATATATATATATATATATATGAAAAAATTATTATAAAACTTGAAAAAGAAGAAATTATGTTATATTGCAAAAATTATGAATAATAGTAAAATCAGAATTACAAAAATAGATAATTATTATAAATTTGAAACAGAAAGAAGAGATTATATATTTAGAACATATACCCAATAAGTTAAAAATAATAATATTGACAATAATTAGAAAATTACCTAAAGAAATTAAAGCACAAATATTACATAGATTGATAATAGAATCAATAAAAAACAAATATTACATAGACTGATACTAAATGTAGAATATATTACTTAAGTCAATTAAAAAAAAGATAACAAATAATTAAAAATGTCAATAGGTGAGTATATAGAAGAATTAAAAACACTAATAAAAATATTAATAGATGATGTTCAAAACATAAATAATGAGATAACATAAGTAAGAAATGATATTAATATTCTAAAACTTGAAATAAGAAAATTAAAAGAATAATAAAGAAAAAGATAAGATAATAGACAAAAAACTTATAGAAAAAAATGTTTAGAATAGGGAAAAACATGTTGAACACGAAAATATAATAATAGAAATAGGTAGTATGGATGATGAATTTAGGAAAAAGATTTTACCAAAAATAATAGAAGAAGAAGAAGAAAAAATCTAAAAATCTAAAGAAAAAGTACTAGGAAAATTAGAAATTAAAGAAAATCAAGATAATAAAAAAAACAAAGATGAATGAAGAATTAGATTTACTTGTAAAAAATTTTAATCAATTAAGTTTAGAAAATTTAGATAAATATCAAGTCTTAATGAATACTAGAGGAGGACCAAATAGAGAAGAATCATCTAACAAACAAGAAATATTAGATCCAGAGGAAAGTTATGCACCTATATACAATAAACCATATAGACAATATTATGACGAGATAAGAAATAGACAACCACCAAGAGGAAACAAATAAAGTAATAAGTTTGAATCAAATGATAATTATGATAAACCCTTTAATCATGGAGGAGTAAAATTAGATTTAGATTGTAAAATAGATATTAAGAAACTCTCAGTAACTTGGGCAGATTCAATGATATTATTCTTTTTATATAATAAAGATGATATATGAGAAAGTACTGAAAGAATAATAGACTTAGTAGCATCTTTTGAAGGAAATGTTAGGAACTGATGGGAAGGAATAAATAATGATACAAAGACACTAATAAAAAGAAATGTACAAACAGAAATAATAAAATCAGATAGAGAAGGTATAGAAAGATTAATAAACTATATTTCAGATGAATTTTTAGGAGAAGATTGGATAAAAAAAAATTTGATGGAGAAGCAATAAAAGAAAAAGAAAATGCTAGAATAAAACTAATAAACCTAACAATATGTGATATGTGTAAAATTAAAGAATATACGTATGAGTTTAAAGAATATTATTATATCCAATTTTATAGTAATGAAAATCAAGATGTATATAAAGATATGTATTACAATAAGCTATCAGGTTCATGGGGAATATATTTCAGAATAGAGTTTGAGAAATATATTAAAGAAAATCTTGAAGCACCTAGATCTTTAGAATCAAGAATAAAATTTTTATTTGAAAGACTTGCATATATATGTCAACAAAGACAATTGACGAAAAAATCAAGAAAATCAACTAAAACATGTTGTGAAGATATGAAAAACCTACACAATGGGGATGTAATCCTGAAAGGAAAAATACTAAGAGAAAATACGAAAATAAAAATTTTAAAAATTTAGAAATCTTAGAAGAAAATACATAAAACATAGAAGAATGTATTATAAAAGAAAATATAATCCAAATAGACAATATAAAAAACCTTATAAAAGAGATAAAAGCCAGTACAAATATTGAAATTATGGAGAAATAAGACATATAAGCCCTGATTTTAATAAGAAAAAAGTTAAAATATTATAAAAATAATATTTAGAAATAGAAAGTGAATTGAGTGAAATATCAGATATTGAACAATATTATGATCAAGAAGTATATATAAGTGAAACAGATTCAGAAGAAAATGGATTAGAATCTGAATAGAGAAATTGAAGAAATAGAAAGTGATAATATAGATAAACAATAATATGAAGGAATAGAATGTTATGGATTAAAAGTAACATTTGATAATAACAAATTCAAGAAAATGCAAAAATTATCTTTAGATTTAAAAATATGAAAATGGGAAGTCTTAAATAGGATATGGAAAAAAGAAAAAATAGCAATAAATGAATATCATAAAATTGAAAAAGTTATAAATGTTAGAACAACTCAAAGAACACATAAATTAAATCTTTAAAAAAATACAATAGATGAATTATTAACAAAGATTAATAAAAAACAATGAGAAAAAATCCAATATATTTATTTAGTAAGAATACAAATAATGTTTAAATCTTTATTTAGGGAAGGAATAGATTCGCTTTTGACTATAAGTTTACATGATGGAAGAATAATAAATTTAAAAGATAATCTTTTAGGAACTATGGAAGGAAACTTAGCATACCAGAAATTAATATTTACTTGTTACCCAAAATATTGTGTCTCAGTAAAAAACAAAAACTTCAATGAAATCTTAGAACTACATTTCAAGCTACATAGGAATGATATAATGGAACCAAGAGACAGAATTATAAGTATAACTATAGAATATAGAGTTTTGTACACATTTACTAACTCTAATTATGAAAATATATACTCTAAAAAACCATACATAGAAGTTCATAAGGAATGTAAAGATATTAGTAAAATAATAAAACCAAGCAAACAAATAAATTTAATTCCTAAAGAATATGAACTAAGCATAATCAAGGATAAACTTGAAATAACAAAAGATAAAGAAGATGATTACTCTGATAAAATAATGTTTAGAGATGGAAGATTAATTAAAAGATCAACAAGCTTTAGATTACCTAGAAAACGATTAGAAGGAATTAGTAATATAAAAGAAATTAAGTTTCATAGAAATGCTGGAAATATGAAGATAGAAGGAGAATATTATAATGGAAGATAACATATTGAAGAACCAAATATACTAATAGATACAGGAGCAAGTGAATGTCATAGAGCTTCAATTAAAAATAAAGGATTAACGATTCATAAGATTGAACCATATAGATATGTAAATTTTGATGGACAAATACATACTATAGAATTAGAAGCTAAGGTACCAATAAAAATAGGAGGAATTAATATTGTAGTACTATGTTATATAGATAATAGTATGAATACAGATCCTCATATATTATTAGGAATGAGTTTTCTAAATGGATTAGAAGATTATAGTATAAAAAGAGAAGGATTATATATAACACATTATGGTCAAACCATATTATGCGAGAAAAGATAAATGAATAACCAAATAAATTTTTCATTAGCTGTATATATACAAGTTACTATAGTAGAAACAAATATAACAACATGTGCCTTAATAGATACATGAAGTGCTATAACAATATTTAAAAACTTCTTAATAAAATCATAGAATGGAAATAGTAAAATAAAGATAACATGAGTAATATGAGAAAGTATACAAATAATTAATAGTGCTGATAAAGTCAGTATAATACTTGGAAGTAAACAAGTCATAATAAACAAAATATATAGTTATAATAAATTAGAATGTGATATATTATTAGGAAATAACTTTATACAACAATTTCAATATTATAAACAAAATAACTATATGATAATGTTACAAACGCCATGTGCACACTTATTAAAAATTTCAAGGGAATTTAGACATTATAGAGTTCAGCCAGCCCAACGTAGTGATAAATTGGAGAAAAAAACCAATTATAAATAAAGATATAAATACAAAAATTTTATATAAAAAAGTCTTGAAAGTAGAAATAGAAATAAGTCTAGAAACAATCATAGAACAATTAGAAAAAACATGTAGAGAAGATTTATTATTATTTTGGAAACCATACCAACCTAAAGCTAAAATAGAACTAACAGAGAATGTTATAATTAGAGTCAGACCATTGATGTATACTATACAAGATACACAAGAATTCAAAATCCAAATAAAAGAACTACTAGAACAAAAAACTTATTAGATCTAGTAATGGACCCCATAGTAGTCCAGTTTTTATGGTTATGAAACATTCTGAGCTAGTTAGAGGAAAAGCCAGAATGGTAATCAATTATAAAGAATTAAATAAATATACTAAATTTGATGGATACTTTTTACCAAATAAAGAAGTTCTAATAAACCATGCAAAAGGAAAATAATATTATTCTAAATTTGATTGTAAATCAGGTTTTTAACAAGTTAAGATGGAAGAAGATGGTATACAATATACTGCATTTAGTACACCTTAAGGAAAATATGAATGTTTAATGCATTTTGGACTAAAAAAATGCACCACAAATATATCAAAGAAAAATGGATAATATATTTAAAAAGTTTAATGAATTTTTAATTGTATATGTTGATGATATATTAATATGTTCTAACACTAAAGAAGAACATAAAAACCATTTGATACAATTCAAAAATAAATGCAAAAGGAAGGAATTGTCCTTTCAAAAAAGAAAACTATAGTAGAAAAACAAGAAATTGATTTTCTTGGATTATCAATAAATAAAAAAGGAATAAAATTGCAAACCTATATATCTAAAAAGATAGAAATTTTTCTAAACAAATTAGAATCAAAAGAACAAATACAGAAGTTCTTAAGATGTTTAAACTATGCAGAATGATTTATTGAAAATATTTCAAAAAAGAGACATAAAATACAAGTTTTACTTAGAAAAATAAATTCTAAAGGATGGAGTGAAGAACATGCATAAATAATTAAATCATTAAAAGAATAATGTAAAAATTTACCAAAATTAAGATTGTCAGATGAAAAAGATAATTTGGTTGTTAATACTGATGCTTCTGATAAGTATTGGACAGCCATATTAAAAACAAATTTAAATAAAATTTGCAGGTATTCAAGTGGAGCTTTTAACCAAGCAGAAATAAATTATATTACTCATGAAAAAGAATTATTAGCAATTATTAGAGGAATAAAAAAGTTTTCATTATTCTTATTATCCAAAAAATTTATTGTTGAAACCGACAATTCTAATGTTAAAGGATTAATTAAGAATAAACTTACAATGGAACCTCAATATAGAAGATTGCACATATGGCAAGCATATTTGTCATTTTATAATTTTGATATTATCCATATTAAATGTATTAACAATTATCTTCTTGATTTCTTAAGCATGAATATTGAATATTGAATTTGGAAATGGATGATATCAAAAATACATTAATAGATGTCAAAAGACGAATGGAATTCCTCAAAGAGGAATCTGAAGATATCAAAGAAGGAATTGAGCAAATGGTGGAATTACTTCAGCAAAATGGAAAATTGTTGAAAGATGTCTTCATTTCTCATTCCAAATATACCAATGAATTGAGATAATTGATGATATTGCTTCACAGTTCGAGTCATTAAATACCAAACAGGAAATACCAAAAATACAAACAGGTACACAGCAAGGAAACATCGGTGGACCCAATAAAATCAAAAGAGATACACCAAGTCCCCGAAAGGTGACCATAAAAAATAATGATGAACATACAAATATTATCAGGATAAGAGCTGATGAAGAAGATGACAATCCTTTATCAAAAAATGAAGAAGAATATAGATCATTTGCTAAAATAGTTTATGAACTGGAAGGAAATAATTCATATTTCATCTCTTCTGGAGATCACGTTTACCCAAGATTGATTATTACCAATGATGCAAACCCCTTTATGGTCAAATCGACAGCAGACTTTGGATTTTTAGATCTCATATATCCTGGAAGAGATCTCAATGAAATTGAAAAATTTGATGATATATTCAAATCTGAAATATCAAAATTTGCTCAGGGAAGATTGGTATATATCAAAATTTATTCAATCAGTCTTGAATTTGATGGAAGGGTATTCTACCCTGCTGAACATATAATCATAGTTGGACATGTTGGAAGAAATTTCCAAATAGAAGTTGGCAGAAATAAAAAATCATTGCCAAATATTAACAGATAGTGGATAAAATCTCGGAGAGTTCTAGGGATGAAGGTTTTTTACAACATTGCAATGAACTTATATGAGAAAAAAATTACACGCCTATGCCAATATGAAGGATGGACACTTTTGACAAACAATGGAAAAGAAAATTCTGAAATTTTAAAAGAGTATATTAAAAAATTTGATATTCATCAGATTCATGGAAGTCCATCAACTATACAGGAATCATGCCAATTAAGGGAATGCCCCTACATGCTACCCAAATGAAAATAAGACAAAAGTGTAAAGGAAGAAAAAGATAGAAAAGATGTCTCGCCACTATCAAAAAGATACCAAGCATTATTGAAGAATCTTGCCACTCCATATGAAGACAATAGAGGAAAAGAAGATGTGAAAGAAAGGTGGACAGCTGGAAGCAATAATAGAACTGCAATTATAATGTTGTAATAATAGAACTCCATTAGTGGAGTATGAGATAAAAAATGATGTAAGAGGCCAATAATCGAGTCTCATGTAGTTATATAAATAGAAGCTTTTTGGGCTAAGATAGAGACAGAATGAGTTAGAAAAACACTTGAACTCTTAAATTGTGAGAAAGCCAAAACACTTTTGTCCTTTGATATAATCCTTGTACCAATTTCAGAATATCAATAATATTCTATTTCTTTCATAGAAGAATGAGTTTCTAAATTTCCATTCTCATAGATTCTTGATAGATTTAAGAAGAAACTTCTTTCTTATTTTAAAAATCAAGACAATTTTTCTTTAATCCAAGTCTAGAGATTTGTCCTTAGAAACGAAACAGTGAAGACAAGAAGCTGAAATAGCAGAAGATCCCGTTAAGGCAAAAAGTCGTTGGAGGGAACAGTTTGCATGTTCAGAGCCTAAAGGTCACTCCATTCTAAGAATAAAGAACCATATCAAAATTAAAATAGGACTACTATTTCTTGTTAAATTTTGAAAGAATTCCTTTAAAATCTTAAATAATCGTAAGGATCATAAATGTTTATGATTATTCATAATGTTTGGATTATTGTTTACCATAATGTTTATATCATTGTTTTATAATGTTATGACGATTTTCATGACAATAGTGTTCAATCATGCCAGGATATACAATTAAAGGATTAGATGATTTGTTAGAAATGATATTAGAAAAAATAGGAAGTATTAGATCCCAACTAGAAAATATAGATAAAATGTCTGAAGAATATGATAAACTCATAAAAGAATATGAACAAAAAATAACAGATTATGCTACTTCATTAGATCAAATGATGGATTTATATATTAAAATTCAGAATATAAGAAATACTGAACAAATCCAAAACTTATTTTAAAATAATAGGGACATGTCTTGCAATAAAGGAATCCATTTCATTAAGGGTAAAATAGATTTTTCTACAAAAAACTTAAATAGACTAAGTCAACAGACTAATTATGAAAACCTCCCCTCTCCTACTCCAGGTCGAAAACTCCTTGCTTGACCAAAAAGTTCGGGGTTAATACATAGAACAAAATGAGTAACATCTCTATAAGGGAGCACGTGAGTGTATAATACTTCGATAGAAGAGGAAGAGAAGTGTAACACCCCGAAAATTTTAGAATAAAATTTAATTAGTTTACATGCCATATTTTTATTTTTTAAAAGTTGAGAGACTAAAGTGATACATGTATTAACTTAAATTTTTGGGCTAAATATTTAGATCTTGTTAAAGCGATGAAGAATATATCAATATGGGTCTCGTTGGATATCTCGTCATTAATCATGTCAATTAGGCTCGAGAAAAAGTTATTTTGGATTAGTTAGATCAAAGATATTGAAGTTTATAGAAGTTGTTGTTATTAGTATTTAATTTAAATTAAATATCACCAACTTTTAGGATTGGCTTGCATGTGTGCTTTAGTTGGATACAAACAAATTCTTATGTGACTTATATTTTTTTCCCAACAAATACATAACTCTATTTTTGACTAAGAATCTTTCTATTTAAATACAATACAACTCTATCACTTTGATTGTAATATGTATTAAATATGTATTTTATAAAAATTCAAGTACATGTGTCATAATATGATTTGTTTTATCAAGATTCAATTCCTATCCAAGTTTGATATATGTTTTTATCCCATCACAATTATACTATGAATTAACTACTATTTTTCAACTATAAATAGTGTGCAATTGTCCCACAATTCACCACTAAAGAAATTTTGCACGACAGCTTTCATATAAAGTAGCTGTAAATTTTTAGTATATTTTTTTAAAGGCTCATTTGATCAATCAAGTTAGATACTTTTGTGCAAGTGGTTTGTTTCCTTGCACTTTTATGTTCAGTAATTTATTCATGAATTGTCAATGGACTTTCGGGTTCGACCTAACGAAATGTGAAATCTTTCGGGAATTCAAAATGAGAAATGGTGTGTAACACCTTGAAAATTTTAGAATAAATTTTAATTAGTTTACATGCCATATTTTATATCTTTAAAATTGAGGGACTAAAGTTATATATGTATTAACTTCAGTTTTGGGCTAAGTTTTTAGATATTGTTAAAGTGACTAAAAGTATATCAATATGCTTTTCGTTGGATAGTTCGTTTTTAATCATGTAAATTAGGCTCGAGAAAAAATTAATTCAAATGAGTTAGTCTCAAGATATTGAAGTTCAAATAAATTGTAGTTTATTTATTTTTAAATCAAAGTACATTGGGATGAGGATGTCACGTGTGAATGGATGTGGGAATAAGTATTATTATTATTATTTGATTATTTTTAAGAATTCTATTTAAAGTCAAGTTGCCATCATTGTCACGTATTATGATTAAAACCACATTTTTTTGATAAGTATTTTGTACACATGTCATATTGATATTTGTTTACTAGAAATTTAATTTTTATCAAATGTGATAAATACGATTTTTCATCACAATGGCACCATGATTCAACCACTAAATTTTTCAACTATAAATAGTGTGCAATTGTTCCACAATTCATCACAATAGAAATTTTACACAGTAATTTTCATATAAAGCAACTGTAAATTCTAAGTACATTTGTATTATCAAAAGATTGTTTGATCAATCAAGGTAAGATACTTCTTTGCAAGTGATTTGTTTCCTTATTCCTTTATGTTGAGTAATTTATGCATGAATTGTCAATGGACCTTCAGATTCGACCTAACGAAATGTGAAATCCTTCGGGAATTCAAAATGAGAAATGAGAAATGAGAAATTATGGGTATGTCGTTTGGTCAACGATATACTCCATAAAGAGAAATGTGATATGAATTGTTTATGTTATAGTTATATAATTGTGTATGGAAACTGTATGTATCTTACTGGGTGCTTTTTGTAAATACTCATTCTCACAAATTTTTTACAAGCTAGTTTGGGTCAATTGGAGCCGTGGCGAGATGGTGCAGCGGACTGCCAAGGAATTTCGACATACGAAAATATTAAATTTTACTGCTTTTAAATTTGGTAGTTTGTTTTGTTCAAACATTATTATCGAATTTATTAGTTGAGAATGTTTCAGTTTTTTTGTTTGAAGACACAATTTCATGATTCAATTTAAATCTATGGATGTTCCAATATTTCGTATCTTAAAAGATTTTATCATTTGACGAACATTAGATTATTGGTAACACTTCATTGTGTGTAAAATTTTAGGGCGTTACATGATGGGTATCTCGCTTGGTCATCAATATACTCTATAAAGAGAAATTGTGTATGAATTGTTTATGTTATTGTTATATAATTACATATGGAAACTGCACGTATCTTACTTGGTGTTTTTTTAAATACTCACTCTTACAAATTTTTATAGGCTAGTTCGGGTCGATTGGAGTCGTGACGGGATGGTACAGCTAACTGTCATGGGATTTCGACATACGAAAATATTAAGTTTTATTGCTTTTAAATTTAGTTGTTTGTTTTGTTCAAACATTATTATCGAATTTATTAGTTGAGAATGTTTAAGTTATTTTTTTAAAGACATAATTTCATGATTCAAATTTAAATTTATGGATATTCCAATAGTTTTTTTATTAAAGAATTTTATTGTTCTGTATTTTAAGTGAATGAAATTTTTTTGTAACACCTCAAGATGTATGAAAATTGGGACATTACAAGAAGTGTAATCTCTATGACTATATCTCACAGAATTGGAATCACTAGATGTACTCTGAGAGTCGGTTTGGGAAGACATTGCAGAAAAAGATAAAAAGAAAAATTGAAAAAGATCACCTACCCAAATAAACTTTTTAAAGATGGTTAAATAAGAGCATATTAGTAAAAATGCTAGTTGAAATAACAACATATTTATAGATTCTGATGGAAGGTATGAACCACTAAATCATGCTAATCGTAATAGTTGAAAATGAATAGACGGCTATCGAATCCCAAGTTTAATGAGCCAATTAATGTACAATCCCCATGTGCCTAAAGAGTTATGGGACATTGTCCATGAGAAAATACAAATAAGACCCATTAGTGCACATAAAACGATAGTGACTGCCAACACGTTTTTCATGACCTCCCGAATAAACAGGGATAATCAGGTGAGATGAAAAGCTATCAATAGCTTCGCCAATCAGGCATAAGATAATTAAAGTCCTAAATTTAATATAAATAATAAAATTGAGCTTTGGGGACTATTTGTTAACCCTCGAAATGAAGTCCATAAACTTGGCTAGCTATTGGCGAAGTATAAAGTGACACGTGAGGGGAACGAAAATACAGAAGGCTTGTCCTAAGCCTGTGAACTTTTTTCTTATCCAATTTAGCTACATGTTGTCAATAAAAGGCACATGTGCTAATGAATAAAGTGTGATTCTTAATCAAATCAATTATAAGATAGCTAATAAAAAGCCGCCATATGTCTTATTCTCTCAAAATGACCAAATTTCCCTAAAACTTGGAAAAAAATCTATGAATACCCTCTAATTTGATGTGAAATGGATGCAATTCAAGTATCTCCCTTCCAAATGGTCATTTCATCTCTAGCTCATACTTGAGCATCAAAACTAGTAAGATTTGGAGGTAAAAGGCCTAGTTAGATGAAATGATTTGTTAATCTCATTTATATCGTCAATAGCTATGTTGAATGTGGAGAGCGCAAGAAGTTCAAGAACATATTATTTGTAGAAAAGCGTGTTACTGAAATTCTACTAGAAATCAACAGCTGTTTAGCTACTACAGCTAAGAAATATACAAAAAGAGTTGTTCTTGCCCTCGTCATAACACATGCTAAAACCTTGTCGCAGGTTGTGAAAGATAGAAGAACATTTGTATCAGTTCCTATCAGTGTCAATACTCATAGGCATTGTATAAGCAAATTGGAAGGTAACTTGGGCTCTCCATCTAGTTCTAAAATAAAGATGTTACAACAATTGTATGGCAAAAAATGAGGTTCAATAGTGTAAGCTTTCAAGTATTTTACTTATTTGTTTAGATGGATTTATCTTAGTTCTTTAGATTGTTAGGAACTTCCGATCAATTTGAAGAGACAGTTATATAAAATAATAAGCATAAAAGAGATGCAGCAAGTTATTTCCTCAATTTTTTTTCACAATAGTTTCTTTGTAAAATGTACTAGCGTGCTTTTAACTGAGTTTGAAGTCTTAGAACTTACTTGAAATCCAAAGATACTAGAGGTTGTATTACTTGCTTTTGGTTGCTTGATTAATCATCAAGTACTCTTCTTTCTAGTAAAAAACTCGATCACAATGGAAGGAGTCTGTTATCCATAATCCAAGAACCAACTTTGAAATATTAATCTTTCATAATCAAATACTCATGTATTTTAACTTTCTTCTCTATACCCGAATTTGCATTATTTGTATTATGGTTTTGGAGGGTTGGGAATTATATGGAAGTTGTGTGTGGTGGAGAGGTTAAGTTTCAAATTCAAACCTTAAGTCTATCA
This sequence comes from Fraxinus excelsior, assembly GCA_019097785.1. Classification (NCBI taxonomy): domain Eukaryota; kingdom Viridiplantae; phylum Streptophyta; class Magnoliopsida; order Lamiales; family Oleaceae; genus Fraxinus; species Fraxinus excelsior. The sequence continues at coordinate 29,327,264 of CM032631.1, read as the reverse complement.
ACTTCTCCCTCCAAACTATTTACATGCAATTAGGGACAGGTCTACCCATATGGGCGACCCATTTTATACCAACATCTTCCATTTGCACATGATGGGCTTGACCTGATTCTAATATATAAAATAAATAATATATCTATCTAAAAATCTCTAAGTTCATACAGGTAAATGAATCTTGCGACTAGGGAGTTAAATTAAGAACACACAACACTATATACATGTTATGAATATATAAAAGCTCTATAAGAGGAAGTACATTTCTCTCTATACCCCAAATATATTAACACCAGTTCAAGTATTTATGATCCCTAAACTAATCAAAGAATATACTCAATTTCCTCATCATTATTGTATTCACAATTGTGTAACAAAATCTTAGAAAAATAACATAATTGTTTGGCCGATGAATACAAGCGATGTGTTAGATAAAATAGTCTTTCTTTCCTACTTGAGACCCTTAACTCCAACTCATTGTTTTCCTAGACATATCCCATCAAACCAATCAACCATATTATTGATAACATGCTAAAGTAGCAACACTAAAATAAAATTTTGAAAAATAGTCAAAAGTCATAAGGGTATATAAGTGAGGTCATATGTGCCTTGAAGACTCACAAAATGAAGAAGCGATGATCCATTCTTTTATTTCTCATTGGTCATTAAAGTACACGTGGTATAAAACAAGTGTTACAGTGTTTTCTCCCTTTCTTAGGATGTTTATATCTCATCTTATAAGTTCAATAGACCATATATATGTTAGTTCAGATAAATCTTGATACCTAACTTGAGTTTTCCTTATATTTATTCATTTAGGCTGCTCCAATCGAGAACTCGATCTGCCTATACAACAAGTCTAATGAAGTGAAATTCATTTTTATTACTCGATGTAATCTCATCTTGATATCTCATTAAGGTGACTGGATCATGTACACGACATGATCGTTGTGTCTCATCTCAGTACACCCCAAAGTGTCTAAGGTGATTTTATTGTGATTGTGCTAATCTAGGTCTCCATCCCAATTGATAAGTATAGTTTCTACACTTATTCAAGATTCTAAATAATGATATTTTGTTTTGTTTGAATAAAATACTACCTAACTTGTGTTATATTACCTTTTGTAGGTAAAACTCGATATTTGATGGAAAATTGGAGAAACAAATGCAAAAATAGTGGAAAAGTGGCGAAACCTGAAATTCAGGGACTAAATTGCAAACAATACATAGATGAGACGAGCGACGAAAAGAACATCAAAGATTTCAAGGATTTAATTGGATACAATTGGAAGATAAAAGAACAAGATTATAAGAGAAAATTGCTAAATGAAGCAAATTCAAAGTTTGGGGACTAAAGTGCAAGTAATCAAAAGTTGTGTCGAACCTTATAATGAAGATTTGAGAGTGTTAAGGGTCAATCGGAAGAGAAAAAAAGTCAGAGGGATGAAATATAGTTAAAGTATTATCATATATCAATGTTCAGGCGAAAGAGTTATGCTTCGGGTTTTCAATTTCAATTTGAGATCCATTTTTGGCATAGAAAACGTTCGAATCCGAAAGAATTGTAGCCGTTTGAGTTATCTTTGCAACGTACTTTGAATCACTTTATTCGGATATCAGGAGAGAGATATGACCAAAATACTAAAGGTTGTTTGACGGAAAAAAAATTATACCTTTGCAGTCGCATAGTTTTAATTAGATGTGGCCGTATCTATGCCTCCAAAGCTCCTGGGACTAGCTATGCTTTTTTCTAAATGACCGCTTCCATTTGTAATATGCATCCGCATAGTACTTTTTCGAGGCGAGATTTTATTTCATTTTCCAATTGAAACTCTACTCTGGTAACAGTCTTTTGGGCATCCTTTAAATACCATAATCAATCCAAAACGTAAAAATAAATAAATAAAACCCCCCTTTGACATAAAAGTCACATATTCTACATAATTTGGTGGTGAAGAACAAGGTGTAATCATCAACTAAAAGCAAATTATACAAATTTATTGAAGAATATTCATCCCCTTTTCAAGATTCAAGCCAAGAAATCAGATTTCTCCAATTTCTTCATTATTTATCAATCCATGTGATGTCTTTTCTTTATTTTTCAATTGTATTGGATGAATGTCATGTTTTCATTTATTTTAATTCACGACTTCAATTTAAGAATTTCGCGTTGTTATTTGATTGGTTTTATATACGCATTGCACTACATATTGCTTGATCATCAATTAGTAGTTAGTTACTTGTTGTAGTGTAGGGATACTCACAATGAGTCCAGAACGCGATAAAATCTACATGTGCAGTTAGAATTATGAATAATCTCTCTCACACATGTAATCTTATTGATAATCTAAACTAAATGCATGACTTTCATATGAATTTGGATTAGGAATATGACCGTCTTGTGTCAATCACAGATTAGTGTATTTTGAAAAAGAGCAATTAACATATTAGCTTATCGGGATACAAGAATCCAATACAAACATTCACGTTAGATTTAATCATTTTTCTCACTTTCTTAGAATAGAATTAGAATAAATAACAAATAAATCACATTTTTTTATGCACCACACTTTGAATTTAATAATAGTTATTGAACTACAAATTAGACCTTATTTCTCGTGGAAACAATACTCTTAATTCACAAACCTTATTACTTGTATAATATGCTTGTAGGTTGTAACGTAACACCAATCTACATCTGAATATCCTTTTAAACACAAATCAGTTGTTTGATAGCATAGGGAATAACTAGCAAGACCCTTCAGGTATCTCAATATCCTCTTAACAACTTTCAAATGTTCTCTTCCAGGATTAGATTGATACATGCTGACTAGACTAATGTAATAACAAATGTCAGGACGAGTACGCATTATAGCGTACCAGAAGCTCCCAACTGCACTGGAGTATGGTATTCTAGACATTTTTTTTCCTTAAGAATCTTAAGACACGTGCGAAGACTTAGAGTTTCATCTTTGGGTATAAGAGTGTGAATGGGGTTGCAATTCTCCATTTGAAACGGTAAAGAATTTTCTTTATATATGGTTCTTATGATAGAGCAAGAAACCTCTTCGAATGATCCCTATGGATTTTAACATCTAATATATAATCTGTTTCATCCATATCGTTCATTTCAAAATTTGAGGACAACAATTTCTTAGTGGTTTTAATTTAGTCTTTACCATTCCCAGCCATGAGATATCAACTACGTAAAGCGATAAAATTACAAATTTCTCATGGACCTTTTCAAATAAATACAGCGATCCTCGTCTATCATGACAAAATTGTATGAGATAATCGTTTTATCAAATCTCAAGTAATACTGTTTAGAAGACTGCATTAGGATATATATTGATCTTTTTAATTTACAAACTTCATTACAATGAAACCTACTGATTGTTTCATGTAGATTTTTTCATTGAAATCTCCATTAGAAAGACAGTCTTTACATCTATTTGATGTAATTCTAAATCAAAACATGCCACTATGACTATGAGTAGGCAAATTGAAGTAAATCTTCCTACTGGTGAAGAGGTCTCTTCATAATTTATACCCTTTTGTTGAGTATAACATTTTGCTAACAAGTGAGCTTTATAACTCTCTATAGTCTCTCAGCTCTTCGTTTTATCTTGAGAACTCATTTGTTCCCAATAGCTTTCTTACCAGTTAGAAGATCACCCAAGTCCCAAACTTAGGATTTCATGGACTCCATTTCTTCTACCATTGCAATCATTCAATTTTCCTTTGTATGCATGATAGAGCTTCATGTGCTAATTTAGGTTTTTCATCATCTTCTTGAGATACTACAAAAACTTGCCTTTCAATCTCAAAATGACATTTAGGCATACTTTTTCTAGTACTCTTACGAAGTGAAAACTCCGATGTGACCTTGTCACTTGGAGATAAGTCTCTCCCACATGGATCAACTGGTAAAAATACTTCCTCTTGCACCTTAGTTGATTCATCAAGTACAACTCTATAGTCTATTTCAAATGAAAGTTTCCCCTTTTTTGTTTTTTCCTTGGTAGGAAAATCATTTTCTAAAAACATCACATCACACGACTTAATCTCAGTTACAATCCCATCCCGATTTTCACTTATAAACACATAACGTTTAGGTTGATAAGAGTATTTGATAAAGACACATTTCTTGCCTCTTGGCCCAATTTCCTAAATTTACTCGAGGGATCATGGATGTATGTAGCTGATCCCCAAGTCTAAGTTAATTTAAATTAGGCGATCTTCATGTCTGAAGTTGATACGGCATTGTAAGAACTAATTTTGAGGGAACTTTATTCAAAATATAGGTCGCAATTAACAAAACATCTTTCCAGTAAGAAATAGGTAAGTTAGCAAGTGTCATCATGGACTTAACCATTTCTAGCAGCTTTCTATTCCACCTCTCAGTGACACCATTTTGTTGTGGTGTATTGGGAATGGTTAACTACCTAATGATACCCCTATCATTTCACAGTTCCTTGAACTTATCAAATAGATATTCACACTTTCAATCAGTTCTTAAGGCTTTTACCTTTCTATCTATTTGATTTTTCACCATATTTAAATATCGTCTAAAGCACTCTAATGCCTCTGACTTATGAAAATTCAAATAGATATAACTAAACCATGTGAAATCATCTATAAAAGTAACAATATAAGTCAATTCAGATGCCCACATAAATTTGAATAGACTACCTACCATGGAAGTTTGACTCTCAAAGCTTTGACGAATGGTTTTGTGTTGTTTTTCTAATTAGGCAATGTTCACAAGTAGGCAATGAAACCTTAGTGACCAAATGTAGAAAGGCTTCTTTAGCTAACCTATTCATTCTCTCTTGTCCAATATGCCCTAATCTAACATGCCATACACATGTATCATCATTCATACATTTAGAAAAGACAGATACATTCATAAAAAAATAACGATCAACATAATTGTTATAAATATTTGGGTCACGTTCCAACACCATAAAACCATCAAATACATATCCAGATCCATAATATACATTATCATTACACATACGAACAGAAGTACTATGAAAGTGCAAACTAAAACCCAATCTTAAATGTAAAATAACGAAAATTAAGTTTCATCGTATCCCTAATGCAAATAGGACATCATGAAGGAGAATAGTATGCACAACATGAAAATGAAACTTGCACGTACTGGACCCTTTCATCTCCACTCCATCATCGCTGTCGACATATATCCACTTTGTACCAACTAAAAAATGACGGAACTCCACAAATGCCTCTCGATCCCTAGTTTCATAGTCTATCACTCTCGAATCTACCATCCACATAGAATAAGATTCAATTAGCATAACAATGTTTGAAATATAAACAGTACTTAAAGAAGTATTTACAAGAGCTACATTCTATGCTCATAACATTCTCAAGCAAAGTGACCCAAGACTTGACAATTTTAGCATTTCAGCTTGATCTTGTCTTTTTTCTTTCTGAACCACCACTTCCCCTTCTTGGTGTGTTTGGGTTATTTTTTTTAGGTCCATGTCCGGTCTCTTTTCATTTCCCTTTCCCACCTTTGATCCATTTATTCTCACACTTAAAGTCTATAACTTTTTCAAAACTAGACTCAATCACAAAAGAATGTCCTAAAGATTTAGCTACACTAAGGTACGTATCCTCCAGTTCCACATGGCGGGCAGCATCAAGGAATGTATTGATGTTATTATTATAAGTTAGATTGACTTTCAGATGTTCCCAATTATCATGAAGAGAACAAATCAAAGCCCGAACTTGCTGTTCATTAGAGAGTATGTAACCACCTAACTTCAACTCCTTAATCATCTTAGATATGATCCTTACATGGTGTGTGATATTATAATTAGGGAATTTCTTTTAAGTGTCAAACTTAAAAGCTAGTTGTAAGAGTGTAGTCACACTAGTACCGCCATATCTTCTCTCTCAAATATGCCCAAATGTCATGAGTAGTCGAAAACTATTCATACTCATGAATGAGATCATCTACCACAAAACTTACAAAAAACGCTCAAGCAATGGAATCTTTCTTGTTCCTTATTTGGTAAGTTTTCTGATCCCTTCTCTGTTGAGCAGTTTGACCCACCAGAGGTCTTCCATCACATGGTTAATACTCACAAGGCAATCATATTCCTTCTGCATATATCGAATTTTATGGCGTCAATTGTTATAATTATCGCCATTCAATTTGTCCCTTTATTAAGGTAAGCAATAATATTCTTAGATGTCATGGTCTATCAAAATTTTAGAGACATCATGCAAATGTCCATTTATGCACACGTGTCATTTTGCGCTCGTGTAAATCAAGTTTTATGATAATTCAACACTAGACACGGAGTCAAAAGTTCACTAAGTTCCCAATTATCTTCCATTATCCTAATGTTTTATTATAACAAAATTAATTTCACAATGCAAAGTCATAAGTTTTAAGTCAAAATTATTTTTCCAAGAACTCCCACTCAATTAAACAATCAAGCATGCATAAATGAAGCAAAACATTTTGATTATATGTAATAATCATAAAACATAGATATAAATCACACAGGGCTAATTTCACAAACGGTCACTGAAATTATGTCAAAATCACAAAACAGTCACTGAAGTTTAAAACTTGCACTAATGATCACTGAAGTATCATCCGATTTCAGTAATGGTCACTAAAGGACATTTTTCATTTTAATTGGAACTTAATGGACCAAAATCGCAAATTTGACATATTTATATTTATTTCTTAGCCTCCGATTGGATATAAATTTATAAATCGTATTCAATTAAATTTTTTAACTATTCATTTCAAAATTATTTTTTATTATTCACACATTTCGTGAGACCTATTATATTCCTCTTATTGTTCTCTTCATAAACCATTTATAAATTTGCAAAACAACGGCTTAAACTAAAATTGGAAAAATATAAAATATATTCTAATAAATTAATAATATGTTGAAAAATACAGCAAAAACTTCATTTGAATTTTATTTAACATTACTAAATGGACAAATAGAAATTATAAGTTTTTATTATGAGTTACAGTCAATGAACTAAAAAGAAGTAAAATGATATTTAATATTATGTATTAGCTTAAATGAATTTATTATTTATTTTCAAGTTGAAGTTATAGTTATAGTTTTATACTATTTTGTTAATATATTTTCAAGAATTAATATATAATTTTATTGGGTTTTTTATGTTCTTATTTTCTTTTTCTCTCTGCCCCTCTCTCTTTTTACAAAAAAAAAAAAATCACCTTATATGGGTTAATTTCACAAAAAGAAATGGTTTTGGGGGGTTTTATTGTCAAATTTGCGATTTAGGTCCTCAAGATTCAAGTTTCAACTATTTTGGTCCATTAAGTTCCAATTAAAATGAAAAAGATCCTTCAGTGACCATTACTGAAATCGGATGATATTTCAGTGACCGTTAGTGCAAGTTTTAAATTTCAGTGACCGCTTTATGATTTTGATGTAACTTCAGTAACTGTTTGTAAAATTATATGTACACGTGATCACATATACACTTTTATATAACTACTAGACATAAGAAGAACATTACATTTATATTGAATGACAGTATGATTAAGTCACTAAGCCACTTCTACATCTAACTATACATAGATAGCAGATGTTCTTAATATTCTAGTTTTCTTTATTTTTTTCCATTTCCTGATCAAAATCCAAATTAGATAGCTATATGCTAGAGGAAGTGACTTACCCAAAATTTTAATTGCAATATCTTGTCACTGATTGGGAAGAGTTCTCGTTAAATGAGACATTTTCTCAGATTCAATTATATACTTGCCCAAATGAGCTACTTCAAGAGTCTTAACTTCTTTTAAAGGCCAAAATTAATAATTTTTAAATCATTGGGAAGGTCCCAAAAAGATCTATCCATCCACAGTGAATGTGAAGCATGAAACACAGTGTACAATAAATTATCACGTTTTGAAGTTTTGGGTTCTTAAACTAGGGCTACATTTTTCTTCCAAAATACAAAGCCAAAACAACGTGAAACTTTGCAAACATTTCTACATGCTACCATGAACATATGAAATAAATTTCACAAATTTATGTGGAGCATGTCATAACATGCCATTAAAGGTGCTCAAGTTGAAGGAAAAACAACATACATGCAGTTTCATCACATTAAACCATATTCAGCAAGCCATTAAGCAATAAAACACCCTATTTAGGCTCTGATATCAATGTAAAACGTGCTAACATGCTTCTAACCTAGTTTTGAGTCTTAGAACTTACTTAAAATTCCAAGAAACGAGAGGCTGGATTACTTGTCTTTGATTGCTTGCTTACTCACCAAGTACTCTTTTTGGTTAGAAATTCGATCACAATGGAAAAAGTTTATTATCCACAATCCAAGAACCAACTTTGAGATATTAATCTTGTATAATCAAGTCTCCAAACTCATGTATTTTCACTGCCTTCTCTATACTCGAATTTGAATTTCTTGTATTATGGTTTTGATAGGTTGGGATTTATAAGGAGTTGTGTGTGGAGGAGAGGTTAAGTTTAAAATTCAAACCTCAACTTCTCCCTCCAAACTATTCCCATGCAATTCAGTTAAATTAGCATACATGGACGACTCGTTTTTTACCAACATGCTTCATCATGATATATATTTGTTTAATTTTCAAAAATCTCAAGTTCGTTAAGCAAAAATTGATGCCCTAGAATTGCAATCCAGGCACAAATGAATCCTAGATGCATTGACTAACTTATTTTGAGCAAGAAAATTAAAGTTTGATAACTCGAAACTAGAATATTCTTAGTTAAGTAATAAAGTTAATATATTGATGCCAAATCCACAGTTTCAGGATCCTCAATTATTAAGGAGGAACAAAAAATAGTGGAAAAGGGGCAATATTCAAACAAAACATTGTACTAGTGTCTTTTGATAGAAAATACAATAAATGGAACAAAAAAAAATTAAAAAATTAAAAACTCACTAGACCTTTAGGATAGCACATGTTCAAGTGATTCCGCGAGTGCGTGGATCGCGACAATTAATAAAATGAAATTTTTGAATCCAAATATCGTCACACATGAACTAATATTTACTATCAATTTTTATTCTAATTCTAGTTTCAATTTAAATTGATGTAATAACCAATTAACAAAACAAATGTTTATGTTCTAGCGAATTTATACTAAATACATCTAAATTAAATTAAATAATCTAATTGGTGGAAAACTATTCGATTAATTGGTCAGAAATTCTGATTTCACTTAAGTCAATTTAACATTCATTTAATTCAAATTCATTGAGTCCCTTTTTCATATGTGCCAACAATCAAATTAACCTATTGTAGCTGGCGATCTCTCTATGTAAATTTGCAAATATATTAATGCTTTAATCTACCAAATTTCTATATAGATTTCATACTCTATAATTATTTCTCGATTTCTTGTAACGTCTATTTTATTTGTTGTGCAAGCTAGAATCATAAATCAGCTCTTGATCTCCGTGTTATCCCTAAATTAATTAATTATTGTGCAATCAATTGAAGTATTAAATGCACAAGAAATAATAACACGTATTAAAGTGGCATGAAATCTTGAAATTAAATAAATCTCAAAAACCCTAAGTTATATCGTCATCCTAACATAAAAATATTTTAAGCACTCATAATGTTTAAACAATACATTTAAAAGTTAAAAGATATCATCAGTTTTAAAAGATAAAATTTACTCCGAGCTAGTGTTGATCTTCACCGCGTGAATCTCAACATTGCTCTTTGTCTCATTCCTTGTTTATATATATCTCCTGAGAATTAGACGACGGAACGTGATTAATTCCAAAAATCTTGCACAATTCTTGTTGAAGTTTGGCACAAAATATCTGGAATTCTTTCTCTCCGCTTCTTGCTGTCCGCGTTTGCGTCTTTTATTTTCTCTCAACTTCTGTTTGAATTAAAAACGATTCCAATTCCTTTGAATTTGAATCCCATTCAATTGACGTTTCTAGCCCATTCGAATTCTATCCTTTTTGTAATTGGTCCAGGGCCCAATTAATATAATATTTCTCTCCAAGGCCTCACTTCTTTCAAATAATGTAATTTAGCCCTTGAGTCCATTTATTTATGCATCCCATGTCCTCTTTAACTCAATTCAGACCCTTCAATTTCTAAAATGTGGAATTTGATCCCATAGTTGTAGATTTTATTCAATTTTGAGTTTCTTGATCAATACTTGCAATGATTCCGTGTTTTCTCCTACATAATCTAAAAACACAAATAATTAAGCATCAAATTTACAATAATAAGAACAAAATTGTTATAAAAGAGAAAAAAGAGAAGAGATAATAAAAGCTAATAGACTTTTCTGTGTATTATAATGAAAACAAAAGCCCTATATTTATAGGGCAGTAATAGGGATACATAAGGTAATAATATCTAGGGCTGCAGTGGTACAAGTGTCATTCATATTAATCCCTAATTTACCTTCCTTTTACAACACTCCTCCTTGAATGACACATTACAAAATATCTGCCTCGTTAAAGCCTTGTTTGATAAAAACCCAATGAGACAAAAAGAACAAACAAAGGAAAAATAGTACAGTTATTTCGGAGTATTAAATATAAATGCTACATCATTAAAATCTTGTTAGGAAAATCCAGTGGGATAAAACTTAAGCGAAGGAAAAAGAGTAAAGCTACTCCCCCTGATGTTGATCACTGAAAATCTTTGAGTCGACGCATTCCAATCTCGTGAACAATTTCTTGAATGTAGATGTTGGCAGTGCTTTTGTAAATAAATCGGCCACATTGTCACTTGAACGAATTTGTTGAATATTGATGTCACTATTTTTCTGAAACTTGTGTGTATGAAAGAATTTTGGAGAAATGTGATTCGTCCAGTAACCTTTGATATAGCCTCCTTTGAGTTGTGTAATACAAGCAGCATTATCTTCATACAAAATTGTTTGACTATCTTTTGTTGAAACTAATCCACACGACTCTTGGATATGATGGGTCATGTTCCTTCTCGACCTGCTTCATGGATTGCAATGATTTCAGAATGATTTGAGGACGTTGTTGTCAATGATTGCTTCACAGATCTCCATGATATAGTTGTTCCTCCACGTGTAAACACGTATCCTATTTGTGATTTAGCTTTATATGGGTCAAAGAGATAACCTGCATCTGCATATCCCACTTGTAACACCCCGAAAATTTTAGAATATAATTTAATTATTTTACATGCCACATTTTATTATTTTGAAAGTAATTGAGAGACTAAAATAAAGTTTTAAAGTCTTATAATTTTGGACCAAATACTTGGTTTTTGATTGAGTGACCAAACGTATAACAATATTGGGCACATTTTGTAGCACGCATTAAATAACGTAGAGTGAGCTCGAGAAAATATAAGTTCACATGAGTTAAGCCCAAGATATTTCAATTCAAAGAAGTATGATTAATATGCATTATTTTATTTTATAAAAATGTATCTTTTACGTAATTAGTAAAAAAAAAAAATTTATTATCTAATCAAGTTTATCTTAAATTTTGAAAAGTTAATCATATCAAAATCCTGCTTTTAATTTTCAAGAGACGTTGCACGTGTATATATGTATATATTTTAAAATAATATTAGTTTTATACCATTATGATTGGTTTAATAAAAATTCATTCTTATCAAGTTAAATAAACATGATTTTTATCACAATTCTACTATGACTCAACTACTATACTTTTCCCTATAAATAGTGTGTCCATGTCTCACAATTCATCAAACAGAATTTTACACAGCAATTTTCACATAGAAAGCAGCTATAAATTCTAAGTATATTTTTATATCAAAAAGCTCGTTCTTCAATCAAGGTAAGATACTTTCTATGCAAGTGGTTTTGTTTCCTTATGCTTTTATGTTCAGTAATTTATGCATGAATTGCCTGTAGACCTTCGGGTTCTTTAGAAAGAGATAAGAGATCCTTCGGGATTTAAGATGACCTAGATGGTTGTTTCGCTTGGTCACCGAGATATTCCATAAGAGAAGAGTGATATGAATTATTTATTTTATTGCATATAATTGTATACGGGAACTGCACGTATCTTACTGGGTGTTTTTAAAATACTCACTCTTACAAATTTTATAGACTAGTTTGAGTCGATTGGATCTGTGGCGGGATGGTGCAGCGGACTGCCAATGGATTTCAACCTACGAGAATAATACTAAGTTTTACTGCTCTTATTTAAATTTATTAGTTCATTTTGACCAATAACATTATTAGATTTACTAGTCGGAGAATGTTTAAATTGTTTTTTTAAGACATGATTTTATGATCATGACTTAAATTTATGAATATTTTGTTATTTAGAAAAATAGAATTTTATTTCCGCATTTTAAGTACATGAAAATTATTGTTAGTAACACCTCGAGAAGTATGAAAAATTGGGGTGTTACACCACTAAAGCAGATCCCGACTTTTGAGAATAAAATAATCTCAAATCAATAGTACCGTTTAGGTAACGAAAAATATGTTTAACACCATTCAAATGTCTTTGTGTTTAGTGTAGAGCTATATCTTGTAAGGAGATTTACAGAAAAAACTATGTCGGGTCGAGTACAATTTGCAAGATAAGTTAATGCTCCAATTGTACTAAGATATGGTACTTCAGGACCAAGAATCTTTTCTCCATCTTCAGGTGGACGAAAAGGATTATTTTTTACATCAAGTGATCGAACAACCATATGTGATGTCAATGGATGTGCATTATCCATATAAAATAGTTTCAAGACTTTTTCTATATATGTAGATTGATGAACAAATAATCATTCTGAGAAATGTTCAATTTGAAACTCGAGACAGAATTTTGTTTTTTTCAAATCTTTCATCTCAAATTCAATTTTCAAATAATCTGCAGTTTTGTTGAGCTCTTAAGAAGTTTCAATTAAATTTAAGTCATCAACATAAACCGCCACAATTTCAAATCTGATATTCGTTTTCTTTATAAAAACACATGGGCAGACATCATTATTTTTATAGCCTTCCTTCAACAAATATTCGCTAAGGCGATTATACCACATGCGTCCGGATTGTTTTAATTCATACAATGATCTTTGCAGTTTAATTGAGAACATGGTTCTTGAGCATGTATCATTTATTTCACGCACTTTGAGTCGTTTAGGGACTTTCATATATATGTCACTATCAAGTGAACCATACAAATGGCAATCACTACATCCATAAGGCGCATATCGAGCTTTTTGACACAGTCAAACTAATTAAGAATCTAAAAGTGATGATATCCATTACGGGAGAATATGTTTCCTCATAATCAATTCCTGATCTTTGTGAGAAATCTTGAACTAAGAGTCGGGCCTTGTATCTTGTAATTTTATTGTTTTCATTTCTCTTTCGTACAAAAACTCATTTGTATCCAACAGGGATTACATTTTCAAGTGTTCGAACTACAAGTCCAAACACTTTTCGTTTCTCTAAGGAATTCAATTCCGCCTGTATGACTTATTTTCACTTTGGCCAATCATTTCTATTTTGACAATCTTTAACAGACAGTGGTTCAAGATCATCATTTTGCATAATATCAAGAACCACATTAAAGGCGAAAATATTGTCTATAACAACATTATTTCGCTCCCATAATTTATGAGATAACATATAATTGATTGAAATCTCATTATTTTCGAACACTTGTGATTCTTCAGGAACCATATTTTCAATATTTGATTGATCAATTTTCTCCAATATTACTTCTTCCGAAATTTTTGGTTGGTTTTTCTCTTGTACTTTCTTTTTCGAGGTACAGAGTCTTTTGAACCAACTGGTCGACCACGCTTATGGTGTATTTGAGATTCATTTGCTACAGCAAATTGTCCTACAGGGACATCAATTTTTGCTGTAATATTTTCTGCTGGTATATATGATTTTGTCACTTTTCTTGTGTCAACAAATGCATTTGGTAATTGATTTGCAACATTTTGCAAATGAATGGTTTTTTCAACCTCTTGCTCACATTGATTGCTGTGAAAATCAAAATGAGATAGAGTTGTTTCATTCCAAGAAATTTTACCTTGTTTATCAAGATGTAGTTTTTCCTCTCCCAAAATTGGAAAAGTCATTTCATCAAAATGACAATATGCAAAACGTGCAGTAAATAAATCACATGTTAAAGGTTCAAGATACCTAATAATAGATGGTGAATCAAAACCCACATAAATCCCAAGTCTTCATTGGGGACCCATTTTAGTCTATTGTGGGGTGAAATAGGGACTTGAACAGCACAACCAAAAACTCGCAGGTGAGAAATATTAGGTTCATGACCAAATGCTAGTTGCAAAGGTGAATATTAATAATATACAGCTGGTATGATACGAACCAATGACGCATCATGCAATATGGCATGACCCCAAACAGAAGTTGTGAGTTTTGTTTTCATAAATAACGGTTTAGCAATAAGTTGTAGACGTTTAATAAATGATTCCGCCAAACCATTTTGTGTATGGATATACGCATCCGAATGTTCAACAACAATCCCAATTGACATGCAATAATCATCGAATACTTGTGATCTAAATTCACCAGCATTGTCAAGACGAATAGTCTTGATTGAGTAAACGGGAAATTGTGCACGTAATTTTATGATTTGAGCAAGTAGTCTAGCAAAAGCTACATTCCTAGTAGAAAGTAGACAAACATGTAACCATATAGTAGAAGAATCAATTAATACCATAAAATAATGAAATGGTCCACATGGTGAGTGTATTGACGCATATATCTCCTTGAATCGTGCTGATAACGTGTTATAAAAGAGAGAAAAGAAAAAAGAGAATAAAAGCTAATAGACTTTTCTGTGTATTATAATGAGAACCAAAGCCCTATATTTATAGGTTAGCAATAGGGATACATAAGGTAATAATATCTAGAGCTGCAGGGGTACAAGTGTAATTCACATTAAATCCTAATTTACTTTCATTTTACAACAAAAATCTACTTTTTGTGACTTGGATAAGTATGAATTTAACACTTATCAGCGTACTACTAGATCCCTTGTTGGGAGAAAAATTAAAACTTTCCAGATTTCATATGAGAGATTATATTATATGTACATCAGTTTCAATGGCTAAACCAAATCATCAATCAATTTTAACAGCATAGTAACAATAGTCAAATATAATTTTTCCAGCAAAACGAATAGTTTAAAGAGAGAGAAATTACCGGGTTACCTTGAGTACGAATAACAAGGGTTTTGTAAGGGATGGCAAAAAAATCCGTTCAACCCCGATATCTGTGGGTCCCGCCCCGAATGGGGAGGGGATTTTCCGCCTAACCGGGTAAACGGGGTAGGACGAGATGATGGCCATTACCCCGAAGCGGGTACGGGAAACATAATCCCAACCTCGCTACCCATCCCGTTTAAAGTTAATTTCAAATTTAAGTTTTTTATTGAATAAATATAATAAATTTATCATCATTTTTAAAGATACCATAAGTTGTTTTTAATAAATTAGTAAAAATAAGTAATAATATTTACTAACTAAAGACATAAAAAAACAAAAGCAAAAATAAAACAAATAAAAAAGAAATGGGGCGATTGGGGCAAGGGACCTGCTCCGCTCCATCCCAATCTCGTCCCGAACCCGCCATGTCCCGCTTTAATTGGATATGGGGATGGGGTAAGGTAACAAAAAAACCCGACGGAACGGAGGTGAGAATGACCAACACGTCCCATACCCGCCCCGTTACCATCACTAAGCTTTAATAAGCATAAGAATTTCAACAAAAACAAAAATCTCAAGAAAAAACCTTGTATGAATGAAAATGTAACCCATAAAATAATTAAAAGCTCTTACGTTTTCTTCTTCCCTCCCATCGGTATCTAACTCCGACATTATGCGCCTCAGTTCCCCCTCTTCGATTTTTTAGCCGAGCGCTTTCAAAATTACACTGAGTTCTGATAAGGAGATTTTGTGATCTACATTAATATCGAATTTCTGAAATACCTTTCAACTTCTCCATCGTTTTCTAAGGTATTGGGTTTGGGATTTTGAGCGTATTAATTACGGTGTAAGAATTTTAATTAGTTTTAGGGGTATTATTGTAATTTTTTATATTTGGTGGGTATTTGGTCTAATTTGCCCATTTCAAAACTCAATACAAGGGAAAGTATATGTTCTCAATAAACGACATAAGAATTTTAATTCATTTTATATGTTAATATTTATTGAAATATTATTCTTCAGTTTTTTTAAAATTCGTCGTCATCGCAGTAAAATGGAAAAGTCACTCTAGCTAACCTCAAGGAAAAGAAGACATTTGAAATTACACAAGGATCCAAGAAATCCATCCAACGCCCAATGATATCTTAAAGGTTGAATGGGCAATTATTAGACCTAGAACTGCTTCCAAGGTCATGACCACATATCACTACAACCTCAGTAGCAGTAGGTAATCATAAGACATAATGCAACCCTCATGGATCACATGCAGTTGAAAAACTTAGCGCGATTGCCTATAATATATTACCAGACCTAGTGGGAATAGGGATTGCATTCATGAATTAAACTATATGTTCATAGTTGTTGACATATCCCCTATATGTCAAAATTGATCAGTGATGCGAAGAGGTGTTTTAAAAAATCAATGATTTTGATAGATGTCATGTATTAGGATGTCAAACTTAATATAAACAAGAATGCACATATAGCATGATTGTGCATGCATTTCTTCATACAAGCTAATGAGATACCTAAAAGTTCCTAAAAAAGTGACAAGACTTAATCAAATCTTAAAAAATCAGAGCAAAGCTATATATAGCCACTGGTTGATTCCCTTTACTATAGTTTAATTTGTTTCTCATACTCATTTTTAATCACTCATTCACACAATATAATATTCTACATGTAAATCCAAAACTTTTTCTTAATTTTTTATCACATATTCTCCGAAAAATATTATTCAAAACTATGTTTTTTTAATTTTAAAGTCACCAAACAGGGGCATAATTAGTGTTCAGATATTTCGTCGAAGTAGATAATCAAACCTCCAAAGATGAATACAAAATTTCTTTTGAATATTGAAAAAACACAAAACAATGAAAAAGAAAGTGAAGAAAGAAGAAGACTTGAAACGTAAAGAATGATATCCTAATAGCTTTATTTGCGCCCTCTCTGTAATGAAATGCTAAATGACCAACACACAAATAGGTTTAGCGGATTTCAAGTCAAGAATTGGATTGCAAATAGCACTTTTGAAACCCGAAAAAGAGAAACAAAGAAGAGTAATATGAAATAATTCTAAGTAAATTTTGAGAGAGTTTGGGGATGAGAATTTAAAGGATAAAAAATGAGAAATTGATATTAAACCATGAATTCTATTTCAATTTATAGAATTCTTTCATATACATTCGTATGGGTTCCAACTTTTCACAAAACATTGAAAATTGAGGTTGAAAAGGTGTCAAAACAAATTTGAGAAAATATGTCCAACGGCCAGATTTTTGTACTATGCTACCGCATAGAATACCTCTATGTCGTCCCATACAGGAATCAGATCAGGGACTTGAAGTCCCTAACCACGGCCATGTGACTGCATGGCCCAATGGCCTATGCGGTCACATAGGCAAAAAAAAAAAAAATTTCAACCACATTTGATCAATTGCTCTTAAAATATTTGAACAACACATTTATATAACAATCTCTCACTTGTTCAAATATCACAATTCACTTGAAATCATAAACGATATCACGCATAGGATAATGTATCTCTAGATTTAAACCTTACATTAGTGCTAACATTGCAAAGTAGTATCAAGATTTCTGGTAGCCTTAGCTTTGAACCAGTTATCCCTTATGATATTACCGACAATATCACACACGTGAGCATTCTATCTCAATATGTTCCACACAATTTTACTTGGTACATTAATGGCTTTGCACCCATCCGTATTCATGAACTTTTCAGAAAGTAACTCCAATTTTCCTTGAAGCGGCACCACTTCTAAGTTCACATAGGAGAAATTCTTACAGTGTTTTGGTTATGTTTAAAGACACTTGTACTATGTACTAAATTTCTTTAAATTTTATTCAACCCTCAATACCATAATCCCAACACTTATATCTTTAGGATAGAGCTGTAAATTATATATACTAAGTGCTATAATCATTTCACTTATCAAATGACTTTTTGTTACCATTTGAACCCGTAAATTACTCATTTCGTAATAACATATAGGGTTGCCAACATTGGTGAATTTTATCTAAGGAGTTTAAGCCCCATCCTACTCGATATTAGTCTTACCAACTCTTTGATAAGTGGTTTTGTAAGTGGATCAGTCAAGTTCTCACTTGATCTTACATATGTAAGTGAAATTATTTTGTCTTTTATTAATTTCCTTACATAATCATATCTAAGACTCATGTGTCTAGACTTTCCGTTGTAAACTTCACTATAAGCTCTTGCTAGAATAGCTTGACTATCACAGTATAGATATTGAAGACTCATTCTTCGTATCTAATGGAACTTCATAAAGAAGATCTTTAAGCCATTCCACTTCTTTTCCCGTTTCAGCTAATGCTACAAATTCAGATTCCATTGTGGAATGTGTAATCATAGTTTGTTTCTTTGATCTTCAAGAAACTGCACTACATCCAAGAGTGAACAACCAACCTGATGTTGATTTGTTTTCACCAGCACTTGATATCCTATTAGCATCGGTATATCCTTCAAGTATAGCTGAAAATTTAGAATATTGGAGTCCAAGATTTTTGGTTCTCTTTAAATAATCAAATACCCTTCCAATTGCCTTCCAATGTTCAACACTTGGATTACTTGTAAACCTATGAAGTTTACTTATAGCAAAATGTCCGGTCTTGTACATTGTATGGCATACATTAGACTACCAATTGCACTTGCATATTCAAGTTGTCCAACATCTCTTCCAACATTCTTCACAAGTTTGATACTTGAATCAAACATAGTATTTGCCTCTTTAATACTCAAATGTTTGAACTTTTCAATTACATTCTCAATATAATGTGATTGAGTTAATGCAAATCTCATATCATTCTTGATCACTTTTATACCCAATATGGTATCTACTTGACAAAGATCCTTCATTTTGAATGTTGAAAATAGAAACCTCTTTGTTTCTATAATATCATCCATGTGATTACTTATAATTAACATGTTGTCCACATATAAACATACAAACACAATATAATTATCACGTTTTTAAACATATAGACATTTATCTACTGTATTATGCAAAAAACCAAAAGTCATGACAGTCTTATAAGTTTCTCATGTCATTTTTTAGGAGCTTATTTTAAATCATATAAAGCTTTTACAAGTTAACAAACTTTGTTTTCATTTCCTGGAAGAATGAAACCTTCCGATTGTTCCATGTAAATTTCTTCATCTAATTCTTCATTTAAAAATGCAGTTTTAACATTCATTTGATGTACACATAAATCATATATAGATGATAATGCAAAAAGAATTATAATAGTAGTAATTCTAGCTATGTGTGCATAAGTATCAAAATAATCAATTCCTTCCTTTTGTCGAAAGCCTTTAGCAACTAATCTTGCTTTGTAAGTTTGGATTGAAGCATCGGTATTATATTTCCTACAAAATACCCATTTACAACCAATAGCTTTTGATCCAGCTGGTAAGTCAACAATCTTCCAAGTGTTGTTGGACATTATAGAATTCATTTCAACAGTTACAGCATCTTTCCAAAAATGTGCTATCTCTAGAAGTCATTGCTTCTTTATAGGTTTTAGGATCACTATCAATTTGAAGAACATAAGAAATTGTTCTTACTATATCTTCTCTACTTGCTTCAACCAAATATATAGAAATCCGTTGAGAATCAATCTCATAATGTCCTAATACATTCTCTTTACGAGTTCTCTTCTAGACTCGTTTACATCTTGTGAAGATGTTCCTAATGATTTATTAGAAGTCGGAATTTCTTTTTTAGTTTCCAATGGATTTTGAGCAATTTCATCCATACTTAATAAATTCTCAAAGAAATTCACATCTCATGATTCTATAATAATATTGGATGTTAGATCAAGTAGCCTATATGATTTACTATTTATTGCATATCCAACAAAAGCATTCTTGATCCCTCTTGGTCCTAGTTTTGTTCTTCTAGGATCGGTGTTTTTATAATAAGCTAGACACACCAACACTTTAAAATATCAAATGTTTGGTTTTCTTTCTTTCCATAATTCATAGGGAGAAACTTTCAGTTTTTTTTTTTGAAGGAATTCTAATACATATATGACATGCAGCAAGTAATGCCCCTCCCCACGAATTATTAGGCAATTTAAACCTTGTTGACATTGCATTTACCATTTTAACTGAGGTTCAATTTTTTCTTTCCACTAAACCATTTTGTTCTGGTGTTCTAGGTACATTACATTGATGTATTATGCCATACTTTTCACAAAAGATGTCAAATTTTCTAGAAAAATACTCACCATCTCTATTACTTCAAAGAGTTTTAATACTTTTATTCTTTTGATTTACTGCTTCATTTTTATATACTTTAAACATACGAAATGTCTCGTCTTTATATTTCATTAAATAAACATAACAAAATCTAGAATAATCATCAATAAAGGCTATGAAGTATTTATTACCTCATCTTGTTAAAATGTCATTAAGTTCACATATATCGGTATGAACTAAATTAAGTAATTTAGATGATCTCTATATACTTTGAAAATGTTTTTTAATCACTTTTGATTCAGCACAAATTTCACATTTATCATTTTTAGTTAATTCACATGATATTATTCTACATTTAACCATTATGTGCAAAGTAGAATATCCTATATGCCCTAATATATCATGCCATAGATTTAAAGTACAAACAAAGTAAGAAGAAGTCATTGTATTAATATTGTCAATAGTACATAACTTGACCATTACATTAGTAGAATAGCATTTTCCAACAAAGAAACTATTGCGGGATAATACAAGTTTTCCCGACTCATAAACACTTTTAATTCCTGATTTCCCCAAAAAATCCTCACTTACAAGGTTCCTATTCATATCTGATATATGTAAAACATTAGTAAGAGTTACAACTTTTCCGGATGTGAATTTTAATTCAACATTCCCTTTGCATATGACCTTTGAACAATGTTCATTTCCTATTTGAATTTGTTGACCATCATCAATGTCTTAATATGTCTTGTAAAGAGACTTGTCATAGCAAACATGAACGGTGGCGCATGTGTCATACCACCATCCCGAATTTTTTCCTTTAATAGCATTTACTTCACTTATAGTAGCAACTATTTCATCCTTATCAATGGAATTCATTTTGTCTCCAATTTTACTTTGTTTTCTATGTCGGCATTCTTTCGCAAAGTGACCGATTTTTCCACATACGAAGCATTCTCCCTTGGGCTTCTTTTTGAATTTGTTGTTGTCTTTAGTAAACTTTCTTTTGTTTACTTTAATGATTTTGTTATTGTTTTTCACGGTGTTGGCTTTTGAAGTGTCAACATGAGAATTTTTATTCCATCTCTTACCATTGACTCTTCCTCAATTCAGAGATGTTTTTGAACTTGCTCCAATGAAAAGTTTTCAAAGTTGTAAAGAAGTTTCTTCCTATATCCTCTCCAAGTAGAAGGCAAATTAGCATTAATTGCTCCTACTTGGAATGATTCCAGAAGTTCTATCTTTACCGTTTTCAATTTATTGGCAATGACTTGCAATTATGTACTTGGGGCAATCGGGGAATGTTGTCTAAAAATTTGAAATCAAAGTACTTAGAAATTAAAAACTTTTTAGTACCTTCTTCAACTTTGTACTTGTTCTCAAGTGCATACCATATTTCTTTTGCAGATGATGTGTTGGTATATAAGCCATAAAGACAATCCGACAATGCATTCAAAATATGGTGATGACATATAAGTTCATATTCTTCACGCTTCTTCCGGTCCACCCTTGATTGTTCGGTGTCTTTATCGGACGGTTTAGTTAGATCTTCCAAGTTTGGATCAAAAATGTAGAAGATTTTGAGCGTTGTTAACAAGAATTTAAACTTGTCTTGCCACCTTGTAAAATTTGATCCATCAAACCGGTCTAACCTCACCAAGTTTTGATTCATATGTTTGATAGTTGTAATGGTTGTATCTCATTTGGTTGCCATTGCACAAAAATAAAGCTTTTAGACTGTTAAGATATTTCATCGAGGTAGATAACCAAAGCATCCAAAGATGAATACAAAATTTCTTTTGAATATTATAAAAACACAAAACGATGAAAAAGAAAGTGAAGAAAGAAGAAGACTTGAAACACAAGGAATACTATCATAAAAGCTTTATTTTCGCCTTCTCGATAGTGAGAATGCTAAAGGACCAACACACAAATAGTTTTAGCAGATTTCAAGTCAAGAACCGGGTTGGAAATAGCACTTTTGAAACCCGGAAAAGAGGAACAAAGAAGAGCAATATGAAATAATTCTAAGTAGATTTTGAGAGAGTTTGGGATGAGAATTTAAAGGATAAAAAATGAGAAATTGATATTAAAGCATGAATTATATTCCAATTTATAGAATTCCTTCATACACATTCGTATGGGTGCCAACTTTTCACAAAACATTGAAAATTGAGATTGAAAAGTGCCAAAATAAATTTGAAAAAATATGTCCAACGATCGGATTTTTGTACTCTATGCGGTTGCATAGAGGAATCAGATCAGGGACTTGAAGTCCCTAACCACGGCCATGCGACCGCATTCCCCAATGTCTTATGCGGTAGCATAGGCAAAAAAGTAAAATTCCAACTATTTGAACAACACATTTATATAACAATTAGACTTAGTGATATTTCATAACATTCTTCATAAAATATAAATTGTGTGACATTCTCAAAGATCCTAGACAAACTCCAAAACTTAAAGATATTTCCTAGGGTATCAAACGAACTATATGACCTCGAAGGCAACCTATAAACTTTGTAAGATCTTCAAGAATTAAGAATACTATTTCCTCCCAAATTGTAACACCTAACGAGATCTTAATGGTCCCAAGTAAAACACATGCAAGATATAATACCTAGTGAGATCCATTGGGCCAATTAAGTCTTAAGCTAAGTCCAAGTGAGATCCTTACGAAAACTAAGTCATATGACTCAACTTTAAGCAAACTAGATCCAAGAAATCCATTAAAGACCTAAGATAGAGTCGCATACAAAAGCTAAGATGTCCACCCTACAACCGATAGCTAGGCATATAATAGTACTAAGGATGGAAAAATTGCTTCTCCCCCGCCATGTTCTGTCATGTGTTGCCTCACCCTCAAATGGGTGTATTTCCTGGTTAGCATGACATCGTCACGGAGACGAGGATCATGGTCCGTTCCACAAATAGTCCTTGCTTTTATTTTTTATTTTATTCTTTTAAGTTGTATTTGAAAAATCAAAAAGATATTAAAAATAATTAAATGGGGAAACTAGACTGAAAATGAGGATATTCTAATTTTACAAGCCTATCAAAAAATTCTTCATCGTGCTCTGTTGACATCCTTCGCTATTAGGATGTAGGCAATAAAACAAGTTAAAAAATTCAACTGGAAATTACTTCAACCACAAACGCAACTCGCACATCATAACTTTGTTAAAATTTGGGGTTCCGTCTTAAAAGGTCAACCTTATTAAGAGGAATAGTCCAAACTCTTATAAATTGGCCTATGTTTTCATCTTTATTCTTAAAAGGTCAACATTATTAAGAGGAGTAGCACAAACCCTTATAAATTGGTCTATATTTTTATTTTTATTCGATGTGGAATTCTATCCCATAACATGCCCCCGCAAGATGGTAGCTTGTTTGAGCAGACCAATCTTAAAATCCGTATACTCATTTTTTTTAGTTTTAATAGGATCAAATTACTCGTTGGAGCTTAATAGACTTTTATACCATGTTAAGATTTTGAGTTTCATCTTAAAGACCACCTTATTAAGAGGAGTAGCTCAAACTCTTATAAATTGATCTATGTTACATCTTTATTCGATGTTGAATTTTATCCTTTGACAAACCTGACACTATAAATCTCAAAACTGAATAGTTGTTTTTCCACACAAAATCCACCATATCAATATTTCATTCACATAAGAATATAGAATTGGATAGAAATCTATAACCATTTATATCAAAAAAGAAGTGTATAAGATTTAAACCATGTTTGATACACATTCTTTCAAAACTCATTTTCAACTATACATTCTTCAATAAAATAATATTTTTCATCACATCAATAATTTTTCCTACTTTTTAACCACATATTTCTCATCATATCACTATTTAAAATACATTCTTTCCTCAATAATATTCATCAAACGCCTTCTTATTTGGCATCCACTAACTTTATATAAATAAAGTCTCTTATAAGCTCTCTATGTACGCCAAAGTTTGCATTAAATATTTTCTTTATGATCAGTTATATACAAACACCAACTTGAGTATCCACCGGAGTTCCAGTCCTTTATGTGGGAGAAAAGTTTCAATAGGAGAGTTACAACCACTCAAATAAGAATACATGGTTATTTGTGTCATAACTAGTTTTTGTTGTATTGGTTTTACTTTTTTTAAACTACCCTCTCAAATTGTGAAGGATGTCATTTCAGTCAAATTTAATTTTTACTCTTTTTCTCTTAATTTTCACTGAATTAAGTTTTTAATCCTTATCTCTGTTTTGTTTTTTATTCGAAAGCTTTGTAGACTCATTTGAACTTGCTGAGGGCGGTAAGTATATGTAAATGGTTGTTAAGGCAAATAAAAAAAACACTCAAATTTAATTCGCGTGAACGTAATTAAACTCTAGAGAATGGAAAGAAAGAATAAGAAGAATAAAAACAAAAACGAAATTTTCTTTCTACACGAGAAATAATTTAGAATGACGTTCGGAGAGTTTTATGAGAGTTGTTGATATAATACTCAATGCAAATGATATGTGATACTTAATGGACGTCTAAATGGTCTTTTATGCTCACTCGAGCGATAGAGTTAGCAATTTCTCAACCCGTATATCCTTTTTTTATTCAACTTTGGACAACAATTTCTTATTCATCCAGAATTGATTTTGAAATTTCAAATATATCACGACAATCTACTCGACGAGTAGAACAAGTTAATTTATTTACATTCATAATTTGACTATCGGATCAAGGCCGAATTTTTTGTTGAAATTGACACGAGAGTTATTTTTTCATACTTAATCTCATTATCTAAACCGAATTCTAACACTCCCCCACGTGAATGAAAATTCAAATATGCTCGTGCTATGCAGAAATATGATGTATTGTAGAGAGAGATCAAAAAAACACTGCATCAGGTAAGGTGGCTTCCAACCTTGAACCTTATTTAGTAAAATACTATCGATTTTACTTGGCTAATTGGTGAACGTGATGTCTTGAACCATTCATCCGTTGGTGTAAACCAAGACAATAATACTCACATAGATGTATTTCCTAAATTGTCCATGGTTCTTATGACTTGGTTCATTTGGCCCTTAACCACTCTTTGATTTCTTAAGTGTTTAGAATATTTCAGCCTTTAAACTATTTTCATTAAAGCGGCCCCACCTCACAATTACATAGGTTACCTCATATTAAGAGTATTCTACCCTACTCCACTTAATCAAGATATAAGAATCATTAAAAGGATATTTCAGCATTAATTCTGTAAAAAGCACTTTTAATTATCATAGGAACGAGTTAGAAAATATTTTCTCAAGTACTTTATTAAATTTTCATAACTTAGTTGTCCCCTTGAACTAAGATCTTAGGATCTCCAGTAAACAAGGTGGGGTTACCATTACAAAGATCCTAATGTAGTAGGCTTTAATCTCATTCATTTCGATAGGCAACGTACTTGATCTCTTGGTAAACTTTTAGTAAGTGGATGAGCGATGTTCTCCTTTGATTTCATATAATCTATGGAGATGATACCCTTAAAGATCAGTTGCTTAATGGTATTGTGTGTTTGGTGTATATGTCTAAACTTACCATTATATATGCTAATTTGAGCTCTTCAAGTGGCCAATTTACTATCACAATATATACTAATTGCAGGTACCGGCTTAGGCCAACATGTAATGTCTTTCAAGAAGTTATAAAGTCATTTTGTTTTTTCTCCAACTTTGTCCAAAGCAATAAACTCTAATTCCATCGTTGATCGAGGTATATACGTTTGCTTTGTCGATTTTCATAATATAACATCTCCACCAATGGTAAATACACAACCACTAGTAGACTTAGAATCATTTATATCGGCTATCCAATTCACATCATAATATCTTTCTAATACCACAAGATATTTAATGAAGTGTAACCCATTGGTTAAAGTATACTTCAAGTATCTAAGAACTCTTGTTTAAAGCTTTCCAATGATCATGACTTGGATTACTTGTGAATCTACTAAGTTTATTCACTGCAAATGCTATGTCCGGTCAAGTACAATTTGTAATATACATAAGACTACCTATAACTTGTAAATACGTTGGTTGTGACACACATTTACCTGTATTTTTTACTAAGTGTAAACTTGTGTCAATAGGGATTTTTGCAAGGCTTTCCTCAATTACATTATACCTTTTAAGTATAATCTCAATGTAATAAGGTTAGGAAAGTATAATTTCTTCTGATGTTGTATAGATCTTAATCCCTAATATTACATTAGTCACACCCAAGTCTTTCATGTCAAAATATTTTATTATTTTTTTTCTTGGTGTTTAGCATTATTTCATGACTCTTAGCCATTATCAACATATTGTCTACATATAGACATACAATCATGTAGGCTTTTGGTGTATGTTTAATGTATACACACTTGTTACACTCTTTTATCTTAAACTCATTAGTCAACATTGTTTTGTCAAACTTTTGATGACATTGTTTAGGAATTTGTTTCAAACCATTCAATGACTTAACTAGTTTACAAATATTTTGTTTGTGGTTAGTAGAGACGAACCCTACGGGTTGTTCCATGTATATCTCTTCTTCGAACTCACCATTTAAGAATGTCGTCTTTACATCCATTTGATGAACCTCAAGGTTATATAATATTGTAATAGCAATTAACAACCTTATCAATGTGATTCTAGTTACGGATGAGTAGGTATCAACTTTAAATCCTTCTTTTTGCCTATATCCCTTGACAACAAATCTAGCTTTATATTTGTCAATGGATCCATCTTGTTTTAGTTTCCTTTTGAAAATCTATTTACACTCTAAAGGCTTGTTCCCAGGAGGTAAATCAACTAACTTTCAAGTATGATTTTACATTAAAGAATTTATCTCGCTATTGACAGTTTCTTTCCAATACGGTGCTACCGGTGTAGACATTGTTTCATCGAAAGTCTTTGGTTCATTTTCTATCATACGGGTTATAAAATATGGGCCAAAGGAAGTGGATATTGTAGCCCTTTTACTACGCCTTGCTTCTTCCTCCTGTGAATGTCATTTGCAGTATCATAAGTTCTCTTATTTGAACTTGCATTTTCCTTACTTTTATATGGAAAAGTATTCTAAAAAATGATGAATTTCTTAATTCAATTATTGTTTCTTCATATACACTTTGAAGTTAAGATTTATATACAAGGAAATGATATGCACTACTATTATTGGCGTACCCAATAAATATGCAATCAATAGTTTTAGGACCAATTTTCACTTGTTTAGGCTTAGATACTTCAATCTTAGCTAAACACCCCCACACTTTAAGAAGGTGAATGACATTTTCTTAGTTCATATGGAGTTTCTTTCATTTTCTTAAGTGGTGTTTTGTTAAAAATGCTATTTGTTGATAGAATAGCTTCTACCCACAAGTTTTGAACCTGAACTTATCAACATTGAGTTCATCATCTCTTTAATATTTCTATTTTTTCGTTCAATAACACCATTTGATTGAGGTGAGTAAGATGTCGTTGTTTGATGAATGATTCCATGTTTGGAATAATATTCTTCAAAAAAGTGTTCTGTATTTACCATCTCTATCACTACGAATACTTTTTATTCATTTACCAAGTTGATTTTCAACTTCCGCCTTATAATATTTAAATACATCTAAGGCTTTGTCTTTACTTTGTAGTAGAAAGATATAACAATACTTTGTACAATCATCAATGAAACTTATAAAGTATTTATTACAATCTTTAGTTTCTACAAATCTTAAGTCACATATATCGCTATGTATTAACTCTAAAAGTGTCACATTCATTAGAATTGAGTAAAAAGGTGTTATGGTCAACTTGCTTCAACACATACTTCACACTTATGATTATGATCAATCTTAAGCGTCGGAATTAAACTTTGATTCATAAGTTTGCGCATAGATTTATAATTGACTTGTACATTCCAATTGTAAGTATCTTTTACCAACATACATCTCATTCTTAATGAGTACAAATTTATCGGATACGAATACAAGTTTAAAGCCATTTTTGCTAAGTATAGACTCGGATACAAGATTCTTACGAATGTCCGGTACATGTAGGATATTGTTGATGATAAGTTATTTACCAAATGTCATCTTCAAAGTAACTTTCCCCTGTCCTTCAACTTTAGAACTTGCAAAATTTCTCATAAAAATGTGTTCTCCATTTAACTTTTTGTAGTTAGAGAACATAGTTTTGTCTGCACAAATGTAATGGGTAGCACCAGTATCAACCCACCATTCTCATGAATTTCGAATATTATTACATTCAGAAACAACCGGTGAAAGATTCATCTCATGTATCCCTTTAGAAATGGTGTCTCTTTCTACCTCATTTGCTTGTGCGTTCTTCTTATACTTTCGACATTCATTAGAGCGATGTTTAGCTTTTCCACAATGTAATAGTTGCCTTTAAACTTTTTGGCATTCTTGGAGTTGTCTCCTTTTAGTAACAACCTTCGAACTAGTTTCAACAAGATTTGCTCCAAGTTGAACAATATATTTCATTTCTGTGTTTTTATTATATTTCTCGATCCTCAATCGGACTATCAATTACTCTAAATTCATCTCCTTGCGTTTATACTTGAAATAGTTCTTGAAATCTCTCCACATAGGAAGGAGTTTCTCAATGATGGTTGCAACTTGGAAAGACTCACTCAATTCCATCATTTCAGCATGTATATCATGAAGTAGAACTTGAAGTTCTTGTACTTGACTTATCACACTTTTGGAGTCTACCATTTTGTAGTTCAAAAACTTGCCAACAATTAACTTTTTTGTTCCGGTATCCTTGGTCTTGTACTTCTTTTCCAACGAACTCCATAGATCCTTGGCCGAATCCATTGAACTATACACTTCATAAAGTGTATTGTCCAATCCATTTAGGATATAATTTTTGCAAAGGAAATCCGAATGCTTCCATGCATCTAACGCAATAATTGACTCACGATTATTTTCTCTTTCTTGTACAACAAGAGCTCTTTCTTTTAGAAACTTTGTCAAATTTAAAGTAGTAAAATAAAACAACATCTATTATTGCTATCTTTTAAAACCCAAACCTCCTAACTTTTCAAGTTTTTTCCCATGTGGGATATGAGAGTTTGATTTAGATATGGCCAAAGGCGGAACCACATTGTTCGTATCATTTGTTATTTGACTTAAACATGATTCATTTTTGTTATAAACAAAAGTTCAATGTACAAAAATATAGAAAGAAAAGAATATCGCACAAAGGTTTATTCCAAAGATGAAGAAATGTTGTAACAACAAAAAATGATTATTGTCTTAAGTTGCTGGAACAGTAAGTATATGTAAATGGTTGTTAAGGCAAAGAAAATATTCAAATTTAATTCACAACAGCGTAATTAAACTCTAGAAAATAGGGAAAGAAGAAGATAAAAAGAAGAAAAATAAAATGAAAATCGAAAATTTGAGGCAAGTAAAAACGCTTTTTCCTTAAGACAATATTGCCCCACAACGGTGCTAACGAACTGTGACACTTGTCTCTTAAGATACAACAGATACAACTTGTGGTAGAAACACTTCAAACCACAAGTAACAACGAACTTAGAACAAGATTTTCTCTCTACACGAAAAAACGGTTTTAGAATGACCTTCGAAGAGTATTTTGCTAGAGTTTTTGATGTAAGACTCAATGCAAATGATATGGGATGCTTAATAGACATCCAAAAAATCCTTTATATAGAAGATGAAAGGTTGTGAATAAAATGTCGCGCCCCAAACTCAACAATCTTTGCCAAAGGTGGCAGCATTTGTTGTCGTTAGCTTGTCGTTGACATCTCATTCGAGCGATAGTGACACTTTTTCCTTAGAGCTTCTCTCGCTAGCCTGTTGCTAGAACGATAGACAAGCGATAGAATTAGTCATTTCTCAACTCGTATATCCTCTTTTCTATCCAACTTTGGACAACAATTTCTCATTCATCCGGAATTGATTTTGAGATTTCAAATATACAACAACGATCTACTCGACAAGTAGAACAAGTGAGTCTATTATATTTATAATATGAATATCAGATTAAGTCCGAATATTTGGTCGAAATTGATACAAAAGTCACTTTTTCACACTTAATTTTATCCTCTAAACCAAATTCCAACTGAACTTATATAGTTAAACTATAATTTCATTAAATTGATTCATCACATAATACACCAGACCTATTGTTTTGGGAATTTTTTTTCGAGATCATGGCTCTTTATGAATTTGACTGCAACACGCACGTACACACTCCCAAATTGCGTTTTAGTTACGTCTTCTTCAAGCGTTTCGGTACTAAATTAACCTGCAAGTTTTGGTGACATTTTTATTAAATATTATGAACAAATTTTAGCACCACAAAATTACCAAAAATTAATTGATTAAATCCCATAGAATCTACTTGAGATTTACGAAATCCAAGAAAATTATAATCTCACAAGCATGATCCAGTAATTCGCATCAGATTTTGATATTATAACACAATCTCAAATCACCTTTGCCATTAACAAAAACCCAAAGCATTCACATTATTACATATCATTTTATGCGACAAAAAAAAAAGCACAAAAATTAGTATATGTAGAAGACAAATTAAACATGCATGGAAACGAAAATCCATTCTAGTTATTATCATGGTTGATCCCTTTGCTCGGTCCGGACGGAGGGATTATATCCTTAGGAAGCATGGCTTTCACTGGTACATGATCATACACCATTCCAACCTCAATCCTGTCAACCTTAAACTCTGTCTTCTCATTCAACGGTCTGCCTAAGGAAAGTTGGCAAATCATTAAACAAATGAAAAAGAGTGCGATGAATTGATAGAGCCTATTTTCTTTGTCCATTTGATGGATTTGAAAGAGTTTAAAATGGTGTTTTGTGAATAAAGTGAAAGAAAATATTGGAATAGGGCTCTCCACCTGTGGGGTGGCTTTTATATACAATGTAAGATATATCGACGTGTAAAAAGTGACAAGTTTTGACATGTTTGGAGTTGACTATTTCAGTGGGAAACATGTACTACATACGTCATAAGCATATTAAAGCCCAACCATATTAGGTTGACTGTATTAAATAAACGTGTACGAAATATTAACGTAATTTTAATTCATTAAAAGTTCATTAAAAGCTCATGTCATTAGTGAATGGCTTCTAATACTTTGAGGTGCTTAATCCAAATTTGCCATGCGAGTCAGCTTCTTGTGTTCAAGGTTGTCTACATGATAACATCGGAAAATTTGTTTATCATTACATCCTCTCACCCCTAAGGAAAGACAATTTAGTTTTTCTTCACTGGATATATGGAGGTGAATCTAATATTCATGGCAATTATCCTTCGTTGGTGAAGTCTCACGATCGTCTTCCTTTACATGTATGGCAAAATCTTGGACACGGCCCAAAACATGGACCTTAAACAACTGTTCATCGATCACGTGATTATGCAAGTGTACGGATTCTAACAAATAGTAACAGTGAATTTTGAGTCCAAATATATGGTACCCACAAGATCTATATAGGTATTTGCTACTAATTTTATCATATTCTAGCTTCAATCTATATTTATTTAGTAACCAATTATCAAATTCGATACTTTATATTTTTAATTAACTAAATTAATATAGTCTATGAAAGCTTAACAAGTTTGTGAAAACCTTTTGCGATTAAGTAGTTAGGAATTTCGATTTTACTTAGGTTATTTAACATTTATATAATCCAAGTTCATTCAACTCATTTTCCAAGCATATTAACAATAGAAATAATCAATTTTAGTTTGTAATCTCTCTCGAACACAATTAACCCTATCCTGGATTTACTATATTTCTGTGTAAATTCATACACATGTAAAGGATATCAATTAGTAATTCAATTATGATTGCATAAATTTTAAAATTATCTCTCAATCTTTTATCAAAATTTATATTACTTATTGCACGAACTAGACAAATATATATCCTTTCCGTCTCAATATTGAGAAACTGAAGATTAATTTAAGCATATAATAATCAATTGACATGTAATCAAATTGGCATGTATTCTATTGAATTTAAGCAAATATTAACCTAAGTTATGTCATTCATCCTAAAAACAAGTAATTTAGTCAATCATACTATTGAAATTAACAAATAAAATGATGAAATATATCAACTGACTCAATAAAATAAATAAAGATTTTAATATAAACAATTGCCTTTTTTTTTTTTTTTTTTGGCATCCAAATTCCAACAAGGACTTTCAATTCTTCATTGATTGCTTGTATATCTCATGGCCAATTACGTTTTTAAATCATCGAATTCCGAATTGAGGTATAAATTTTAAGAAAATGATGTTTATGAATAATTCAGCCTCAAAATTGTATATCTTGCCTCCCCATTTAATTGAATGAAAAGAATCATATTTATAGATCTTGATTTATGTCAAAAATAGAGTCCCAATTGATAGCGAACCATAATTTTAATCAAATTAGTATATCCCAAATTGCTAAAAATTATAGTTTCACTTCTGTAATTCGGTCCATGTTTTCCCTTTTTGTTCGGATTGAGTCCTCTTATTATCACGAGTGCTACGATCGAGAATTGAATCCTTAGTGTGTCATCTCATTACACCAAGTGATACCTACATCAAAGAGCATAGGATATTTTCTTGTACCACTTCACATTATTGATTTACAGGCATAGATAGGGTTAAAGATGACGACGAAACAAGAAAGTAAGCCCCTATTTGAGCCTCCTTATTTTTTTCATTCTCATTCTTCTATTCATTTTTAACCACACATTTTTCAATAAAAATATATTTTTTATCACATCAATAATTTTTCATTTCTTTCAACCACATATTCCCCATCACATCAACCAAAAAAATGCATTTTTGAAGCAAAAATGTACACCGGACGGGGGCTAAGTTTGGACCACAATAGCGAGTACCCACATTATTACATATCATATTATGTGACAAAAAACCCACAAAATCTAATATAGATGACAAATTAAACATGCATAAAAATGACAAATCGTTATAGTTATTGTCATCGTTAATTCTTTTGCTCGGTCTAGACGAAGAGACTATAGCTTAATGTAGGATAGCCTTCATCGATAACTCATACACCATTCCAATCTTAATCCTGTCAACCTTAAATATGTTTTCTCAGTCAATGGTCGACTAAGGAAAGTTGGCAAATCATTAAAATCGAAAAAGAGAGTGATGAATTGATGATCCTATTTTGTTTGTCCACTTGATGGAAATGAAAAGGCTTAAAATGGTGATTTTGTTGAGAATTTGAGAACTGAAAATGGGTCTATGGTTTTTGGGCAAGAAAGTGTGAGAAAATATAGGAATAGAAATATATATTGCCCTATTTGGTGGGGGTTAAAATTAGATTTTTAATAAATTTTGTTAGAATTTTGTTAACTAAAATTATTAAAAGTTGATTTTGTATTAGTTTTGGCCAAACATTCGAATAGGTCTGGACAATCAAATCATTCAAACGAATAGACTAACTTTTCTACTCATTAAGTGGATGATTGCAGTATATTTAAAATTTCAAAATGAATTTCGAATGAATGAGAAATAGAGGTCTAAGTTAGAGAGAAGGGGAAAAATTTGTTTTCAAGTTTTCCATTTCTTATTATTTGAAGTGCTGCTATGACAAAAAGTTGATCGTTGTATCTTGGGAAGCAATTGATAATCTACTGTCGGCACCAATGTGGACAAATTCGTCTTAAGAATAAAGAGTTTAACTCTTGCCTTGATCATTTTGCATTCCATTCTTTAATTTGTGTTTGTTCAAGGTTTGTATCCATTTGTTTGGATCTAATCTTTATTTCAGCTACAGCTAATGTTGGTAAGGTTTGTAATAATATTGTGGTTTATTACTAAGCAATAAAGAAATCACTTTATAATTTTTATATATAACAGATTTTGATAAAAGCTAATGAAATTTGTGATTGAGAAGTTGTGGATCCCATGAAATATATGTTTAAAATTAACTGTTGACTTTAACATAAATTAAAATTAGAATATTCATTTCTATCAACAGGAGCTATAAAATTGGTATATCTTGCCTAAAAAGGTCAGCGTGTTAAAAATCTACAAGTTTTGAAAGGGCCAAAAATAAAAAATAAAAATAAAAAGATAAGATATTTTCAAGGTGACAATTTGCCTGGCCGTCTCAATTCTAATAGCCAACCAAAAGGCCACGTCTTCCCCTCTTCACCATCAGACACTGTGAGTGGTAGCAATTGCCCATTTGGCCTCAAGTTTTTCTATACACATAAGGTGTATGGGAGTTGTGAATATTCTTCAGAGAGTTTGTGAAGCAAAAAATGGGACTGGGGACACTTCCCTTGTCATCTTCACAAACTGGGCTTCTTCTTCCTGCAACCTCAGGAACTTCACAGAAATATTCTAATAATAGCAGAACCTTGAAATTTGTCGTGTTTTCTGCCAAGAAAGAGAACGACAATGAAGAACCAAAGAAGAAGAAGCAATCTCTGTTTTCGAGTGTGACGGAAGCTTTAGATTTTTCACAGGTAAGATCTGCAAAGGATGCTGAACTTCTGGATGAAGCTACAGAAGCAACGCAAACAGGTGAAAGGATGACAAGGGAACAGGTACTCATGTCCCTCCCATGACTACTTTCTCGATGAGATAATTAAGCATGATATACAAGAAGTGAGGTCTTTAAGGGCATGTTTGCTAGAGCTTTGTTTTTGCTATTGCTTCTGCTTCTTGTAGAAGAGTTTGTTGAAAAAGTCACCCTAAATCGATTTCTTGTGAAAGCTTTCTCGTTAGCCAAAGCACTTCTAAAAAAAAATATCCAAGTTCCATTCAACATGTTTTTGCTTTTGCTTCTACTTTGGGATCAAGCTACTTGAATTTTAATTTGAAAATTAATTTTTAAAATAGTTTTATATTTCAAAAGTAATTTAAGAGAAAACTACAATAGATCAAAATTATTTTTTTTTTTCTAAAAATTCTTCAAATTTGAAGAAATACTTTCGTAAAGTGATGCCAAACAGATCATCAATCATATTCAAAAGCAATTTTTTTGTGTAATTTTTGTCTTTTCAAAACTCTTGTCAAACGGATTCAAAATTGACAACTTGTTAGGGGTATATCTGTGTCTCTCTCTTTTAGTGGGATGGTTTGTCCTGATTAAAACATTTGATATGTTGTAGTATGGAGCTCTTAGGAGGAAGATTGGTGGAACATACAAAGATTTCTTCAAATCATATGTAGAAGGTAAGCATATTAACTAAAGAATTGCTAAGTGGCTAAGCCATTAAAAGCCTAAATTGCAGAGTATGATGTTATCTCCAATAATTTGGTAGCATATGATGAAGAAAAATTACACCATTGGTTCTTAATCTATTGTTTAGCAGTAAGTTAGTTTCTAACCTTTAAAAAAGAACAAGTTATTCCTCAATCTTTCATTAGCGTTACACAATCAGTAATCAGTAACGAAAATTGTCCAGTTTTTGTTAAATTTTCACGCCTAATTGTAAATATTTGAAGCCCAACTTCACAAAATGTCCAGGAGACGACATAACAAAGATTTCACATGTTTCGATCATTGAAAACTAATTTTACAATTATAATTATTAAATTTATTTGGTAGGTTGGATTCACATAAATGAAATAAATAAACTGAAAACCTTATCAGTTGTCTTGTTCGATGGCAAATATGTCGTGGGGGTTCACTTTGCCACGAGTAAATTGCAATAGTCGAAATGTTGGTATCGATTTTAAGAAAAAACAAAAACCGAACCAAAAGGCTCAGAAAAATGTTGTAATACTTTTTTTTTTTATTTCAGTGGATGGACAATATGTAGAAGAAGGTTGGGTGGACAAAACCTGCAAAATTTGCAAGAAAGACACCAAAGGTGAAGCGAGACAAGTCGACAAGTTAGGACGATACGTTCACGTTGCTTGCTTGGAGAAAAAATCCAATTCAGGAAATTTCTTCACACGACTCTTCTCCTCGTAGAAACTTGTCACACGATTTTAAGTTTATTGTTTCTTTTACATTTTCTGTTTTGTTAAAGTGAAATGAGACAGCTTCGAACCAAATGTCTCATAAATATCTTTGTATTTTGATTTTGATTTTGATTTTCTTTCTTTGGATTCAAATTCTAGTTTATATTGAAGTTCGATGTATCAAAAACGTACTTCTATGTGTAGCAATCTTATTTGATTGACCAATGTGGTCAAAATCTATGCAAAACTGCCTTCTGTCTTTTATTCAAAATCTTCATGGAATTAGGACTATAGTTCTAATTTTAAAATTAAATTTTGCGCGTAGTAGGCTTTGAAGAATTTTAAAAGAAAAAAAAATAGGAGGAAGAAGAAGAAATCTTTCCTAAATGTGAGGGATACGTTGAATATAATATTGTTGGCTCACTAAAAGTGTTGTCCAATCTGAATGGTTCAAGGAGTAAAGTCCAATTGGAGAAAATCAAGACAAAGGTTCAAGTTGGAGTGTTGGCGAGATAAAGGCCCGTCAAATTGGTAATGGCATCGCCCAAACCTGCGCAACACCCATAATCTGTGCGAATGGAATACCCTGCCGTCGTCCAAAACAACGAGTCTATCATCGCCCAGACCTTCGAATCGCCCCAGGTTGTAGCCACGTCAAACATTTATTTACTCAGAACGACGGTTATTGAAACGGATATCGAGCACTTTCGTCACAATCCACAATTCTAGGAGCCCAGTTGGGAGCAGTTGAACGACAACAACATGATGGCAGCAGTTAGATATGGCAGTTCCACGATTGCCCAGCCACCATGAAGGAAGTGGGTGGTTATGGATTGGTCAAGTAGTTTCCAAACGGTTTACCACAAGGAAGACCATCAGAGTAGTATAAATGGAAGAAGAGACATGGAGAAAAAAACCCCGAATCAAAAACTCTCAACAGAGAATATGTAATTTCAATTTATTAGTATAACTTTAATTTCCTTCTTTTAGTACTTGTGTGCTTGCGCTCCTTAGAGGCATTATGTTTATTTCTAATTGTAAATCTTCGTTCGCCAATAAAAACACTCATTTTTAGGACTTTGTCTCAAGATGTTTGTTCATCACACAATCGTCTGATTTCCTTTTTAATTGTTAGCGACCCAAAAATCACGCGAAACAAATATATAATAATTTACTTGTAATTCTATGTAAAAATTTATATTTTTAGATTAAATGATTCAACAAATGCAACATGATTTTTCCCATAGTCAAGAAACTATCCTCAATAAATATATAAAGGAAAAAAATAATCCCTAATAGGAGTAATTGCAAGTAGGAGTGGTAAATCATTTCTGCTACGTATCCAAAGTTCGCCATATAGACTGAAAGTTTCTTTTTTAAATTGATGAACTTTTTATTACAGAGATCGTGTCAAACCAAATTTATATACTTTTTTTTTTTTTTTAGTTTTTTAAGGTTTGTTATTATAAAATGGGCTATACTAATAGTAGGCAATTAAAAGAATGGGGAATTTACACATACACTTGTTTTTTTTTAACTTTGCATTTCAATAAGAATAACTCTAGTGGTACATAATTTTTTGCCATGATGGTTCACATAACGCTCACATGGGGTGGTGTATGGTGGATTTGGGTGCGTGATGTGCGACGGTGGTTGGTGTGGCGGTGGTTTTTCTTATGCTGTTGTGGTTGTCGATGGCGGTGGTTTTAGAGGTGCGGCAGTGTGGTACAGGCAGCGATGACGATGATTTTTGTTGGCGGTGTAAATGAAAACACCCAAAACACATTTTCAAATTATTGGCTTGGTTTTAACTAATAACATCCAAAACGACATTTTTGACATTTTCGATTTTTTTTTCTAAATTATGTACCCATGTGCACACCACCCCACACCCCACGCCTCACACCAACATCTATGACCCTCACTCTCTACGATCTCCCCCTTTGTTATTTCTCTCTATCTACTGCAACCACCAACTCTGATTGCCATCACCTCTCTCTCTTCCCCCCCCCCCCCCCCCCCCTCTATTCTCTCTCCTTTTTAATTGTGTTGAATTTAAGAGATAAAAATGATGAACAATGGAATGTTATTAACACATATGTTCTGATTTACAATGAAGGAATAGTGATGGCTTATATAGAGCAATAAGCAACGGTTGCCTATGTCCTATCCTTATATAGACTGCTGTACAATACACAAAAAATGATAAAAGTAGAGTTGGCATTTTGTACTGAGCTGCTCCTTTTTCCCTAAATGTGGCCTATGATGAAAGTGACCCTTCTGAGGCCAGCCTATGATGAACTAAGTTCTGAGGCAACTAGTTCTTTCTTAACTAGTCTTTGTTTCTCAACACTCCCCCTCAAGTTGGGTTCGAATAAATTAATTGATCCCAAATTGCCAAGAATGTTAAAATGACTGGTTTTATCGAGTGCCTTGGTAAGAATGTCCGCCAAGTGTTCTTTGCTTCTAACGAATGGGGTTTCTATTTCTCCCGACTGTACTTTTTCTCTGACAAAGTGACAGTCGACTTCGATGTGTTTGGTCCTTTCATGAAAGACTGGATTGGATGCAATATGTCGCGCAGCTTGATTGTCGCAGTACATTTGCATAGCTCCTATGTATTCTGTCTTCATGTCTTTAAGCAGTTGCTTGATCCAAATGAGTTCACTTGCTGTGGATGCCATGGCACGATACTCTGCTTCTGCACTTGAACTTGCTACAACATTTTGTTTTTTGCTTTTCCAAGTGACCAAGTTGCCACCTACAAAGGTACAGAAGCCTGTGGTTGATTTTCTATCGCAGCTCCCGGCCCAATCTGCATCAGAAAAACCAATTACAGTATTAGAGTTATTTTTCCGCATCCAAATTCCTTGACCTGGAGTGCCTTTAAGATATCTTAGTATCCTATCAATGACACTTAAGTGGCTGGTACGTGGAGCATGCATACAACACTTACTGCAAATGA
This sequence comes from Fraxinus excelsior, assembly GCA_019097785.1. NCBI lineage: Eukaryota > Viridiplantae > Streptophyta > Magnoliopsida > Lamiales > Oleaceae > Fraxinus > Fraxinus excelsior. Next base: position 29,287,907 of record CM032631.1, on the reverse strand, counting down.
ATTGTCAGGTCTGGTAACTGTAAGATAGATTAGTTTCCCTACCAACCTTTGATATTGTCCTATGTCAGGTAGTAGATCACCATTTTCTGGTCCAGGTTTAACATTGGTTTCCATTGGGGTACCGACGGGTTTAACTCCTAGCTTACCAGTTTCTTTTAACAAGTCAATGACATATTTTCTTTGAGATAGGAATAGGCCTTTGCTGGAGTGAGCTATTTCTATTTCAAGAAAATATGAGAGTTTCCCAAGGTCTTTGATATCAAATTCGTCTTTCAAGTGTCGTTTGACTCTTTTAATTTCTTCATTATCATTCCCAGTGATGATGATGTCGTCAACATAAACTAAAATGATAGTAGTGGAATTTTGTGAGTGTTTGACAAACATGGATGAATCGGCTGTGCTTTTGATAAAATTATTTTTCAAAAGGGAAAAACTTAGTTTGGCATACCATGCTCTTGGAGATTGTTTTAGGCCGTAGATTAACTTTTTTAGCTTACACACTAGCGATGGATCTGAAGTATTTTTATGGCCTGGGGGAAGAGTCATATAGACCTCTTCTTCCAGAATTTCTTGAAGGAAAGCATTTTTAACATCCATTTGAAAAAGATTCCATCCTGAGTTGGTAGCTACAGATAATAGAATTCTAACGGTGCTCATTTTTGCTACCGGTGCAAAGGTTTCTTGGTAGTCAATGCCGTAGGTTTGGGTAAAACCTTTGGCAACTAACCTAGCCTTATATCTTTCAATCGTACCATCACTATTGTATTTGATTTTATAAACCCATCGACAGCCTACAGGTTTTTTACCCCTTGGTAAGTGGGCAATATCCCATGTGTCATTTTTTTTCTAAAGCTTGAAGTTCTTCCTTCATAGCCTTACGCCAGATAGGATCCTGGGTGGCTTCATTAAAGTTCGTTGGTTCGGTTTGCTTGGATATGTTACCCAAATAGGCCCGATATTAAGGAGAAACTTGTTTATAAAAGATACAGTTTTGAATAGGGTACTTTGCCTGATGGGATACATCACCCTTTTGAATTGGATACATCACCTGATGGGATACATAATCCCTTAATCTGGCAGGGGGTCGGATTTGTCGACTAGATCTTCTCAAGACAATTTCTTCTTGAGTTGATTCCTCACTTGATTCATTTTCCTCGTCTTCTTCTCCCCTGAAGAAATTGCACATGTTCCTCCAGTTTGTTCATCCTCCTCATGCTCAACCTATTCTTGATTTGTTTCTTCCGGGAAAAAGAAAGTATTTGGTGGTAACATAGTTGGTTAACCTTGCGCATGTTTTTGTTCATTTTGTTGGTAATAGAGCTTGTTTTCAAAAAAGGAAACGTCACGTGAGAAGTAGAGTTTATAAGTTTTTGGATCATAACACTTATATCCCTTTTTTGCAGAAGAATATCCTAAAAACATGGTTTTAACCGAGTTTTTATCCAATTTGTCATGTCTTTTTATGTGTACGAAACATGTACAGCCGAAGACTCGTATATGGTCAAGGTCAATTTTCCTACCTTTAAGAATTTCTAACGGACTCATGTTTTTCAACCTTGCACTAGGCAATCTATTTATAAGGTAAGTAGCCGTTAACACGGCGTCTGACCAGTAGGATTTTGGGACATTACTTTGGAAGAGAAGAGACCTAGTGACTTCAAGTAGGTGACGATTTTTCCTTTCGGAAACTCCGTTTTGTTCAGGTGTGTTAATACAGGTAGTCTGATGTAAAATTCCTTTTAATTTAAAAAAGTCTAAAAAGTTTTTGTTTACATATTCTGTCCCATTATCAGATCTAAAAATCTTGATTTTTGCATCATATTGATTTTCAATAAAAGTAAAATATTCTTGGAAACATGAGAAAACCTCATTTTTTCCTTTCAAAAGATAAATCCAAGTAGTACGAGAAAAATCATCGATAAATGTAACAAAATATTTAAAGTTGTTATAAGAATCCACATGAGCTGGCCCCCACACATCAGAGTGAATTAAGTCAAAGCATTTTTCCGATACATGGGTAGATAAGGAAAACGGCAACCTAGTTTGCTTTGAAAACTTACAAACATCGCAATTGCTAGAGTTAAGATTATAACAAAACAGTTTGTTTAAAACTTGATCAGATGGATGACCAAATCTCCAATGCAGCAACTTGTCCTGACTTGTAGGACTGACCGACACATGACATCTATTGGGAATTTCTTCAAGATAATAAAGCCCATTTTTTTTTAAAAACCCTCACCAATCTTATTCCCTGATTCTCGATCCTGAAAGGTCACTCTGTCTGATGAGAATATAACATTACAATTTAAATTTTGAGTTATTTTACTAACAGATAATATATTTGAATTAAAGCCCGGTAAGTATAAAATATTTTTCACGGTTTTTGAAAAAAGTCTGGCTGTACCAGAGCCCCAAATTTGGGCTTTATTTCCATTCGCAACAATTACGTGCTGAGGTTCTTTAATTTGGGTGGTATTTTGAATTTTATTTTTGTCCCATGTCATATGATCGGTAGCACCAGAGTCAATAATCCATTTACTAGTATTTTGACAGAAATTAGCAATTTTAGAAATATTTAAATTATTTAAATTGGGTTTAGAGTGTACAAAACCTGAAGTTTGTTGTTGTAACAAACCATTTAGTTGGCCCAATAACTGCGTCAATTGGGCTGTAGGAGTTCCGGAAGGCCCAATACCTTCACTTAAATTAGATTGACTCAATTCTTGACCAAATCCAAGTCCAGCAGGTCCATTGTGCCCATTGTGCCCGAGTCCAGCAGGTCCAGGCCCAACTCCAGGTCCAGCCCCAGGTCCATTATGCCAAAGTCCAGCAGGTCCAGCCCCTTCATTAGGGCTAAAATCAACCCCTCTGCTTGCACCTCCGAATCCTCCAAATCGCCTCTCCCTTCTTGCTCCGTTCCAGTTTCCTCTCTCCCCCTTGTTCCGAGCCGGCCGGAGATGAGGATGAAGGATCCAACAGCCTTCTTAGTTGTGCCCTGCACGCTTGCAGTGGTCGCACCAGTCGGCGGTTGAGTTTCCCTTCATTTTGGCCGAGTCTCTGGAATTAGGGATTGCATATTGAGCTTTGAAGGCCTGATTGTTCTCGGAATTTTTCGATTGTTGTGGGTTCATGAGTGTTCTTCGGGATTCCTCTTGCTCGATTGTTGCTACTATATCATCGAAGCTTGGCATTTTGGCTGAGAGGAGGATTTGGGATCGGACTGCCTCATAACTTGCGTCGAGTGCTCCCAGATAAGTAAAGATTAAATCATGCTCGTTCCTTTTCTGAATCTCGACCGTGTCTGTTGTTGGTGGGAGATAAGTGTTGAGTTCCTCCCATTTTGAAACTAACTCTGTCACCAATTGCATGTTGCTTTGATTACTTTGTTTGATCTTTGAAATCTCATGTTTGAGGCTAAAAATGTATGCGAAGTTCTTCTGTTGGCCATATAATTTCTTGGCTTTGTCCCACACTTCTTTTGACGAGTTGTAATACATGAACATGTTGGAAATGTGTGGCTCCATGGTGTTTAGCAGCCATGACTTAACCATGTGGTCTGTGGTTTGCCATTCTTCAACTTTGGCTATTTCTGCCTCTGTTGGTTTCTGAGGATCTGTGGGTTTGGGTTTTTCTTTGGTACCTGTGACAAACTGTAGTTTGCCTTTGCCACTGAGACCGATCGTAACTGATCTGGACCAGGGTATATAATTTCGATTGCCATTGAGTACTATGCTTGTGATCTTGGTGTTGTCTGTGTGTTGAGACATGGTTTGAATGTGGGAAACTTTCTTAGGCTCTGTTGGCCTTTTGCTTCTACAGGTTTAAAACCTGCTCTGATACCATGTTGAATTTAAGAGATAAAAATGATGAACAATGGAATGTTATTAACACATATGTTCTGATTTACAATGAATGAATAGTGATGGCTTATATAGAGTAATAAGCAACGGTTGCCTATGTCCTATCCTTATATAGACTGCTGTACAATACACAAAAAGGGATAAAAGTAGAGTTGGCATTTTGTACTGAGCTGCTCCTTTTTCCCTAAATGTGGCCTATGATGAAAGTGACCCTTCTGAGGCCAGCCTATGATGAACTAAGTTCTGAGGCAACTAGTTCTTTCTTAACTAGTCTTTGTTTCTCAACAAATTGCGCCCACCAAATTTGCACCACTGAAACATGGTAGCTCGTGGATTTTGCCTTGATCTCCAACTATTTTTTTTACTTGTTGGAGAAGGCTATGGGAGATAGGACATTGTTATGGCTTGTTGAAGAGGGAGATGGGGAGGTTGCTTCGGGAGATGGAACATTGCCATGGTTTGTCGAAGAAAGCTATGGAGAAGTGGCCGTAGGAGATATCACGTTACTATGGCTTTCCAGAGAGGGTAAAGTACTGGCCCAAATGGTGACACAGAAGAAAGTGACCGCAAACTAGATCTCCTCTACCAACTAGATTCTTCCACCTCAAACCAAATTTGAATCTGAAATCAGTTCTCTTCACACTAGTCGAATATGCTCTAGTGGTGGCGCGCTGGTGGTTGTATGGTGGCGAATTGTGTTGTGCATATTTGCATGATGATGGAGTGGTGATTGCTATGATGCTAATGACAGTTATGTGATACTTGTAGTGGTAGTGATGGTGGTGTAGTGGCGATGAAGTGGTTACGACGTTTGGGTAATGTCAGTGGTGGTCTTCAATTGGGAGTGTTTATGACAATTATTTAGGTAATTACGACAAATAAAATGAGTAATTTGTAATTAATAAATAGTATGCTACCTAAATAAATGTGTGATTTTTGACTAAATTTGTAATTGTGATTCACAATTTGTCTGTGACAGTAATCTTCTGCAATTTGTGACCGGTACATGACTCAAATACTATGAATTGTGTGTTAGTGTGGTCTGTACATGTTTAATTAATTAATAAGTTTGTAACTACCTGATTTTTGAAACATTTTCACAAAAAAATTATTTTTTGAAGGTATATCTATATCTTGAAATTCTGTAGTTATGTATTTTTCATTTAAAGAATACTCTTTAGTCTCCAAACCCATTTTAAGATGGACCTTATGAAATTTCACTTGGGGTCTCCAATCTTTCGTAAGTGTAGCATCAATATCGGCAACCTATCATTTATTACACTCGTGTCTTCAACTTTATAAAACCATGACACCCATGTCAACAACTAACAGTAAAATAGTTATTTGAACATTAAATAGTCCCATGATGTCGAACTCAAAGTATAAAACTAACCAAAAAAGATTTTATTTATTAAAAAAAAATTCAAAGGTTGACTTCAACGGCCAATTTAAAAATCCATAGAGGATAAAATTTCTTAGTGTTATAAAACTCATCCCTTGCGTCGACCGAACATTGACATATCTTGATAGTGTCAATTGTGACATGTCATTAATGTTTGAATAAACATTTTCTAGTTGTTGGGAAATTGGTGCACAGTTTTAAAAGGTTGAGGACATGAGTATAATAAATAATAGATTGAAGACATAGATGCCACACTAACCAAAGGTTGGGACCCGTAGTGAAATTTAACCAAAAAATTATCATATTCATTCTTCAGTCGACCATATCAAATTCAACTGAAATTTCATCCATGCTTTCAAATCATTAATTCAATTCAATCACCCTACAATGACAATCTCTAAATCTCGCATAGAAACTATCGTTTCGTGGTTCGTAAACAGTCCATCCTAACGAAATCTCCGCACTAGACTACGCCTCCTCTTTCTTCTTCGTAAGTTCTAATATTTCTTGATTTCCACTTATGGAATATGAAATCTTATGTCGTGAGTAATTAATGTAGAATGAATTTTGTGTTTGCAGATTTTGAGCCCATATTTTGTGGTACTTCCTTTACGTGATGAAGGAGCAATTTCATTAGGATTAGGGACTCTTCCGGGACTTTTTGTTGGATCGTTGCTGCTCACACTGATTGTTGCGCTAGTTTCCACTCTCATTTTTTCGTTGCCTAATCGTTCTAAAGGAAAGGTGTGAATGAATTCTTTTTTTCGACTCTCAATTATTCGGAAATAACACTATTATGACGAATTTCAGTAAGACAAATGATTGATTCCACGATTTTAATTCGAGAATTTAATTAATGATTGTTTTCTTAATCTAATTGTGCGGAAATGGATGGTATGGAATTTTTTCCAAATCTTATTGATGTCTTGAACGTATATATAATTTATTATAAACCCTTTAATAATGGATGTTTTCCTGGGATTGTGACTGTCTCTTTACTGGGTGGTGTCCTTAGAATGATTATGGCTCTCTAGAAGCGATACAACCTTTCGTTCAAAAACTTAAAATATCATTACATTTCATAAAGAATACGACTGGACATAACCTTTTACTATGTATACCTATGTCTTTGTACCTTTCTATAGTCTTTAACAATTTACAATTGGGAAAGGGTGCTCTCTTCTGCATTGTGTTGTGAAATTGCTTATTGGTGTTCCTCCTTGTTTCGAGTAACTAAACCTTCTTGCTATAATTTGATTCAATATTTAATTTCCAGCTGCATAATGCTCTTTGTAAAGTCTCTTATGAGCTTGTCAACCTTGAGGCAAATATGAAAGGATGACCTCTCTACTGATCCTGACAACATTGTTTTCAAGTTCATATAGATAATGTTGAGTTATTTGCTATGTCCACCTGAACGACTTTAGGCAATATATTATTTTCTATGAAATGAAACTAATAAAATGTTGGGGATGTTTCATTACTAGATTTACAAAGAATAAATTCAGACTATCGAAGGATAGTGGTTAACTCAATTTGTGTGATTCTGTGTACAGATGGTATCATGAATGTTCACTTACCTTCTTATATGACCAACTTCCTGTGTTGTTTTGTTGTCTGGACAAAAGTATTGTACTGGCAGTTTTATTATGAACTTTGTAAGTATTATCTCTGATTTGCTACTTCTGTTCCTGGCTTTGGTCTTGATTCACCGATTTTTTATCATTTCTCTTCTTGTATTCTTTATTCTATGGCTTTCCTCCACTCCTGGAAGTTCTTTTTTCAGTTTCAAGGTAACGATATGAAACAGAAAATCACATTCTTTAGCTGTGGGATACATGTCAAGGAATAACGTTTGACCTTCAATCTGTGTAGGGATTCTTTCCTGTGAACTCCACTATAAAGGAGGAGCTGAAGAGAATGATTAACCAAACCATTCCAGCAAATTCTGGTGGCTTGGGAAAACACGGATCGTTTTTCATTTCAGTGAGGATTGGGTTATTCCTTTGGGTAAAATTATTTTCTTCCGTTTTTTGGCTATGGTAATTGATAATGAATTGTGATTGTTGATTTTTTTTTTACAAAAATCATATTCTTCTGAGAAAAAAATATGCATGTTTTTTTCGCAGGTTGCTCTGCTTAATCTTATAACTATCTCTTCAACTTGTGCCAGAGTAATTGATGTGATGGATAGTGAGGTCAGTATGTTGCAATTGGGCTCCTTTTTTCATAATCTAATCTAGCAGTATTTATCGCATCGATTCAATAATTTCAATTAAGAATAAATCATACTCTATTATAGAGGAAGAGTGAATATTGTCAACCTGACACCTCTGTTTATCCTGGTCATTACGTGCACACTGTCTTCGTTCCTGGATAGTTTACTTTATCCGTGAATCTGACTGCAAGACTTGTAGGATCAAATGCAATTCTTTGCACAATTAACTCTCTTAAATTCAGTCAGGTTCAAGATTATTTGGGTTTATTGGTGCTGGTGCTACGTTGGGATTAGGTCCATGTATGTTTGTCTTAAATGCCTCTTTGACCCCGTGTTTTCCTTTAACGTCTTTTTCTGTCTTTTGTAACTTTTAGATTTGGTTCTTGTAGATTTACTCCTTATTTCTGCTCTCCTGATGGAATTTGCTTCAGTCTTCTAAAGGAATCAACAAGGACATTTCATATCTTCAGGAAGAACCGTCACTCATCAGGTCTTATTCCTTATTTCCCTGTGTCAGTTCCTACTGCGATCAAATGTGCTTTTTCTATATACTCAAAAATATTTGTACGAAAAGATGGCGCTTCCATCAATAGGAAGCTCTTCGAAAGTCTCAAACCCGCAATATATAGGTCATAATGGAGCAACCTTGATGTTGCGCTACAGCCACCCTCAACTTCTAATATGGAGGATCTAAGTCTCTAACCAAAGAAAAATATTTTATTTTGTAAAGAAAAGGAAAATATGAATAAGCTGCTTGAAAATCTTTATGTTGAGGTCTGAATTACTACCAATGAAGTTTATGGTTACATTATATTATTGCTCTAATGGGAAACCATTTGCTCCCCTTCAATTTTGGATTCATTTATATTTTTCTCTTGAAAGAGAGAGAAGCTTTAGTAGGACTGTCATATATGCTTACGTGGTATACACTCCCACTCAAATGACGACGTGATCATTTGTGACATTGAACTTTTACTATTTTTCTCTCTTACTTTTTCCCTGACCACCTCTCAAATTATGACACACGTCTTTTGTATCAGATCATATGTCTATTTTGCTTCTGTTTTTCTTACTTTTACCAGATTTAGTCTTTAATCCTTATATATTATCCAAAAACTCCTAATTATTTTTTCTCTTTCCCACTGTATCCAATAACTCAATATATCCTTACGTGGTCATTTGTCTTTTATGATTCTAATTAAATAAAATGAAATTAATTGTATAAAATGAGGGGTAATATAAGAATTTGTAAAGATTAGAGTTTAGGAACCCCCAATAAAAATGTCACTACCAAATCCAAATGCCAACAAAAAAGAAAATCTCAATTTCATTCACAATAATTTTAATTTAAAGTAAGAAGCAATTAGGTTATTATTTTAAAGCTTATTTCAGTTCCCCCCCACCCCCAATAAAAATGATTTAGTGCATATGCTTTGCTATGCTTAGAAGTAAATAAGAAGATTTTATAAATTCCTTGATGTATGAAGTTGAAAATATATAAGTTCCACTTTATTATAAAAATAAGTAACTTTTTACCATGAATCAGAAAAATTATTTTTCAAATATATCTAGAAAAAATAATTAAGCCCCTATTTGATGCCATTATTTTGAAAAATAGAGTTTTGAATAGTGATTTTTCGAAGAATGTTTGGTTAAAAAGTAGAGAAAAGTTTTTAGTTTACATGCAAAATATTTTATTTTATAACTGTGTTGTTGAAAATGAGTATGCGAATTAAAGAGTTTTGTTTTAAAGGGAGATGATCATGGGCTAACTTTTAAGCTTTTGTTAGTCCAATTAAGGACAAGTGATTGGAATAAACAATAAATGACAGAATCCTATATGGAATCATAATCCTCAAGATCGATGGGAGAGAGAAGCATGTATTTGGTTTCGGATAAAATGGGGGAGAGAGAAAAAAATTAGGAGTTTTCGGATAAAAAAATAAGGATTAAAAACCAAATTATGCAAAAAGTAAGAGAAAAATATAGAGTAAAAATTAAATTTGACGCAAAAGACATGTTGTCATTTGAGTGGGTGGTATGGGAAAATGTAAGAGAGAGAAATAGAGTACATATTAAGGACTTGTTCGGTATAGATCTTAATCCAATTAAAATTGAAAATATGATCGTTATTGGGGTTCCACTTGTCTAATAAAAGCTAACAATAACGGCTAGTTTTTCAATTTTAATCCGATTTTAATCTCTACCAAACACACTCTAAATATTGCACATAAATGACCACGTCCATTGCGGAGCCAGAATTTATACGACGGGGGTGGAAAAATGTAGATGGGGAAAAATATACATGTATTTTGTATTATTAAAAAAAACTTCAAAATTTCTACAAATTTTCAAAATGTTGCATGGTCGGTTGCCACCCCCCCTCCCTTACAGCTCTGCCATTGGATCACATGTTATCATTTGAGTGAGTGGCCGTACCATGTAAGCATATAGAATCGTCCTACTTAATCTTTTCTTGTTCAAAGGGAAGAAGGGGTGGTCAATTTGTACAGCTGGCCTGCGAATATGTCCACTTTAGAGAAACTCCACATTCCAGAGTCACGTTATCATCTTACTTTTTGGATCATAATTTAAACCGCTGCATATAGCTTCTAATCTTATTAATCATATTTGTATTTGCTGGAAGTTGATAGGGGCACTTTGAAGGGATCTCATGAGTGGGTGTAAATTGGTATTTTGGCTTTAGAAATGCTGATGCTGATAACACAAGCTTGGCCAATGAACAAACTGAACATGCTCCCAAAGCATCTTCCCTGAGATTATCCACTTCCGCAACAAAGCCTCAGTTCTGGGCTACACTGGAAGGACTTCAGCTTATATTGTCATCAACTTATTTATTACAAGTGGCATTATTCCTGTGGTTAAGTGCATTAGTCTCCTCTTTCTTCTACTTCCAGGTAGGAGAAATTTTTTTATTTCTTGAAAATTTATATATTTACTATTTTCAGCTTTTTTGAAGTTTTATTTGTATTCTGATTTAATTTGATAGTATCTCAAATGAATCATTATCGCAACTTACCTCACCCCAAAATTGGCTATGCTGTTGATATGCATCTATTCTTGATTAAATCTTGAAATCGTAAAGTTCATAACGATAATGTAAAGGATGTGAAGGAACAAATGTAGAGGTAGACCTAAATTAACATGGCATGTGGTAGTTGATATGCATCTAGTTGCAACGGATCTTCAAGTTGATAGCAATGAACTGAATGGATCAGAGGTAAATGATTCACGAAGCCTACCCCAAAATTTTATTGGAGGAAGATTTTTTTTTTTTTTGGTTCTTTTCTTTCTTGCTTCTTTTGTTTGGGGATCAGGGTTTGGAATATGTTGGTTCCCCTGCTGTTTCAACTGATGATTGATTTGATAATAATAAAGTGCTACTTTCTTTGTCATGTGACTGCAGAAAGTAACTGTGATTGCCACCAGAGTGATAAGCCCCGTGGACAGAAGAAGATTATTTGCACAGATCAATAGCTTTATTGCTGTTTTTATTCTTGCTGGGCAGCTTACATTGACGGTATGGGATAGTTTCAGAATTTAGATTTTTAATGTAATAAGTCTAGATTTTAAGTGTGGAGTTGCGCAGAGGTCTCCTGTGTGTTCTATTTCTGTACTCTCAACGATGAGATATTGAACTTTCAAATGAACTTTCATCTCGTGTAGAATAGTGAATCTGCTGTAATCACCAGAAATTGGCTTCATATGTCCTCCAAATACGTATTGCTCAAAGCCCTCCTCCTTTGTTTCTCTTTATCATACGGCCACAAACCCGGGAGCTCCTTTACTCTTTAGGCTGGTTTCGTTGGATCTCTTAGTCCTATAAGATAAATCATGCAAGACAAACATTTTGTCTTCCATAACTTATCTTCAAGTACACACTATGCACTACTCCAAATCAAACTCTTGCTCATTTATTCCTTTGTCCTGTGTTACTTAGAGGTTTTTATATGTATGAATTCTTTCTTCATAAAGTACACACTATTTATCATCTTTCGAGTTTCTTTACTTTTCTCACAGGGGCGCATCCTTACTATTGCTGGGGTTACTCTAGCGATTTGCTGTGCACCGATTGTTGCCTTCATAAATCTGATTGCTTTAGCTGTGTGGCCATCATTGATTGCAGTTTCTGTCTCTGAAACCGTGTGGACGGTATGTTTTGCCTGGTAATAAAACCTTTACTTTTGCCCCCGTGTCTTCCAGCAACTAGTTGTAAGATCTCCCAGTTCCTATGCTCTTGTTGTTTTCATAACAAGTTAGCATGTACAGAGAAAGATCATTGTTTACAAATTTGAAAATATTTCTAACCTTTTTCTTCAGATGGTTACATATGTTGTTACCAGGCCTGGAAGGGAGCTCCTTTCACTGTTGTTAGACAAGATGAGAAGTATAAAGCAAAGGTGTGAGAACACGAGTCCATCTTCTATTTTCATGGTATTGATTTTTATGTAGATAATAATATGCCAAAAGACCATTTATATACGCATCTGGGAGTATCATAATTTCCAAAATAAAATGAAATAGAAAAGGCTGAGGAGTATCACACTTACTCATAGTTGAAATAGATCCCATAAAATTTGCTAATTGCTTCTTTCAGTTCAATGGAGAAACTGGAATAAATAGATTAATTCTATTTTAATGTTTTATTTAGTTTTTCATGCACCAAATAGACAAGTGCTAGCATGTTATATGCTGATAAACAATAAACATTAATTATTCCACAGGTAAGAAAAGATGTAATTGTTCAAAGGCTTGGAGATGCCACTGCTGCTGGAATGTATAAGCTACTTTTCAGCACCCTAAAAGGCAAAGCATCAATTGTTTCTCTCTATGCATTGCCAGTATGTAATGATATATGATTCATTATCGAAGTTTTCACCATATTAGGAGTTGTATAACATGCAAACTCTAGCAACTTCTTATTTTTTGCCATCTTACCCAGAGGAAAAAAAAAAAAACAGGTCTTCTTTGTATGGACAGTGACTGCTTACAATTTAGGACGCCGACAAACACAACTTTCAAAGCCAGAGCATCTCAACCACCCGAGGCTTCTTAAAGATGATATTTTGTAGATTTCCATGTACTACATGTAAGTCAAATTGGATTAAGTTTGGTTATATATTTTAATTTTGATATACAGACATGAAGAGAAATATAAATGCATCTCATCTCCCACTTTATATTGATTCTATTTCTCCATTTCTTGTTGATGGGCGATGGGTGTCAACATGTTTATGATGTAGGAATTGAAGAATAGGTTGGCTCCTTGTTTCATTTTTGAGGCTGCTACAGGTGCTAATAGTTCATGTTACATTTTCATGATCGATCAAACCTCATGCCCTTCAACTTGAAAATATTATTTTCCTTTTGGCCTAGTGACATAAAAACCAAAATTTAGAGCTGAAATCTTTATGATTGACTTCTATACCATGATGCATTATAGATAGCATGAATTATAGTTGTCATACCTTACCTGCCTTTCAATTTGGCTGGGAAACATGTTACATGTATGTTAACTTTTACATTAAGGTTGACATCTTTTGACATAGCACCCATCATAGCTATTGATTTTTATAACATCATTTCACAACACTGGCCAGAATTTGACACCTCAAAAGCACGGACACGCTGCCGGTGACAACGTATCGAACACCGGCACCCCTCTGACACGTTGCTGATGCGTGTCGGAGGCAAGAAAGGGCAGCGGCTTGAAAAAATCAGTAAGAAAAATAGATGGGAGGAAGAAATGAATGGTAATACCTGGGAAGAAATGCAACATGTCAACTGGTCTGGGGAAGAAATGCATCTAGGGAAGGGAAGAAGTGTCTGGGGAAGAAGGAAAAGAGAAAGGAAGTGAAGAAGAAATGTGTCTGGGGAAGGGAAGGGAATAAGTGTTTGGGTAAGAGGAAAGAAGAAAGAGGGAAAAGAGAAAGGACATGAAGACATGACTGCTCAGGAAAATGAAAAGGATTGTTGGGCCCACCACTGTAAAGTTTCTTTTCTAGTAATGTGTAATGGATGTCTTTTTACCAATGATTTTTTGTTTCAGCTGTATTGTTTGACAAACAAAAAAAAAAAAAAAAAATAGGTAAAATTTTATTTGAATCAATTTTATACAATTTTACCCTTCAATAAAAAATCAAACTTATATAAGAGGTCAAATACCTTTGGCAGTACAATTTTTGTAAGCAAGTTCATATACAAGAATGAGGACACGTTTGTTAAATTACAAGATTATGGAATTGGGGCTTGTGGAAAAGTAACTATAAAAGATATATGTGAAATGCAAAAAAAAAATGGAAGATGAAGCTAAGTTGAGAATGCAAACTAAGGCGGGGAAAAGAGTACGTACCATTGCCGTCGGAAAATATGAGTTCTAAGGATTGTTATGTTTTGGAGGGGGAAAAAAAGAACAGTGCAATAGAAAATCCTTTTAACATGACAACACGTGACCAATTGGATTTCAAAATTGCTAGAATGTTCTATTCAAGTGGTTTGCCTTTTACTTTTGCAAGAAATCCTTATTTCATTAGTTTTTATACTCTTGCTTCCAATAGTCGAGTTTTTGGGTATTTGCCTCTCGGTTATAACAAGTTAAAAACTATTCTTCTTCAAAAAGAGAGAAAAATGTGGGCGAAAAAAGGAGTTACCATTGTAAGTGATGGATGGAGCGATCAACAAAGGAGGCTACTAATTAATTTTATGGCGGTGATCGAGAGTGGACCAATGTTTTTAAAAGTGGTTGATTGTTCCGGTGAAACGAAAGATAAATATTTTATTGCTAACTTGATGAAGGAAGTTATAAATGAAATTGATCATGAAAAGGTGGTTCAAGTAATAACCGATAATGCTCCAAATTGCAAAGGTGTCGGGCAAATAATTGAATTGGAGTATCTTTGTATTTTTTTGGACACCATGTGTTGTACACACACTAAATCTTGATTTGAAGAACATTTGTGCCGCAAAAAATGTTGAAAATAATTTGATCACATATGAGGAATGCAATTGGATTACCAATTGTCATGATAATGTAATGATTGTAAATTTATTTATCGTGAACCATTCTATGAGACTAGCAATGTTTAATGAATTTGTGCCTTTTGGAGTTGCTTTCCGTAGTGGAGACACGATTTGCTTCTATTATTGTCGTGTTAAAAAAAATTAAGTTTATCCAATGTGGTCTTCAAGCTTTAGTTATTAGTGAAAAATAGTCATTTTATGGAGAAGATGACATGACAGAGGCAAGTTTTGTGAAATTAAAAGTGTTTGATGATCTTTGGTGGGAATCTAAAAGTTATGTTCTTTTCTTCACTTTTTCCATTTATGACATGCTTAGATTTTATGATACGGATAAACCTTGCATTCACTTGGTTTACGACATGTGGGATACAATGTTTGAGAAAGAGAGAGGAGTAATTTATAAGCATGAGAAAAATGCTCAAGAAGAAGAATCATCATTTTACAAAATTGTTCATTAGATACTTGTAGATCATTGGAACAAAAATAACACTCCACTTCATTGTTTGTCTCATTCTCTTAAGGTAATTTTTAAATCTAATTCAAACATTTATTGTTTATTTACATTTTCATAATATTTAATATTTTTAGTTAGTTATTGAATGAATTGTCATTTCTTTAATTTTTAATTTTTATTTTTTTCTCTTCTTTAGGTATAGCGAGGAATGGCTTAATGAAGATCTCACTTGACTTACTCCACATAAAGATGTAGAGATTTCAAGAGAAAGAATAAAATGCTTTATAAGATACTTGTCAAATGAAGAGTGTAATATGGTAAATAAAGAGTATGCCAAATTCTCAACTATGGAAGATGACTTTGGTAATTTTGAATCCATTCATGATCGTTACCATTTGGACTCGAAAACTTGGTGGGTTATTTATGGTGCTAGCACACCTATGCTTCAAAGTTACGCCTTGAAATTATTGGGGCAACAATCTTCTTCATCTTGTTGTGAGCGAAATTAGAGTACTTGTTCCTTTTTAGACTCTCTTAAACGGAATAAGCTAATTCCAAAATGTGCGGA
Source organism: Fraxinus excelsior (assembly GCA_019097785.1). Classification (NCBI taxonomy): domain Eukaryota; kingdom Viridiplantae; phylum Streptophyta; class Magnoliopsida; order Lamiales; family Oleaceae; genus Fraxinus; species Fraxinus excelsior. Next base: position 29,272,364 of record CM032631.1, on the reverse strand, counting down.
AGATTTAGCTTTCGTCCATAGCAATTTTTGTCTCTTATCAAGGAAGAGTGCACAATACTTACAAGGAGAGACAAAAATGTGGGATATAGGTGGAGATGCATTTGATACATTTGAAGATGTTGATGTGCTTGAAGTTGCTAATTTGTCTATAAATGAACTGGAATTGGAGGCGATGGTATTTGCGGATGATGGAGACGAAGATGTTGAAGAGGTTCAATATGAATCATGTAATTAATTTCGTTTTGACTTTTTGAATTTATGTTATCAAGAAACATGTATGAATTTAATGTTAAGTTTGATTTCTATTTATCATTTAATTATTTGTATATATAATGAAATAAGTATAAAAAATTATTACCTTAGACTATCAAAATAAAAAATATATTTTAATCAATGTGTCGGTGACATACCGTTTCGAAACTTTTTCAAAAAATCGTGTGTCAACGTGTTCGACACGTGTTCGTATCTATGCTCCTTAGTTTGACACAAAGGGAGGAATGTCTATCTTTATTTATTTGTGGGGTTCGTAAGCGAAAATTTTGATCTGGGCAATGGATGATAGAATAGAGAGAGGTCTCATTGACCGTCTACCTATGCATCGCTCGGGAAGTGGGGCTGAGGGTGTTTTTTACACCGATTTTGCACGTGCAATTCCCACTTGAGGAATTATATAGCTCAAGTGAAATGATTAGAGTATTAGAATGATTAATGATGCTAAATTCTCTTTTATTTCTCAATGATTAATGAACAGCGTACGTAAGTGCGTCTGTGGGCAGACAAGTTGTAAAGGAAATCACCTTTTCGTCTGAATAAAAGTCCCAAGAATTATCTTTTGTAACATGACACATACATATATTGTTGATGTACCCATACTATTCACAAATTAATATATTGGATAAGAATTTGTTCCCTTCTAATTCCTGGGAATAACCAATAATATATTCTCTAACATTGTTGAAAATAAAATATAATTTTGCAAATTTGTTTCTTTATATTCCATTCATCTCTTTTTATTTTTTTCCTATTTCATTTGTTCCAAATTACAAGTCACTTTTCTTATTGAGAGTATAGTTAATTTCTTAATTTTTTTAATATGTTCTTATTTATTGTACCTTGTTATCAATACATATGAACATATTAGAAAAATGTAAGTAAAATTTATAATTTCAACTATATGAATTTAGTTTTCTTAAGTTATTTGAAAATGGAAGCAAATTTATCTTTGTGGGATGTAGTGAGAAATATATTATTAAGTTTTTATACGAGGTGATTTGAGGTACTATAAGAATAGTTTTAGATGTTTGGTTTAAGTTTGTTCTTTGTCAAAAGAAAGATTGAAGTAATGGGTTTTCTCTTCGACAACTTAAATCTTGAGACGAGGTTATTCAGAAAAAGATAAGAGTCTTCCTTGTCATTATTAATATTTCAAATTTCTTGTCAATCTCGAATTTGTGGGGGTATGTTTTGTTTTCCATTATGTCTTTCCAAAGAATAACAATGAAACAAAGAATTGAATGTGGTTTACAAGAAGCAATGACAATATATTTTGACACATAAATTTTTATTCTCTAGTCTTTTCAGAACTGGGTTCTTAATGGTTACCAATTTATCACAAACTTTGGAGGTTTCGAAAGTCATTAAATACCCTTTTCTCCTCTTCTGATTAATGAATCAATAGGACTCATTTGACACATGAGATTCTGGTGATCAAACATAGTCTTTTGATGAATTAAGCTTCAACACAATGTTAAAAGAAAGGAAAAATCGGAGAGTGAATGAATTATAGCTCGATTTCAGAAGGATGGCCGAACTTTATTTTGTCTAATTTGATCATTAAAAGTATATACTTATATTTTATTTTAGTTACTTTGTCCATCACCATTAGCTAGCTAAAATATATGACATGAGTTAATATTGTTGGTAAAAGTGCATATAAAACTTCCTCATGAGCTAGACATGAGATGATAATGGCTATTTATTTTTTATTTTATTTTCGTAACTGTGGATGTCCGGGCCAACTTGTGCGTACCTCGACTAATTCCACGAGGCCATGAAGTTTACGATCGGGTACTCACCTCAGTGGCCTCGAACTGGTGATTATTGAGGAGCAAACTCAAGGTCCAACCAATTGAGCAACCCCTCAAGGTTATGATAATGGCTATTCCCCTTACATATTTAACATTTTGAAAGGAACGACCTCACACAAGCATATTCACCGTAAAGACAACTACATATTTGTTTGAGTAACGCAATTAACTTGGGTCAACGCAATATTGAAATCTTTCAAACGGTTTAAAGATTCATCTTACGCATTCACATAGCTAAAGGCTAGTAATCCAATTTATTTATAATACCATAATTACAAGATTGAAAGATGTTGTTGTGCACATTATGCACACTCGAGATAAACAAGTCGAGTCATTAATGAAAGTTTCTAAGTCAATTCGGGTGTGCAAAACAACACTAAGGGCCTGTTTGCCAAATTTTTTCGTTGATTTTGATTGTTTTTAGATGACACTATTTATGAGAGATCTGAAAATCAATGCTAATTAGTTTTTTGGCATTGAAAATCACCCAAAATCAATGTAGTGTAATATGGGTTTTATTTCTCAACCCACCAATCAATGATTTTAGGTAGTTTTTCAAATTTTCTTCCCAATTTATCATATCTCTGAAACAATTATTTTCAAATCTACCCTAAAAAGGAACAAAGCTTGGACAAAAAGGAAAAGAGATTCGTTTTAAATAAATCATCCCCTCAAAATGCTTCAAAACGCTCTACTTATTTCAAAACCTACTCTTCATATCTTTTCTCTCCTCTTATACTTGTTATTTTTTCTTAATGATCTCTAGTTTCTTAATAGCTTCTATTATACTTGTAATTTTTTTCTTGTAAAAGTATTTTACTCCACATAGTATATATACCTATATATATATATATACCTATATATATATATATACCTATATATATATATATATATCTATATATATATATATATATATATATATGTTAATATATATAAATTTATTATTTCAAAAAAAAAAAAATTCAGAGTAGTTGGATAAAAACTCTTAGAATATTTTAAAAATCATTAGTAAAGATTACTCAAAATCATACCCCTCATAAATGTTCAATACAGGTACTTAAAAACCCCCGTAATCGATATTGCAAAACTCCCGAGCATGCGCTAAATAGTTTTATTTAAAAACAAAGGAAAGCATAAGCCTCACTTGCATAATAAAAAGAATTGAGTTGGATGTAAAATAGCTACACCCTAGGTAGAGTGTTAAGCTTCTACTTAGTACTTGGTGGACATTAAAATCAAATTTTAGCATATTTTGATAAAAATTGATAAAATATATGGTTGAAATGTTGTGAATTCCACGAAATATATAATTAAAATTAATTATTATTTTTAACTTTGATAAAAAAAAATTAATTTTGCTTTTTATCAAACGAGAGTGCTAAATATCATTCAATGAACTCTAATTAATAGACACCACTTTTCTACCTACATGAGTGTTCTCCTGCCCCCAATGGGCAGGAGAACACTATGCCCACTGCTGATGTGGCAAGCCACATCAACAATGTGGGCTAAATGAAGATAGTGTATTAATTTGACTTTTTTCCTTCCAATTACTCAATAGTCACATCAATTTCTAGATTTTCAGTTTTTTCAATTTTGTGATTTGCCACCCCACCCCCCCAACATAATAACTTCAAGCTCGTGTCGTCCCAATCACCCAAAATTTCTTTCATATTTAATATTTATAACCACATGAACGACATTGCCTACTACCTTTATAAATAGCTTTTTCCTTCGATGATTTTAGTCATTTTCCGTACCCTTTTGCTCTAATAGCATTTGGATCACCTACGACTTGACTTTCTTCGCGACTTTTGCTTCCAATCTTGTTCATGACAATGTTGCCTCCGTTATCGATCTCTTTCAAGTTGATACGCAACTTATCAAATTCGCCCAACAAATAGGTGCTGCGAGCATCTATTAAAGAAGTGTCGTCGACTAGCAAAGAAGCCTTGTATGACAACATCTCATCAGTGATTGCCCGTAATCGTTGTCAACAAATGAACCACCCATATGTTTGCCAACTGACCCAACCTTGGCATTCTTCGTCCATCTTTGTAGAATGTATTTCTCTGGTAAAAGCAAAACTTGTTTTTTCTTGAAATAGCTAAGCATATGTCGACACGGATAACCTTCAAATTTAAACATCCCACAATTGCATGCAATGAAATCCGAATTTGTGAAATTGGTAAGTACACGTTCACGTTCGAAAGTCTTTCTCGGCTCAAATCGCTCCACCCCATGCACTTTAGCATCGACAGAGTCCAACCTCTTCGAACAAATGTAAAAATTACTTTGGTCAACTTCCTTCTGAAAAGACATGAAAATACTTTTTGTTTAAATTTGAACCATCTGGTGTTCCATTATGCTAACTGATGTCAGCCTTGGTTGTTTAGTGAGATCGATGTGGTTAGCAACTAACTATTCATGTCATTGATGAGCTAGTGCCATGTTGAAACGAGTAATGAAACACATCAACGAATTCTTCTTGTTGATGTATTTCTTCATGAATGAGTGGTCACTCTTAGATTTTTGGCTGCTAGACATGCTCGCACTGAAAACCTGTTTCACATATGCAGGTACCCAATGAAAATCTATCTCGTACATGTTACTGAGTCATTCATTGCAGTCCATTTGTGTAGTTCCCATTACCTCATTCCAACGGTTCTTGAACTCCTTGGGTGTCTCAGATTGTTTGATGATATTCACCAATCCGTGATACTGCTCATTATATAATCTAGCATTGATCTTCTCCGAAAACTTGTTAAATATGTGCCATAAATAGTAACGATGCAATGTCGTGGGTAGTATCATTGATATAGCTTTTGAAATTGCAGCATCTTGATCAGTAATGATAACCCCTAGTGACGAATGATTGGCATTGCTTCAAGGAACTTCGAGAATAACCAAACAAATTATTCAACTGTTTCATCACTCAATAACCTATAAGTGAAAATAATTGTCTGTCTAATGCTGGTTCACTCCAGCAAAAGGAGCAAAAATCATCGAGTACTTATTAGTGCTGTAGGTTGTGTTGAACACTATGACATCGCCGAAGTATGCATACGATCTTCTTGACTCCGAATCAGCCCAAAAAAATCGAACAAACTTCTTATCCAAATCAGTCTCATAATCAAAATACAAGTTTGGATTTTTTTCTTTCTCAAATGTAAAATGCTGGATCAAATCATTTGCATCGTGACCACTTTGTTCCACTCGTATATTCCTTTCATAGTTCCTGATATCTCTCTCTACACACCCAACCAATGAAGGACCGCCTGAATCTATCTCCATAAGTCATATCTATTGGTATGTTGGCCTCCGAAAACTATTGTGGCCGACATTATTCAGTGTGATCTCAACAAATGAACTATACTAGGAATAGTAAGACCATGATTATGCTATTCTACAAATTTGTTCACAACTCATTCATGTCCAGTTTGTTGTTTAACTACAGATAATCTAGCGTTGCATCCGACTCGTGTACTTCCACATTTTCTTTCCCCAACCCGTGGCAATAGATTTTTATGTTTTCTCTGGTGAGTATCATCTGTTTTTCCTTGCTTCGAGCACACAAATAATTTTCAATAAGTCTCGTTTGTTTTCTTATTTTTCTTACTATTTGCAATTCTTGTACTAAATCCTGCTTCTCGTGCATACTAATTATAGAAACTATATGCATCCTCATGCGACTCAAATTCCTATCCAACTTTGGGTATTTGACTAAGAAAAACTTGTGGAAAAAACACATTGTCAACATTTTCTAAATCCATCCCTACAACAGGTAATAAAAAATCGAAAAGTTAAGGCATGTTTACTTTTTTTAATAGTAAGGAACAAAATTTTAATTTTCTTTTTCGATATTGTTCCGTGATTTTACAATTCAAAAATACCAAACATTTATAGGCAAGAAAATATAATAAGAAATTATAAAAAAAGGGAATAAAATTTCCAGTTGTCTTTTAACAAAATTTTAGTTTTCTCTATCAACATTGTTCTGTGAATCCATCCCTACAATAAGTAATAAAAAGTAGAAAAATTAAATAATAAGATATTTGTCAAATTATTATTAAACAGGGTTATGATTGAAAGTGAAGTATTTTGTCAAATTATGCATTTCACATTTAAAGCCACACAAAAAACGTAATTATTCATCACAAAAATCCATTCATATCTATGCATTTATATACACATCAATATCAAGATTGTGATGTTTTTTTTTTCTTCCTTAATCCTTATTCACTTCTCATTTCGTTATTGCATTCTTTATATTTCATAATAAGTGTTGAACCAAAGACCAGTTATGCATTGCTTCCTTGTGGCTTTCTTCTTGGACTTACTTTTCATGTAGTATTATCTCAATCAATAAGTAACATCTAAAAGCACATTTTGTTATCTAGAATTATGATATTCCTATCTAATATCATTTAATAAATACGTCATAAATTGTACAATAACCATTTAGCTCTCAATCAACCATGATACATAAAAAATATGAAATAGTTTTCCATTACTAATACTTCTAAATTTGAATTTACAAATGACTATCCCCTTCTCTGATTCCATTAGTCACAAGGGCATCACTCTTAGAACCCTTAATCAATCCAGATTTCTTCAAAAATTCCTCACCCCAATCCCACAAATGCAATACAATATAAGTCCCAATACCTCCAATCAAACCATAAGCAATCGAATATGTCAACGGCATCAAAATCATTGTCAAAAACGCCGGAATAGCCTGCTTCATGTCATTCCACTCCACCTCCGTCACAGAACTCATCATCAAAACGCCCACCAATATCAATGGCGGCCCCACCGCCCATGCCGGTATTGATGCCAGCAATGGTGTGAAGAAAAACGCCAGCATAAAATACGCCGCCACTGCTAACGAGGTTATTCCCGTCTTGCCACCTTCTCGTATCCCTGTCGATGACTCGATAAATACAGTCACCGGTGACGTGCCTAATAACGAACCCACAACTATCGATGATGCATCGGACATGAACGCAAAATATTGCCCCTCGAAATTGCCATTAGCGTCGATGATTCCGGCAAAACGTGCCATCGAATATAGTGTTCCGGTTGTGTCGAGTATATCCACGTATAAAAATGTGATCAAAGCTTCCCAGAAACTGCCTTTTCCAATGCTTTTGAAACTTAAAGCTCCTGCTGTACTTTCGATTTTATGAATATCAACTACTTTCTTGAAATATTCGAACGAAGAATTCCCTGCTTCTGTGTCGGGAAAATAAGTAACTTTCGTGTTTCTGAACCAAGAAACTGCTGTAACAAAAACTATCCCATAAATCATTGCCCCTTTAATGTTCTTCACCAAGCAATAAGCAATGATCACAAATCCCACAACACCAAGCCAAAACGTGGGACTTTCCATGCGGCCATGCAAGCATAGAATGTCACCGGAAACAGTGCCGTCGGGAATCAGTGAAAGTGTTCCGTTTATAGAAACCACCGGTGCCAACGTGGCACGGGCGGAACTTGGACATGCCCCTAGGGTGACTAAAGTGGATGCACTGTACCCAATTAGGCCTAGCCCTTGATTGTTTTGTAATCCAATGAAGGCTAAGAATAGTCCTATCCCGGCCGAGGATGAAATTCGGACGGGTTTTGGTATAAGTTTTGCCAGCTTTGCGCGTAGTCCAATGGCAGAGACGAACAAGAAGATTAGGCCTTCAATGAATACAGCCGCCAGCGCACTTTGATACGAGATGCTGCCAGAGCCGTGGAAGCCCACCACCGTGTAAGCGAAATACGCGTTTGTGCCCATTCCGGGTGCTAAAGCTAAAGGGAGATTCGCGAAGGTACCCATTATCACGCAACCGATGAGGGAGGAGGCCACGGTGGCAACAATAAGGTCCTTTCGGATTTTCTCGACGCAGGCGGCATAGCCGGGATTGACGGGGTCAAATTTACAGGATACGTCAGGCTGCACAAGGCGGAGATTGGGATTGTTTGTGCAGTTAGATGGCGCCACAGAGGGGTCAGAACAGAGTGGGATGCAATCGGAGACTGAGCAAGTGCCGCCGGAATCTGACAGAATAGATGCATTCACAGCCAGGATGTACGCCATAGTGAGAAACGTGGTGGTGCCGGCGCGAAGCTCGGTGGAGAAACTCGTGTTTCGCTCGGCGATCTTGAAGCGCTTCCCGGCCCGACTTTCTGCGACGTATGTGTTAACGCCGGTTATCCATGATTTTCTGGCGGTTGATGGCGGCGCTATTGGTTGTGGCGGCGGCCCAGACTCCACGTCCATTTTACTCGAGTATTCTGTGATTCTCAATTTTATTTGAGGTTATCAGCGGACTATATAACTAAAATTTTTATTTTTCCCTAATCCAACTCTTATATATACTATTGCAAATTTATTCTTTATTATATAATTTTTTAAAAATCGGCATAATTAGAAACTAATTAATTAATATTGAATAACACTCAACTTATAATTTTATATTTATTTTTTCCTGTGCATAATTATAATAATACCTATGCAAATTCGACTAGCGACAGATCCACATGGTTCAGCAAGTGGCAATTACGCCTACAAAACTTTCAATTACGCCTACAGAATATCGACCTATCATGTTCTTTTAAATAAAATAAGATTAATAATTCGTGAAAATAAAAAAAAATATTTGACAAAGCTTTTAGTGGATTCATAAGTGGTGGGTTTTACGAAATGTGTGAATATTAAGTACGAAAAAATTTCTAGTTATGTGTGAATAAAAAAAATAAAATTTGACAAATTTATAAATAATTACAATTTTTATTAAAAAATAATAATAAATGAGAACGTGGTTTAGTCGAGTCGACGTAAATGAAGCACGTGGGAGTTGAATATTTGGACAATAAGAAATTGTGGCAAATTTTATAATAACAATATACAAAATTGACTTTGACCAAAAAATTGTCAGCATCGACCGTTCACACTGAAATGACTATATGAATCTATTTTTTTGTTACACATACGTAGGATTTAAGGAAAGCGAATCAGTGGAGCAAATTAAAATATTCTCATTTTTATTTTATGTATTTAATTATTTTATTTTATTTTAATATGATTTTAAATTAAAAATATATACAATATAAAATGAAAATCTAAGATTATCTTAGCGTTGTAAAGATTCAGTAAGTGAGATTATTTTGTAAATATGATTGTTTTTAAATTTATATTTTCTATTTTATTTGCAATATTGATGCGAGTGATTGAATGTATTGAACAAAATTAAATAATGGAATTTTTTTATATTTTAGGTATTTTGAATTATGAAGTTTTTTACTGTAATAATAATAATAAAAACTTTTTAAATATTAGAATTACCAAAAGGAAAGAAATATAGTTTTGCTTTAAAATCCAAAAATTTCGTCTAATAAAATATATTTTCCTCTTAATTTGCAATCATACCATAGTCAAACAAAACTCTACTCTAATAATAATAATAATAATAATAATAATAATAATAATAATAATAATGACGACAAAATATGCTTCCTAAATAATAAATATTCCATTTTATTCAATTCCTTTCTATGGTTTTTGTATATATCATTACAATACTCTTTCGTTATGTCAAATTTTAAATATCTCAGAGGTATTCAACATTTGCTCACTATCGTGCTTAAATATCAATCTTGTTATGTTGTATTCTTATCTTTTACGTTCCAATCCTGTCTAATAATCATACTTTTATTTTATTTTTTCTACATACTCATTTTCAATTATACATTCACACAATAAGATTTTTACACGTAAATCCAATTTTTTTTTTTTTTATACTTTTTAACCACATATTCTCTTAAAAATCTCTATTCAAAACTATATTTTCCTAAAATCAATTTTTCGTATTTTTTCTTTTTTTTTTTAAAATGCGAATTTTGTTTACGAAATCCGACGAACTTATAAAATTGAAAAATCTTTAATTCTTGCCTATAATTTTGTACATAATTTTTGACTTTACTAATGAAATTAAGCGACTTAATTCAAACAAATTGTGGCAGCTATGGCTACAACCGCCAACTAATAGTCAACAATTTGAAACCCACAATATGTAAAGTTCCACAAGTAATATCTTTGACTTTTAGAAAGATTTTTTCAAATTTTAATCTTTTTTCTTACATATTTACTGAAAATAAAATTCAGAATTTTGTAGTTTTGAATCTAAATTTTACATTTCTGATTGTTTGACAATTATAAAACATCGTATCAAACTTTGTAACTAATTTGAAAAGTTTATGTCAAATTTTAAATCTTATTGGCTCAAAAATACTAAGGCCTCACCTCAAATTTAAAACTTTTGTTTATGGTAGACTAATTCATTTAAAAATTTGAAAGGTAAAAAAAATAAATTTATTCATTTAATTTTATTCTACAAATTCTACCATCAAATCCTTTAGTCATAAACATTTCAATGATGATTCAAATTTCAAAAACTTTGATACGACTTTTTTTTTTTTTTTTAGCCATGGATCGTGGTGTTCTTGATATTTAAAATTGTAGTGAGTTACACATGGAGATCGAACATTTACGTTTGATTATTTGGAGGTCCACCTTGACCTAGTCAAATGAGCATTTTTTTTTTTTTTTTTTTTTTTTTTGGGAACCCAAACAGGATGGGATAGAAGGTCGATTCAAGACTCCATCCATATATGTCGGTCCATGAAAGGCGTCATATGAAAATATATTATATTATGACTAAAAATGATGTTTCCTTGGTTGGCAACACAAACACCACACACAACAACCAATTAAAAAAAAGTAATAATAAGTGTGCAGGACTAAGACTTAGGAATCGCGAACTTGCGATTGAACTCCTTAATCAATATGAAGAAATGAGAAATCTTTTATTAAAAACTCTCAAAAACAAGAAAGCTATTACAACATATTTATATTACATGAGGTGACTATGGAAAGAAAATAAAATCTCCTAAAAAATAAAATATGTTAACTAAGGACAGAGAATAATACAAATTTCCAATTAACTAACCATAGAAGCTTTAATTGATACAGTTTCCTACACAATCAAATCTCTCTAAAAAGCAGAGCGACACATTGACATATGTTAGTTTAACATCACTAGGGTAACAAACTCTAGTCAGGTATCCTATTTAAAGGGGGTGAAGGCCCAGTAAGAAAATATTTTTGCTATTTGTACATAGAGGTTGGCATCCATATGTACATAGCGCTGAAACTCTAGTTCTAAGTGCTTGAGTGGGATCAAAGTGTGTAGTATCCTTCTCCTTACATGATTTCTTCCTCTTCTATTACAACTGAGACTCATTCAAATTTTCTTTAAGTCGAACACAAATCAGCAACTCCCAATTGAAGCCCCTATTTGGTGGGGATCAAAATCAGATTTTTAGTAAATTTTAATAGATGTTGAATGTGCAGTTAAAAAATTGTGGAACTCATAAAATATGTGGTTGAAACGAATTATTGATTTTGACTTAAATTAAAATTTTGATTTTAATAGATACCAAACATGAGCTAAATTCCAACAAAAATCAATATATTTGTCCATTCTTCATTAATTTAAACTTTGGGATGAAATTGTTGGGCATCCAATAGTATGTTGAAGCAAAGGAATGCACACATTTTTAATGAAGCTATTTGACAACCACAAAATGTTGATGACTAGTGAGATAACTTGACATAATCCGACATGGAAGTAGATAGACGTTTTGTTTGTCTGTTAGGTCGTGTAATCCAATTCAACACACTTTTATGCACTCCACTCATTTATGTAGGAATCTAGAATTTCAAGTGTCAAGTAAAATATTCGATGCATATTTACTCTTTTATTTTTTGTATCACGACATCATAAGATTCAAACTTTAGATGAAATTATATTTATGTGGGAAAGCAAAAGATCCCGCAAAGTACAAAGTCGACTTTTTGGACATGTACCTTGTGAAGTTCACTTTCTAAACTTCATTTTCATAACTAAAGTCATCCGCTATTAAAGGAGGAATAACATCCAAGGCACAATGTGTGCATATGAAATGCAATACTTGTGCCATCAATTTCTGTAAGGTATGGATGGTTACACAAACTATGGAGAACAAACTTAAAAGGGGGTCGTTACAAAACTAAATTTATTCTAATAAAAATATTTCGTCCTGCCTCGATTGTCTGATTTAACAAATAAATAAATAAATAAAACTATTTGATTTCACAACTAAGAGCATCTCTAAGAGATTATTTAAATACAAGATACTATTCTTACTTATAATAATTACATTTAATAAACTATAAATTTTAATATCCTATTTTTAATTATTCAGGTCATATTTGAATTGATTGGTAATTGACGTACAAAAAATATGTTAAATAAAATATAAGAGAAATCAATGAATGTTTTTTTTTTTTTTTGGGAAAAAAATGAAATAAAGAACCAAAATAGAGAGCATTATTGGATTCTATTAAAAAAAAAAAAAAAAATTATTTTCTAAACTTGAAGATACTATCAATTGAACTTAAACAAACGTGTTCCTAATAGTATTGAATACTCTTTGGTCTACCTTTCCAAACAGGTTACAAGGTATACAATCAACAGTACTATCCCATTGCTTAAATTGCGGATTCCATGCAATTTGCCTCCATGTCCTAACATTTATTAAGGTAGGTGCACCAATGAAATAGTACTAGAATTTTTAATTAAATGAATTGGATTGTATTGATAGAAGTTTTGGACCCCTTAGCTAGCTTCCTTTAGCCAATTAGATCACATACATCAAATGAAATATCTCATTATGTCTTTTTTTGCTCGTCGTGACAATTAAAAACCCTAGCGCGATTAGAATATCGAACTTACTCGATATTGAAGATAAAAATATATATAAATCATATACACGTCATCTTGTTCAATTCGGGTGAAAGTTTTACACATGTCGACCTCCTAGAATTAATTAGTTATACTATTGATGAAACCAGGGCCACAAATTTTGGATGCCAACATAGCATTATATATATATATATAGCTATGTGTATGCAAAATTAATCAAGAAATGCAAGAAATAAATTAAACTATTAGTCTTGAATTAAAACAAATAACAAATAGAGTTCATCTTCATCCAATACAAAAAGGATATAGCCTAACATGCTAATATATAAAATACAAGAATAATAATGGAAAAATATCACTTGGATCATGAAATAATTAAAAAAATGTTGATCTTCAAGTCCAATGTTGAATTTTTCAAATTTTTGATGAAATTTACCTTCATTTTCCTTACTAGGGCTTGATTTCTCCTCTCAAAATATAGCAATTGATATCTTGTTTTTGATGAATTTGATGATATTAATGTGTATGAAGAGACGGGATGTTTTTTCAATGTGTAACCCTTGTTTTCTATTTATAAGAGCTATAAAAAATGTCAAAATCGCGTCCAATTTGGGTTCAAAAAGAGTTTGAATTGCGAAAGGAAATTGTTAATTCATCAGCAAAAAAAGCCCACGCATACACACATGCATAACCACCGTGTGCACGCCATTGAGCCAAATAGCTTTTGGGTTGGGGAAAATAGGGTATCGCGTGCGTAGATTCGCTTACGTTCGTCACTAAGTAGTTTTCGACATTTTGATCATAACTTTCATTACAGATATCCGATTGAGGTAATTCAAAAGACTACAAATCTTCCAGAACAAAATTTTTTCAATTCGAAATTTTTCTATATGAAAAAATGGGTCTCAAGTTGAGACTAAAAAATCGGAGCATAACTTCTTCGATTAGAAATTGATTTGTGAAAATATTTCAACTATATTTCACTCATTTGACCTCCAATCTTATCCAATTGATCATATTTGATCTTCAATCCTCGTTTTATGGTCCGAATCAACTATTGGATGTTACAATTTGGTTCCCAAACTATAGATTTCCTTCATTTTCGCACGTTTTTAATCCAAATTTAGCAATTTGCATTGAGTTCAATCTAACAAACATAATTAACACAAAATTAAGCAACAACTCATCCAATTCACTAACAAAATACACCTATAAAAAAAATATGGTGCTCAATTTTTGAAATGTGCGGTTTTAGCTTTTGGAACCGTGTTGTTGCAAGTAATAAATCCCAATCGAATCTCAGGCAGGGGCGGACCCATGAAGGGCCCAGCGGGGGCGGCCGCCCCCACTGAAAAAAAAAATCCAATTTTTTTTAACAATTTTTTTAGCTTATTTTCTATCTCGAATGCAGTCAGGATCTGATGAAACTCATGTTTTGTATGTAATATTTTTCTCTTTAATCTTGTTATATATTCTTCAATCTCATAGAGTTGGATGGTTAAATTTCATTCCCACTTGAATACAGCTTGCCAGAAGGGTTTGGAGATGATTTGACAATTGAAGTCCACGATTCGAAAGGAAAGTATTTTGGCCACGTAGTAGTTCAGGTGGCTAATATTGCTGAAAAATTGACATGTTATGTAAATCTCATTTTGACCACCTGTAATTGCAAAAACTGTTGCATGATCAGAGTGAATATATTTGTGGGTTTGATGTAGGGTGAGAGGCTTCGTTCATGGCCTATGTAGCATGAACTAGTTGGGAAAATGCAACTAAATCTAAACTATTCAACAACTCCCAAAAAAAAAAAAATTCGGGGGCGCTGCCTCCGAACCCCCGTAGGCCCCCTACCCCTTCAACTTTAGACCCCTCTACTTCGACGGACTGGCTTCTCCCCTAATCTCGTCCCCACTCAAAATTAATCTAGGTCCGCCCCTGATCTCAGGTTTCCTTATACGATTAAAACTCAACTTGGCAAGATTTTGGGCGATATCTTTGACCTAAAATCAAGCCATATAAATATTAGAATGTCTCCTACACCTAAGGGAAGCCTCTTTCACGCAAAAACAATTAAATAACATTGAGATTCTTCGAGAAATTCATTGAAGGAAGAGGACAAATTCATATTTGTGAGAGATTTCACTCGTGGAATTGCAAGAAGATTATCAAGTAGAATTCATATTGGAAAATTGGCATAAGAATTGGGAAGACAACTCAAAAAATATCAAGAATCCATCAAAATCATCCAAGAATTCAAGATTTCTCTTCAATTATTCAATTTTCGGGTGATGTTTATTAAACTTAGAATGATTTCTTGTAATTTCAATATTCTAAGCTAGATTTTGACATTGCAATGATGAGATGAACCCTTGTTATTAGATTTTTGGTTTGAATAATTAGTTTGATATTAATTTATTTGAATGCTTGGATATTTATTACGATTTAATTTTCTTTTCAACTAATTAGCCACTAGTTGAATTGTTTGTATGTTTTATTGTCATCGAGAGAGATAATAGGATCATTAGCACGTACTAATAAGTATTGGGAGATTCAACAGAGGATCGATATATACCTATGTGCTTCACATGGTTTTTATATATGTTTTATCACATTTAATGCTTTCTCGCATGTTCGTATCATTCATAAAAGATATAGGAAGGTCACATATAGGATTGGATTTAATTGCCATAGAGAGAATCTGTTAAATAAATTAAGAAAATTAACCAAATCGCATGATAACAATGTGTCACTTTAGTTGTTCGACTAAAAATGGAATAACGAAGGGAATTCTACATCTTAGAAATAGATCTCACAAAATTGACAACTTTAACTTTTCTTTGTAGTTAGTTGATAAATTAGACATACATTTACTTGATCACGATCCCGTGCACTTACGATTTTCAAATGGACGAGTTTTTTTACGCTGTTGTCGGGAACTACTGTTTTTATAAGTTTTAGTTAATTTTACCTTTAATCAGAGTTTTGCTTTTTTTTTTTAATTATTATTTTTAGTTTAGTTTATTATATTAGAAAAACTTTAATAGTGTTTTCTGTTTCCTTTTTTAGGAACTTGTAAGCGAAATTCAAGAAGCGATGATCTTACTCAATTTGACCTGGAGATCAAACGAACATTTAACATTCGAAGAAGACAACAGTTGAAAATATACCAAAAATAGATGGATGAAGACATGACATAGGAAAACCCGAATCAAATAACCATCGGGGCTAATCTGGAAGCAACACAACTGAATGTGGCTGCAACTAATGGGATAATACATGGTTCTACCGATTGTAGAAAGTCAATCTAGCATAGTATATCTGACGTTTGGTCAGGTGAACTTCCACTTGAGAATGGATGTCATAAACGTGTTCCAGAATGCTGTGCAGTTTTTTTGGGAGATCTATTGAGAACCCTAATGCTCAATTATCAAGATTCTTCGAAGTGTGTGCAACAATCGAGTATGCAGGGTTTAAAGCAAAACAATCAGACTAAGGCTTTTCCCATATACATTGAGAGACTCAGCTAGAGAGTGGTTAGACACTTGTCAATATCAGAGCATCACTACATGGAAATAATTGAGTCAGGCGTTCGATAGCCAATATTTCCCGTGGAAAAGGATTGCAAAGTTAATGGATGAGATTACTACTTTCCAATAACTAGACTCAGGTGTTTACTCCACCAGTGCTTGTGAACGATACAAGGGTTTACTCCACAAATGCCCACAAAACGGATTGTAAAAGTGGCTTCAAGTGCAATACTTTTACATTGGTCTGAATCCGATAAGTAGGGCTAACGTAGACTTTGCGTGTGATGATCCTATTACAAAAAAATTACCGATCAAGTCTACCAAATCACAAAGAATTTGGCATTCACTAGTGAACTTTGGCCTACTGAAAGGACGAGTGAAAAGAAAGTTGTTGGGGTGTTAGGAATTTATATTTTGACATCAATTTCAGTACAGTTGGAACCATTGGCATAGAAGGTGGATTAGATGAACACAACCCAGAAAGTTGGACCAAAATGCAAACATTGTAGAGGGAAGCATGAGAGTGTTGATTGTAATATAGGGTCCGATTTTATTAAAACAAAAGGGGATTTGAACTACACTTAGAATTTTCAAAGGCAACATCACAATCTAAATACTAAAACATATTACATAGGCTGGAGAAATCATCCAGGTTTTCAGTGGAGTAATAATCGGGGGGGCTCAAGCTACACCACAGCAACTACACCTCCAGGTTTTAGAAAAATGAAAAGGAGTTTTCATTAAAAGATCTTGTGACTAAATTGACGGAAATATCTACTCAACACAAACAAATAATGGATAAGAGCTTTCAAGTCCAGGGAGCTGTCATGAAAAAATTGAAAAATTAGATGGGACAGATAGTCAATGCACTTTGAGATATACTACTAGGAACATTGTCTAGTGACACTAAAATAAATCATATAGAGCACTACAAGGCTATATTTATTAGCAATAGAGTACAACTACCTAAGATAAACGTAAAAAAGGCCAGTTACTACACAAGTGAAGGTACCTACCATGGTTGAACAGCACTTGGAGGAATTTGAGCAGAACAAACAAGAAAAAAGTATTAGAGGATCCAAAGGTTAAGGTAATTGCTCCTGCCAAAGAAATCGTTCAATAATGCTCATTTCCACAAAGGCTACAAAAGCATAAGCTAGATAAGTAATTCTCGAAGTTTCCTGAGGTATTCAAAAAGTTGATCTAGCTACGCAAAATTCATGTAGGAAATACTCACAAACAAGAAGAAGCTAAAGGACTTGGAGACAATTATGTTGAACGAAAAAATGCAGTGTCATCCTAAAATAAGTTGCTACCTAAACTAAAAGACAGTGAGAGTTTAAATATCCCTTGTACTATTGGTAACATGAAATTTGATAAGGTTCTTTGTGATTTAGGTGCTAATATTAACCCTATGTCTTACTCTATTTTTAGGGAACTAATCTTAGGATAGGCAAATGCAATATCAATCTCTTTGTAGGTGCATACAGGTTAATAAAATTCCCGAGGAGGAATAGTGAAGAGATATTGGTGAACAGGGGTGTCGATGAGACGAGTTGAAACTCGAAGCTCAAGTTCGGCTCAAGTAAAATTAGTTCAAACTTTTTTTTGCCCGAGTCGAGCTTTTGTTCAGCCAAATATTTTAGGCTACGAGCCGATCCGGCTCAATTTTTTTATTTATTATATTTAAAGACATAGTTGCATGTGTTTGCAGGTAGTTGAATCATTTTTTTTAAAACTTGGCTAAGTTGGCTCAACTCGTCCGAGTCGAAAATAGCCCGAGTCTCAGGTTGGTGGTTCTGAGCCACGAGCCTGCTCAACTCGGGCTTTTCTTGGGCCGAGCCACAGGTAGCCCGAGCAGACGAGCCATTTTGACATCCCTACTGGTGAAGACTGATAAATTTATCTATCATGCATATTTCATCATTTTGGACATGGTTGATGAGGACAAGTACGTGCCATTTGTATTGGGAAGACCATTCCTTACAACATATCAGGTCTTAATAGGTGTTCAGAAGGGACAATCGATACTGCAATTGAATGATGAGCATGTGACATTCAACATCTTTAGTGCTATCAAATATCCTGCGGAATTAGATAGTTGGGAGACTTTCATTCATGAGCACGCTTAAGACCACTTAGAGAATATACTTACAAAATAAAAAATCAATAGTTGAGGATATAAACTAGATCACTTACATTATGGAGTCTGCTCAGTCTATAAAAAAAAAAAAAGACAATTTGAGGAACTTGGTGCATGGCCTACAAAACTACTACATTCTATTCAGAAAGCACCAAGTCTTGAGCTCAAACAATTGTCATCACATCTGAGGTATACTTATTTAGGAGAGTCATCTACACTTCTTGTGATTATTGCAAATGAGATGATCAAGTTGGAAAAGCAAAGATTACTAAGAGTTGTGTGGGAACATAAAAAGGCTAGTGGGTGGTCTATAGAAGACATCAGAGGGATTAGTCCATCAATGCGCATGCACAAAATCTTGATGGAAGAAGATTATAAGCCAACAGTAGAAAATTAGCATAGATTGATTCCCACCATGAAGGACATCATACGAGCATAGGTATTAAAGTTCCTTGCTGCGCGCACCATCTATCCAATCTCTGATAGCAAATGAGTTAGTCTGATTCATATTGTGCCAACGAAATAAGGGATTACAGTGGTAAAGATTGAAAATAATGAGCTGATGTCGACAAGACCAGTCACGGGATGGAGAGTGCGCATAGACTACATAAAGCTAAATAGTGCAACTCGAAAGGATTACTTTTCATTGCCCTTTATCGATCAGATGTTGAAAAGGCTAGCGAGGCATTCACGTTACTACTTCTTGGATGTATACTGAGGATATCCTGAAGAAGGAAAAAAAAAAAAAAAAAAAATTGGAATCCAAAAGATGGAGACCAAGTTGCAATAATCCAACAGTTGAATTGGACCATGAATCGAAGATTGAAGATGCTAGGGGCTTACTTGAATGAACTTGGAAGTCAAGAGGTAAATAATATAGACTAAAAGGAGGAAAAACACAATGCATAGAATTTCGGGAACCAATATATGAAAGAACGGAAGAAGGCACCAAAAAATTGCACCATGCGGTCGCATATCACCATGCAGAAAAAATATGGTGCTCAACTTTTGAACTATACGAGTTTAATTTGTATTCAATAAAATGCTTCAGCCAATCATCAATTTATGTAAGCTCTTTCACTTTTATCAGAAAGGACCCGTTCAAAAATGTTTCTTGTTCGATTGCTGCTTCAAGGCTATTAATCAACATGCAGCTTGTTCAAGCTATCAAAAAGAGAGAAACTAACAATGAAATTTAGAAGAAGCTTTAATTTAAGTCAAGGACTGGTATTTCCAGTGAAGAATTAAATAGGAGTGAGATTTCTTACATGATAACAGTCTCATATACACTTCTTTGTAAATTGTTTGCCTTTTCTCTATGAAACTAAAAAGTAGAAGAAATATGTAAAAAGGCCAAGAGAAAAAGAGGAGAGCATAAAATAATCTACCCCGAATTACAAATTTACAGACATCGAATGAAGAGTGACGGAGAAGAGCAAAACCGGGTGGGGTGCAAAATCAGAAAATTGTGTCAATTCTGAGCTTTCTACGCGAAGGAGTTGTCTCTATTATCTGTTTTTCCAATTCCATGAAACTTGAACCCTTGTTAGCAAATAATCTCCGCAAATTTATCACAGAAAGCTCATTAAAGCTCGCAACTGCAAGATCAGCCTGCCCAAGATCGTACCTGCTCGTTTAAACTCAAAACTTCAATATTCACTAAAGAATACAAGAGGTACATTAAAATGAATACCCATTTTATCATTCGAGGGAGAAGGCCAGAGTTTTTAAGGGCAAATAATGATCCCGTGTCACGAAAAGTAACATTTTTTTTCATGGACTAGTACACTTTGTTATCTAAATCATATAAATTTGAGCTTATGATATTTTCATAACCCAAGCAAGGCGTGAATACTTACGCTGGATGAGCGCCAATTAATGCTACAGCCATCATTGTACAATTATGAGCAGCGGTTATTCCCCTTGGGTCATCCTCAAACACGATACACTTGGACGGTTTTCGGTCCAACTGCAAAACAATTCTCAAGTTATAACTAAATCATGGCATTCATCATTTGGTGTTCAATGTAAACCTGGGGCAAAAGAAAAGCATTAAAAGAATAAAAGTTACATGTACCAATGAAGTGCAAACAAGTGCCAGATTACTACAAGTATTTATCCCCAGTTATTTTAGACTTAGTACTCCCATATATTTGAACATTTTCTACCTTCCCCATTTTTCCGGATCGTTCCCAATCGCTATAAAATCAAATCATACCTTTACAGCTGCAGAAAGGAATCTATGGGCTATGGACTCCATACCATCTTCCTCAGATACAATTGCCTGCAACTTCAAAAGATGTCAGCTTCGCAGTAGAACAAAGATCCCATTTACTTTTACTTTTTTCCTTTTTACTCAAAATTTTAGACATGTTTAATATATTAATCACTCTTCAGCACCCAAAATATCAACACCAGTTACACCACTAACAATCTAAAAGCACTTTATTGTAATCAGCGTTTCTTTGGTTCTTTGCACTTTTCTTAGCTGTCTAAGCTTTTCTCTTCACTGCTAAAAGGTGTCTGGAATGCATCTCATTGCAAGTTGTGCTAGGCACATTTTTAACAACTAATCCACTTATCATAGAGCTGGAACTTGGTCCATATTCGTTCGTAATTCAGTTATAACACCGATTACAACACAATCATATTCACAGGAAACAAGCAAACAAAACCATACGTTTTAAAGTAATAATGAATGTCAGACATCATAACTGAATGACAGACATAGAAAGGATACAGTAGGAGAACTGTAAATGTCAATGCTCCACCAGACACAAAAGGAGAGGAAAAGAGATAAAACAGCACCTGGAAATACTTCTTGAGCCCCATTCGCTCCAAGGTCTCAACCATGTTTCTGCGGTCAAGACGTGAAACAACAGCGCAAGGGACATGTAATGAAGCTAAAGCATCTAACCATTCTTTTAGCCCTTCTACTGGTTCAGAGAGCTAAATAACAGGAGTACTCATTATTGGATCCAAGGCATAAAAAACACCCACAAAATTATTCATTGAGCAATCTTACTTGGACAAGGTTGTGATAATACAACTGAGACAACCTCAACTTCAGTCTGTCTAGATCATCTTGCTCTTTCCCCCAGTGCAGAACCTGAAAAGTTTGACAAGGACATCAACCCTCCTGTATAAAGCAGAAAGCTGGAAATTACAATAAAATACTATTATGCTTATTTTACATATTAATTTATGTAACTGCCATTAGCACACTGGTCAAGAAAAGTTCAAATACACATACATTATTAGATGTTTAACTTTTCCCCGTTGATCATAACAGTTGTTATTACAGATAATTGAAATGAAATAAAACCTTCAAAACAATTTTATTTCGACTTGAGACTAGTTTAGTCAGTAATCCAGCATGACTCCACAGGTGATACTTGACCCATTCCAGGGTGACAGTGCACAAGAAAAACTTACATTCTACTATTCAAGAGCTAATAGTTGGATCGCCCTTCAATAAATTATAATATATAAACGATGCTTACATTTAAAACCAATGTAATTAGTTACCACTTGAATTCTATAGACCAAGCCATTTTTCATTAATTATCTCTTCTACTTGCATCCATGCCATTTAACCCAGTTCCCAGAAATTTTATCTCTTCCTCTTAGTTGAGATGAAAGAGTGACATGTATAAGATTGTAAAATTTCTTATATCTAACAATTAAAAAATAGGTCATACAAGAAACATATAAACTTGTGCTATGTTAATTGTTATGCTCCAGTACAACTGAATAAAGCCTTCATAAATATGGCTTATCCTTTCTATTGGCTTCAGGTATGCTTACTCTGGACATATCAGTGGAGTACTAGTCTAGACTCATCCAGTTGGCCAGACAAATGAGGGCTTACTAAGATGGAAGCTAAATCATATAATTCTACTGAAATAAAGAGAGTATCCATTATTCTGGTTTGTTCAAAACGGGTTTTACCGTGTTCACTCATAGCATCATCTTGTTACACCAAAAATGTCCCAGCTGCTTGACAGTTTGCACTCAGCATTCAGCAATACTGTCGACCATAAACTAAGCATATTAAAACTTTTTGAAATGTGCTTCGTTTGCAAATTAATTTTAATTCATAATTAAATCAGTCACATTTTCAAGCATCCAGTGAGGAAGGATTCACTGGAATTCTTTAAGAATGCCTTCTTCTGGTGTTAAGGCAAAGAATATGTATCACAAGCAGTCATCACAGCATCAGACACATTTTTATGGGGTAAAGGATGTGAAATATAAATTATTATGGATTACCAACCTTCTGCAGAACATGATCAGCACCAGCATAGGGCAAAAGTCTTTGCAAATTGGCATCTTGAGGAATCTCCTTTCCTGCACAGAAATCATGATTTCTAACCCCTATGAAAAGAATATCTAATGCATCGTATGTACCTGCTTCTTTGCCGTACTACAATGTATTAGGGGATAAAAACCCACATTAAATAAAGATGCAAACATAGACAAATTTATAAAGGATTTGGCCATTCCTCTTAATAAGTGATATCCCTGCCGAAGGGCTTTGAAAGCAAGAGTGGCTGCCCCTGGGTGATTGCCACAAATTCCCGAGTGTATCTCGAGTAGTACGCCGTGCGCTTCTGTTGGACGCAAGCACTTCAAGTATGGCATGGTAAAGCCCCGTTTGTACAGCTGCTCGTCGATCATTGTGAACGACACCGCTCGTATTTTCAGCCTCCTAGCCTCAACCGCATCATTAGGCAATCTATTTTCCGTCAGGTAGTCTACCAACGGGTCTACCTAGCTCTTTTCAGGCTCCAAACTTGCTACGGCTTCTATGAGTAAAATGCTCGGTTGTCGTAGAACTTGTACATTAGCAGTGCTAGGCAGATTCTTAGAATTAGTCGACGCTAGCTTGGACAGGGCGTCCGCTCGTTCGTTGTCTTTGCGAGGGACCTTGGTTATCTTGAAACTCGTAAACCCCCTTTGCAAGTCTCGAACCTTCATCAAATAGGATGCCATCCTTCCATCCCTTGCCTCAAATTCTCCTGTCACCTGTCCGACGATTAACTGGGAGTCACTGCAGATTTCTACTGATGTAAGCCCAAGTCTGACTGCCAAGTTCAAACCCACGATCACTGCTTCGTATTCAGCCTCATTATTGGTCGCATGGAACTCAAAACGCAACGAATACGCCAACTCCTCAAGATCTGGTCCTATCATAATGATGCCCGCTCCGGACCCCTCGCCATGCGAGGACCCGTCTACAAAGATTTTCCAAACTTCATCTGCTTGTCGTGGGTGGTCAGGTGGAATTGTCAGCTCTGCAATAAAATCTGCCAATACTTGCGCCTTGATAGTTGTTCTTGGCCTAAACTCAATGTCGAACTCGCTCAGCTCGATCGCCCATTTCAACATCCTTCCCGATGTCTCGGGCCGGTGCAAGATTTGCTTAACAGGTTGATCGGTCATGACCTGTACAGTATGGGACTGGAAGTATGGCCTTAACTTTCTGACCGCTATAATCAAAGCGAATACCAACTGCTCCGCTATGGTGTATCGAGTTTCCGCGCCCCTCAATACCTGGCTGACGTAGTAGACGGGCTTCTGTGTCTTCGGGAAGTCTTTCACCAGCACAGCACTGACTGCGTATTTTGACACTGCTAAGTATAGGCTCAACACGTCCCCTGGGCGTGGGCTGGTCAAGACAGGTGGTTGCTGTAATGACTGTTTCAAAGACTCTAGCGACTCCTCGCATTCCTTGGTCCATTCGAAATTGGTAGAGCACCCAATTGCCTTGAAGAAGTGATAACATTTAGTTTGGGGAGTGCGGGAAGATAATATAGTGTAAGTTCGAAAGTTCAGGGTTTCAAGAAGGAAAACATTTCTCACCTTGTAGGTATTTATAGACACCTGTGGCTACGTGTGCGTATGGCGGTTGCAGTGCCACGTGAGCCTCCCCACTACCCCCACGTTCTTGTAGAATGACCCCCACTTCTCGAGTGGTAGGTTTTACCCACGTTTACCACTGGGCGGTTTCTGTCTAGCACACCGTCGTTTATGTGGTTGAGTGTAGCGTTGGACCCACAGTGGTAGACGGCACGTAGAGGGTTTCATGGGGGGTCGACGGCCTCATGGTGGTAGTCGCCTTATGTCGTAGGCGGGCAGGGCATAGGTAGAAGGCTTCATGCATGTCGACAGCCTAGTCGGGGTGAGGATTTCGTGACGGTAGACGCGTAGCATATTTTTTAGAGTGTTGACGTCGTTTGTCCACGTGGTCAATTATTAATGTCATATTATATCACTGCTCCTCTGCCTCTTGCCGATGTCCATCGGTAAGAGGCAGCTCCTCTGTGTCGGCTAATCAATTCACATATCAAAATTGATATCCATTTGCCAAAGGTCTTTGGATGGTTCTGGAAAACTTAATTCAAGCAAAAAAAACTCGAAATGGACATCCACTGAGTCAAGACAATTAAAATGAAAAAACAAAAAATAACGCTAAAACTTTGGTCGCCCAGTAACAAGCCTTAAAGTGCGAATTTGAGGTTGGGAATGACTCCAACCGGGGTAAACTCGGGTTGTCACGGTATGGAGCGCTGAGAGACGTTTCCGAAAACATATTATAGTAGAAAATCTGACAATGGTGTCAAAGGTTATGACCATTTCTTTGCAACAACCCTTTTAGGTAGTTTTCGGTTCGTCTCTTCCTTGAATCCCAATGTCAATCGTCCATGTGGCGCTCCACCATTGGTCCTTGGTTTTGGGGGGAAATTTCCCCCCAAAAATTTCAAAAATTTCAAACCCTTCTACTATTTAAATGTTGGTAGGGGCTCTCATTCTCATTTCCCAATCTCTTGCCGCGACCAGCCGTAGGGCTGGTCGACCGTCAACCAGCAGCAAAGCTGCTGGCCGACCGTCAGCCAGCAGCGATGCTGGTCGACTGTCGACCAGCAGCGTTGCTGGTCGACCCCCGTCGACCAGCAAGGCTGTTCGGCCTCGATATGGGGTCGATCGACCCACCTAAAGGTGGGTCGGTCGACCCTCTCGCCCCCTCCCCCTCACTTTCGCCGGAAGATGAAGAAATGAATGTTTTATAATACATTATGCAACACAAAATGAAAGAGGAGGATGAGGAAGATTACCTTAAGAGAGGAGGAGAATGATAGTAAGTCTAATTTTTGACAAGAGATTGGGAAATGAGAATGAGAGCCTCCACCAACATTTAAATAGTAGAAGGGTTTGAAAATTTTGAAATTTTTGGGAGGAAATTTTCCCCCAAAATCAAGGACCAATGGTGGAGCGCCACACGGACGATTGACATTGGGATTCAAGGAAGAGACGAACCGAAAACTACCTAAAAGGGTTGTTGCAAAGAAATGGTCATAACCTTTGACACCATTGTCAGATTTTCTATTATAATATGTTTTCGGAAACGTCTCTCAGCGCTCCATACCGTGACAACCCGGGTTTACCCCGGTTGGAGTCATTCCCAACCTCAAATTCGCACTTTAAGGCCTGTTACCGGGCGACCAAAGTTTTAGCGTTATTTTTTGTTTTTTCATTTTAATTGCCTCGACTCAGTGGATGTCCATTTCGAGTTTTTTTTGCTTGAATTAAGTTTTCCAGAACCATCCAAAGACCTTTGGCAAATGGATATCAATTTTGATATGTGAATTGATTAGCCGACACAGAGGAGCTGCCTCTTACCGATGGACATCGGCAAGAGGCAGAGGAGCAGTGATATAATATGACATTAATAATTGACCACGTGGACAAACGACGTCAACACTCTAAAAAATATGTTACGTGTCTACCGTCACGAAACCCTCACCCCGACTAGGCTGTCGACATGCATGAAGCCTTCTACCTATGCCCTGCCCGCCTACGACATAAGGCGACTACCACCATGAGGCCGTCGACCCCCTATGAAACCCTCTACGCCCACACGTGCCGTCTACCACTGTGGGTCCAACGCTACACTCAACCACATAAACGACGGTGTGCTAGACAGAAACCGCCCAGTGGTAAACGTGGCTAAAACCCACCACTCGAGAAGTGGGGGTCATTCTACAAGAACGTGGGGGTAGTGGGGAGGCTCACGTGGGACACGTGGCACTGCAACCGCCATACGCACGCGTAGCCACAGGTGTCTATAAATACCTCCAAGGTGAGAAATGTTTTCCTTCTTGAAACCCTGAACTTTCGAACTTACACTATATTATCTTCCCGCACTCTCCAAACTGTTAACTAATTCTCTCGCCGGAGGTACAACGGGGGAGGAAGCCCCGACCTCTTTTTTGCAGGTAGCAACCACGCAACCACCGATCGGAGTAGCCAAACCACCACGCCCGGCAAGGTAGACACGGAAAACAACTTCACAAACATTTTCAATAAAGTTGACATTTTAAGATGGAACCTCAAATCTTAACATGATCTCAGAGTCCATTAAGTTCAAACGAATAATTCGATCCAATTAAAACTGAAAAGAAAAAACACGAATTTCAAGATCGATTTGCTCAAACGGGCCATCATCTTAGGGAGCATATTAAGGGATAAATTTTCATATCAAATAAATATGAAACCATAGATCAACTTATAAAAGATTGCGCTATTTCACTTAATAAAGTCGACATTTTAAGATGGAATTTCAAATCTTAACATAACGTTCAATCATTCTAAATTGCTCCTACTTCCATGTCATTACAATGAAGTGAATTTCGTTCCAAGGCAACAAAAAATTGAAATTATTTTCCAATAAAAGGCCAAAGGAGAAGAAGAAAGATGTTCTATGATAAATGAAGTTTGAAGACCTCTGTAGTTCGGACACTTCAATTAGGATAGCGTGTTCGCATTGGACACGAGTCGATACCGACACTTCTCGGACACTCTACCGTAATCATTTTTCTTTTTATATTAGAAAAAATTATATATTAATTCAAAGTTATTAGCAAGTAACAAATATGTACTCATGTTTAAAAGATCTCAACAAGAAAAATTAATAACAAGTATTAAAACTAAATTTATACTATATAAATGAAGAATTTTTAAGAATTTAATCAACGTGTCGATGACGTATCGTTTCTATACTTTTTTTAAAAATCATGTCGACGTATCCGACACGTATCGTGTCGGACACACGTGTCCGTGTCGATGCATCATAGTTGAAGACCCATCGATGCCGAATTATTAATATTATCATCATCTCCGGAAACTGGTGAAAAAGCAACCACTTTTCTCGAGGTTTTTCTGAGAGTATTAACCTCATAAACACTCAGATAGATGATTAACCCAAGTAATTTGACTAAGATTTACTAAATCTCAGCTTCATAAACTGGCAGAAACTGAGCACCAATATCACCACACGTAGCTTGTATTGTACCCAATGATCATGAATCTTTATTTCGAGGACCTGTTTGAGCCCCATTAGTTGGCAAAGAATGCATTTTTGAAGAGTAAATTGATGGAGAACATGTGGTCAAAAAATAAGAAAAAATTTTGGGTTTGTATATAATATTATTTTATTGAAGAACGTGTAGGTGAATAGAAGAGAGAGAAAAATGAATTTTGAAAAAAATGGGAATCAAATAAGGGCTAAATGTGCAAACTCAATATGTGGGATGCAATTCATTGAGGAAAGTATTCAAATTGCCTCTTGGAGATCAACCCTCCATATTAGGAGAATTATTCAAACTTCAAATATGTATCGGGCTCTGCCCCAGCCAAACCCCGTAACATATTAGGGCCTAAGATGGCAAAACCTGAATTTAACATATCGTTCCCGCACTTCACTGACCTTACACATTAAGGAAGGCTAAGCGGAAACATCCATTTCAAGTAATTCGTGGACAGCACATTATAGGTTGAATTAGCACTTCTCATTTCCAGTATACTGCCTTTTATCAGATGTTGCAATAGCACTTCTATCTTTCCGAGAAGGATGTGGTAAGTAGAATATTTTCTGTTATTACAGCAGTTTCTTTTTTGTATATTTAACAACATACAGTTTTGTCATAAATATACTTCCATAATTTTGTATATGCTCGTTCAAAGTTTTCAGAAATTGTCCACTCTTGCAGCTCCCACCCTAAGTCCATTATTCTAGCTTGAAATTAGAAGTGTCAGATAGATCTAACAACGATTGTCTCACCTAAAATCTACAATTGCTAGCAGTGCATAGTGTGATTGACTACAAATTATATGTTTGAAACCTGCACTGAATGCAAGTCATGAAGATAATTACTACTAGAGGAAATTCATTTTAGGAGAAGAATGCTGCACCTTCCTCAGATGCAAGTTGTCTCCATGCGTTCAACTTCAATGCTCCAGTGTCAGCCTGTAACAAACAAATATGGAATTGTCAGATTCAACAGACAATGAACTAGACATAACTTGGAAAAATAAGCCAAAAGAAAAGACACGCTCTGAGAGAAAAGCTCAAACCATTAAAGAAAATTACATTCATTATTGATTTATCAAACTTTATTCATATTTCTTCTCTGTCCTTTTTTGGGTGTTTCTTCAAAGGCATTCTTTCCTAGTCATTGTTAATCCTCGCACCAAATGAAAATCATCTGCAGTTGTTCTTGCATGTTTCTTTCTTTTTCTTTTTCAAATCAGTCATAGCTTATCAAAATAGGACCTAAAGGGTGCAAGGCCATGTACAAAGATCAAGTGTAAAAGATGGAGAAAAGAATATATGTTTGTAGAGACCACTCTATTCAATACTCTAATTAATTGACCAAAAACTTCAACAATCAGCTCAATTAGCAGACTATTCCTTTTTCTGTTCCAACAATCCCATTCCTTCCTGTCACAGGTTACCAAATTTTCTAGCCGCTTAAGTCCATGTTCTACATCAATTTAACCCCCTCCTTGTCATTTATGTTCTGTCATTGTCCTCATCACATCTCCTTTGGATATCAACAATATTGTGTAGGGGTTGCTTGTGTTGAGTTACTGTAGGGTTGTTCCTTCTCCTTGTTTTGTTCAATATTTGGAATTATGCTTATTCCTGGTTTTGAATAAAATTTCCTTGGCAGAAAAATCAACAAAGCCCTCATTGCCAAAAACCTTCCTAACATTTAAGACAAACCAATGTTCGTTCTATCGCAAAAAGTGGACAATTCTGGTAGGGTTAGGATCTATTTCATATGTCCAGTGTTTGCGAAAAATTGGGGCTAGATGGGTTGGATGACTGATTGAATTTTAGAAGTCAGCAGAAGGGCTTTCAAGAGGCTGTTATAGTGCTAGGTGATGGGATTTATCATTGGGATTGAATCAGGTTTGTCAGGGTTGTCTAGTGGTGATAATAAGGAAAATAAAGTCTGAAAATTGGAGAGAAAATCTGGAATTTTAAAATAAAACAAAGAGAAGAAAGGGGAAGAGAAGAGAAAAGGAAGTGCGCTCTTCATCCACACAATGGATAGAAAATCATCACAATACGATCTCAAATTCTTGAAATGATAAACTCAATTGGAATAAAAAGATTATATATGAATTTATAGTCAAAAGATTTCTCTTACTAGAACAAGAACTTGACTCTAAATATGGAACTTACAGATATGGAGTCTTTGACCGCAGAAGATTGTTCAAAACTAACTACGATTGTTCCTTAACAAGTAAACAACACAAGTAAAATCAAAATAAGAACCTCGGACTATGGATAATACTTCTGTCCAGAAATTATTGAGAAAACCAAAATACCCTTTACCCAACTAATGTAAAACAACACGTAAACTTCAGTGTATATTCATCAGGCTCGCTCCAAATGTTTTTGTGGATAAAATACAAAAAATTCATGTTTACTTCAGTTTAAGTGAAGGCTACTCTTTCCTTCTGGGTTGCTATTTCCAAACTGTTCAAACTGATTGCTCACCAATACCTGGATGTCAGTCCGCAGCTAAAATCAGAGGGTTAATAGCCTTTTCACAAGTATGGCAGTCTCTATACAAACACAAAAGTCTCCAGTACCTAAAACTGCACCTGAAAATTCTCATTGGCCTTTGACTGATCCTCATCCAAGGACTAATCTCCCACCTTCTTCCTTGACAACCCAAATCACAGGTTATGCGCTGCACAAAACTTTCATTGGGCCTTTCTTCTTTTCAACTCCCCAGCAGTGATCTCAATACTTAATCTGTAGGAGACTGAGTTTTCACCTAATCTACAAATCCAATGACAGTTCCCTCGTTAACGAGTTAAAAGTCCCTACCATATGCCACGCAGCTAATTTTTTACGTTCACCCACCATTCTTTTATTTTGACATGGCATGTGTGAGATCTCCTTAAGGTTTTACCTTTAAGAAGAAGGTTTCAAAGTCAGAATCGCCTCTGAGTTCTATGCCAAAAAAACCTGCAACTTTTTGCCCAAAGTTTTACCCACTCTCTTCTTCACCGTTCTCTCTGGAACACAATTCAGTCTTCATGCAGTGATTATGTCTATATATCTATCAAGATCCTCCTGCGTGCAATCACTAGATGTTCACAAAGAATTAATTAACCCCTCTTCTTTCCATGTAAGAATACATGGTATACGTCACCTTCCTTTGTCAAATATAATATGTTTCTGTATCAAAGTCGACTCTGCATGTTGATCCATCAAAAAATATCCAAAAAAGCTAGACAAAACCACAAAATATATAGACAATAAAATGATTGGTTAGTCGATGTACCCTTTGTAGGCTACTGCATGAAGTACAAACATATATATCTACTTATTACTGATTTGACTGATATAGATGTGGCTTTTTGGGAAAAACTAAGATTTGGCACTTAAATGGAACACATAACTGAAATTAAAAATTTTACCACAACATTGTCCCATGAGAATATAAGCCCATAAGCTTCATCAGGCTTCATGGCATACCGAATTCTTTGTAGAAAACCTTCTTGCAATCTATCATTTAAAAAGTCCTACGCACCGCACCAAACAAGAGTAAGTTACAAACAATTTTTTGCAAGATGATTAACCATAAATCCACGACTAAATCAAGAAACGGCAAAAATAGATGATATAGAATACATCAAAGGCAGCTTACCACATCAACTTTAAGGGGGCCATCAGGTCTAAATGTTTCAAAACCTTCCCCATATTCAGCTCCAATTGCCTAAATACATCAAATTAAGATCATGGTTTATATAAATAATTACTTCCCAAAATTTAAGCTTTAAGCTTCCATATATCCGTGTGTATGCCTCGCACACAAGAATTTGATATTCACCACCAGCAATTTAACCAAGTTCATTCTTAGCATAAATTGCAAACTTCGAATTACAAACCCAAACCTAAGCCCAAAAAGTTCACAAGTTCAAAAATAAAATAAAAACAACAACAACAAATAACTCTTTCGGAATAACTTGGTCTTCAGAATAAAATCCAGGAATACAAATTCCGATAAAGTTTTATGCACTTATAAATTCAAAATAACTAATAAACATTGAAGAAAAAGCACCCGTTAGAGAACAAGAAAGTACCTCTTCCGTGAAAATTTTATTCGGTAAAGCTGGAAACCCGTTAACTGACCCATTTTCATCCGACCCACAAGCCTTTGTAACCAGTATACTATGATTTTGATAATTACTTG
Organism: Fraxinus excelsior; assembly: GCA_019097785.1. Classification (NCBI taxonomy): domain Eukaryota; kingdom Viridiplantae; phylum Streptophyta; class Magnoliopsida; order Lamiales; family Oleaceae; genus Fraxinus; species Fraxinus excelsior. Next base: position 29,240,252 of record CM032631.1, on the reverse strand, counting down.
ATGATTTTGAACGTTTTAATCGCTGTTTTCAACAGAAATAGAACTATGTTAATACGAGATAATTAACAATAAAAATAGCCAGAAAACACTATAGAAAGAAGTAAACCGTTAATCTGAGTTTAGCTGGGAAGTGAGGAGAAAACGACGTCGAAGTTAGAGGGAGAAATGAGGAGCTTCTGAAGCTCAGAGAGGCTTCCATTTTTAGCGCAGAAAGAACCGTTCTGTACAACTCTCGTATAAAATACCGTTCAGAAGCAATTTGTGCTAAGTACAACTCCGTATAAAATACTTTAGTTGGTCAAAACGCATCCATCGTGCTGGGCTAGGCCCACAGGCCTTCGGACTTAGAAAAGTAGATATTTTAGTCGAAATCCAACCTTTCGAATTGAAGGTAACGATTCGATTCCAAAATATTACATAGAATCAAACGAATTTATTTACAAAATACTCAAAAGTTGAATGAGTGACTTTGGTAAATGAACCAACGCCCACCTTTATATTTTGTCGTCGATAAGTAATAACTCTGTCATATTTATTAGTTTGAATAAAAAATAAATAAATAAGTTATTGAAAAAATTGGATATCCTTACTTTCAATGGAGAAACTTGCAAAGTTCAATAGAACCACTTAAAAAAAAATATGAAGAATTAATAGGCGTGTTCGATAGAGATTAAAATCCAATTAAAATTGAAAATATAATCGTTATTGGATCTCACCCGTCTAATAAAAGTCAACAATAACGGTTAGTTTTTCAATTTTAATTCAATTTTAATCTCTACCAAACACCCTCAAGAAGAATTAGATATTCATAATTGTTTTTTGTTATTTTTATTTTTAAAATATTCAAAGTTTAATGAATGGTTTCGGTTGTAGAAATATCCAAACCAAATCACTTGACTTCCATCCCTAAAAATAGATGGAAAATTCTACTTGTACCTAATAATTTATCTAATAATTACTTTTTAGTAGATTTTGATAAGATAATGAAATGTGTGGTTGACAAGCTGATAAAAATTATAAGTATCATAAAATATATAGTTTAAAATGAGTTTAAAAAATGAATTTTAAAATAACCGAAAAAGGGCAAAATTTGAATGAAAAAAGGGTACATGTGGACAAACGGTCAATAGTTCTACATTTTATACAAAGTCAAAAAGATACCATTTTTATTTTTGGAAAAATACCCCTTTTATCTTTTACTAGGTGCGAGCAACGTGCAATGCACGTTTGCTTAGTTTATATTTAATAGTTTTGTTTAAAAATTAATTTGTTATTAATAAAGATGTAATTTTTTTGGTTAATTAAATAATTAATGATGTAATATTTATGTAATTGATAAATAATTAAATAAAGTGCTTTTCTCTATCATTTCCAAGCCAAAATCACAAACAGAAAACTCAAGATATGTTAAGGGGTAAGAATATGAGTTTACTTAGGCTCCATTTGATTCTCATTAATGTAGAATGAGAATGAAAAATATAGCCGTTATTAGACCCCACACAAGATATAGAAATTCAAAATTGATAGATTGATGTGATGGATAACGGTCATATTTTTCATTTTATGGGTTTTTAATGAGAAACAAACGAAAGCTTAAACTTTTTGCATGACTTAAGTCTTTACTCTTTTTTAAGTAATAATGCAATTCATTTTATCGTTAAAGTATGATATGTATTACGATAATATATGTATATCATGTGTTAGACTTAGTATTGGTAAGTGACGGGTAAATTTTCGAGAACGAAAATATTTTAAGGGGGTGAGAATGTAATACCCCGAAAATTTTCATAAAATATAATTCAATTTTTATATACTATATTTTAATATTTTGAAAGTTAGGGACTAAATGATACATTTATCAAATTATATTTTATTTGTGTCAAATATTTAGATATTGATAGAGTTATCGTAAATATATGAATATTGGTCTCGTTGGATAAATCGTAATTAGATACATAAATCAGATTCGAGAAAAAGTCGATTCGGATAAGTTAGCTCCAAGATATTTTAGTTTGAAAGAATTATCAAAAACTAATTTATTTTTATTATTATTTAATTATAATTTTGAAAGTAAGGGGTGGTGAAAAAAGATATTCCGTTAAAACAAGAAATTCCGTTAGTTTTTCCGTTAAATCAAGAAATTCCGTTAGTTTTTCCGTTAAACCAACAAATTCCGTTTAATAGCCACTTTTTATATATAGAAAGATATATATAAAGTGTATATGAAACGGAAATTCTTGTTTTAACAGAAAATTTAACGGAATTTGTTGTTTTAATGGAAAATATATTTTCACCGTTAATTTTATTGTTTCCATTAAATAGCAATTATGTCATGGCCATTGATGTTGTGTCTGTTGGAATTTCATTATTTAATAATAAATGAATGAAAAATACAAAAGGCTTTGTACTGCTCAATGTTGTCAAACACGGCCCGACCCGACCGATTCGACCGGTGAAACCGGGAACCGAGCCCAAAATTGGGCCAAAACATTTAAATTTACAAAATCGGTTAAAACTCGTCGAAACCAGTTACTTTGATTATTTACAAAACCGATTAAAATTCGTCGAACCGGCCGATTCAACCATGACCCAGAGAACCGATCACGGTTTTGACGGGTTTTCAAGATTTTTTTTCAGTTTAAATTTTTTAACTCCATTATTGGGTTTCAAAATTTACAATTCTAAGGCACATGGAGAAATATCGGATGTTTGCTCATTTTATAGATACACTTCTTTCCAAATATTTCATAAACTTCCAATGTGGGATTGTGCATTTTATATATGCTCTTAACTTCAATATTTTTATAAACTTCCAATGTGGGATAGTGACAAAAAAAAAATGTTAGAATGTTCATCAAAATCATTTTCAAATGTATGTCTAATTGACTAATTTAATTTTGAATTACAACTAATTAAATTGTAATATTCACTTTCATTTATTTAATTTTCAAATTTAACTTAAATTGCACTTAATCATTAATATATTATTGTTAGATATTATTTTCTATAAGTTTAAAATATTTTAATTTAACAAAGTAAACTATTTTAACATATTTATTTTTAATTTTTAGTGTTGGGACTAATTGTAGGATAATAAATCTAATTAGTAAAGATAGATTTACTTTGAATTATTTTTATGTATTTATTGTACTCGGTTCGACTCCAGTTAAATTCTCACGGACTTCACGTCGGAATCATTCTCGATTGTGAACCAAAACCCTTCATCTCCATTTTCAGATATCGAAATTATCAAATTCGCAGACTTTTCATATAAATCCTATGATTAATGCTCATGTTTAGTTCCTTAATTAATAAAAAAAAATTAAAATTCTTCTAACACTAATTAGCAATATTATAGTATTATATTAAATGTTTAGTAAGTATTATTTTTAAATATTAAATGATTTTATGATATAGTAAAAAATCTATTTTTTTATAATATAGAAAAAAACTATTTTTTAAAATAAAAATATATTTAATGTCTTAAAAATAATTAAAATACTATTAAAAATACGAAACGCATTATGACGCTTATTATTTCCATTGACATGCCTAAATTTGTGATTCTTGATTCTCAACATCAACGTCTCGTAATGCATTACGCCTTTTAAAACATTATTAATAAATGAATGAGAAATGCAAAAGGCTTTGTACTACTGCATTTTAGTCAATATGAAAAAATGAAACTAAAAAAATAAAATGGATGTGGAGATTATCAATTTAAAAATGATAATCATTTATTTGGTAAGGTACATTGAACTCAATGAAGAAAAAATATTTATTTATTTAGTTTTGTATTATAATGTTATCTATTATTTTATTATGCACAAAAGGTTCATGATTAAGTGCAAAATTTAATATAATATAATAGTACGAAACACAAACTTATACATTTTAATTTATAATTTAACACTATTCAAATTAAAATTAATATATCACAATGTGTAATTATTTATCAATAACATAAACATTACATCATTAATTATTTAATGATGTACTATTATTTTATTATGTATAAATTGTTCATGATTAAGTGCAAAATTTAATATAATATAATAGTACGAAACACAAATTTATATATTTTAATTTATAATTTAACACTATTCAAATTAAAATTAATATATCACAATGTGTAATTATTTATCAATAACATAAACATTACATCATTAATTATTTAATGAACCAAAAAAATTATATATAAACTAAGTAAACGTGCATTACACGTTGCTTATACCTAGTTAAAAGAAAAACAAGAAATTTCAATAGACCTTGTTTTATAGTTTATAAAAAGGAAAAAAAAAATCATTTTCATTTAAAACTAGCATTTCAAGTTTTCATTTGAACACAACTTTTTCACACGTGTGACATGTTGTATTACCATATGTTATTTTTTATTAAAAATATTTGTTTTGCACAGATAAATATTAATTTGTAGCAAAGATTAATGTTTTGAGATAGAATATTGTATTACACTATGCTCCTGTCTGAGCTTGCTAAAAAGTAAATTAAATTTATAAATTTTACCGTTAAAAGGAAATTAGCATTTTCTTATGAAATACAACTTCAAACTTTGTAGGTAAGTGGTAGACTACATTTCAATCTTTAGCAGGCCAAAATTACCACAAATGCCCTCAAACAACGCACTCACCTACCTGTTAATTAAAGCTCCACTTACCACAGTCAATAAGCAACACTATCTTCATCAAATCACTTTTCTTCATTCTAGCCGTTTGCAAAAACCTTAAGCACCGTCAAAACCGTCCTCCCATGTGACTGGACGGTTTAAGGAAACTCCGTGAAGGTAAATTCCAAAGTAACCATATCCGAAAACTATATTGAATAGGCTAACACCTACCGTTCGAGCACACTCTCGTCTAATCGTTCACCCGTCTGCAAATACAAAGCTGCACTTGTGATTCATCACTCGTATGCGCATATGGATCCATTTTTCTCTCTGGTAGGTGTTGAATATGCCATTTGTATACATGTAAAATATACTTCTGTGTATATATACCCAACAAAATGAGTCCACTTCTTGAAAATCCTTAACTGCCAAATGGTGGTCTTTCACTGGTCTATGTTTGAACACCCACACACTGCACACAAATATGACTACGATCTCACATGTACTTTTTTCCCGTTGTGTTGCCATAGATTGCTTACCATTCGCAAGCGGCCACCTTCAATGCCGCTCCTGGTAAGACCGAGTTACCTTCCCGAAAGAATGCACAATAGAACTCATTTGAGAACAAGATTTTCGTTGCCGTGTGTGAGACAATCATCACAGAAGGTCACCGAAACGGGAAGTATTTCACGAAACACGGTTGCGAAACACTAATTCAGTTGTTCAACTCGAACTCCAGCCACAATTGGAATAAGCAGCACCTTAAAACCCGTTGGGATGCTCTTCATCTGAAACACAAGAGATGGGAGGAAGTGTTTCATTGCAGTGGTATGGAATACAACCCTACCACGGGCAGAATTGTCGCGTCTAAGGAATGGTGGGGTTGAAATCAAGGTACAATCATTTTGATTTCTGACAAATTGAATTGATAGTAAATTACAATCTCGTTCTAGAAATTGTTTGTTGATGCTTTGTGCATGTTATCCTCGATATTTGTTAATGCAGTCGTTAAATTGATCTTAGATGTGGGCAGTGAATGGATAACCTTAAACTCCAACTGTGGTTATGTCATTAAGTAATCCACTATTAGGAAGATCACTGAAATTATTCTGGATACCGATAAATTTTGTATGCAACGACTATCTCCAGTAAATAATTGCAACAAATGTTTCTTGAAAATGCAATGGGTCTGATGTTGTCATATCGTCTATTTGAAAAATAAATTACCATATGTATAATGTAGTGATTAATTTTTCATCCCCTATGTCACAGGATAATAAAGATTACAAAGAATCCGAAGACAGAGACTGCAGAGAGGTTTGTAGTTACAAAGCTTTGTTCGGGGAGTGTTTGACAGCGAGAAGTACGCAATCATACCAACAAAGCTGTGTAGAATTGGTTTTGCGATGTTCGAAGATAGCGGATACGAAGACCACCGTGGCGAGGTACCACTTGATGATGAGAACAACGACTCCAGTGATGAGGCCTATACAACAGGAATGGCTAGTGAGAGCATGGATCTTTGGTTCGCGAAGTAGCGATAAACGTAGAATGGTGAATAAGAACAAAAAAGAAAATAAGAAAAAATTATCAGCACGAGAACTCTCCTACTCTGTTGATCACACAACCATTGCAAGTGAGAAGGTCGCTTCCAAAATTGACAGTTTAGTTGGGCCTACAGTCCCGGACGTAAAGTCGTATTTGAATGAGTTGTTGGGGACATGTAGATTAAAAAGAAAACTGATCTTTATTACTGGGCGTGCACGTTCCTTTCCTTCAGGCATAATCGGAAGATGTTGAAAATTCAGGACGACGAAGATGAAAAACTTGAGTGGGTTGAGGAACTGGCAGGAGTACATAAAATCAAATCCACAATGAGTGTGGTTTGTTCTATGAACAACAATTTTCTACGAAAAGTGTTTGACGTAAATACATTTGTTATTATTATTATCAATTCTTGTACGTATGCGTGGTGTACTTATTCATGCAATGCCACTATCAAATCAGAAGAGCTAGATTCATATAGATTTTTCACATGCATATCTAGAGCAGATCACAACTTGGAGTTTTCTTTATCTTTTCAATCAAGTACTGCAAGATACATTACCACTTACAATCACAAGCATAGTTTGTTTTATTTTTTCTTCATGGTTCTGTACTACACTGAAATGTATCAATCATTCTGCGTGACTTAGTATCTCATGGCCCAAATTCTATAAAAGGCAACACGATTCTACTAACGTATCTGCATTCCCAAGCATGGTAGCTAGACTTTCCTATCTTTCCTTCAAATATATTGATACATGGCTCATGTTTAGATTGTAATAGAGAGTAGTTTGATGGCAAGTTTTGATTTCGACTGTGTTTTGATGCCTGATTCCGAATTTGAGGATGAAGTTGGGGAGGAGGCATTTTTGGAAGAGCTATAGGAGGATATTATCAAATGGCTTCAATATGGTCGGATAATTGAACTTGTTGTACGTAACTACTCTCGCGAACAAAGACATCGTATTCATAGATTTCCATTTGCGAGAAACGATTATATGTTCATGCTAGATGCTGTGCAATGTAGTCCGCAATAGTACTTGTAGAATTTTGAATGTATCCATCAATGCTCCAAACTTTCACACATATTCTTCACGATGAGTATGGACTGTGCACTGGGCAACACATAGATATATGTGAACAAGTGGGCATGTTCCTTTGCATTTTAGCACATGGAAAAAGTTATAGACAAGTTCAGACACTTTTCAATCATTCATTGGAAGTTATAGGATACTACTTCAAAATTGTGCTTGAAGCTATTTTTGAATTCTCTACTCGTCTAATTCGACCAGATCCCAACTACAATCACGGTGTCGAGCATCACATACCAAATCGGAACAAGCATCCACTATTCGAGAATTGCATGGTTGCAACTGACAACACTCACGTCAGAGTTGTCCTCCCACGCAATGAACGAGTGAACTTTATTGGACGCAAAGGAATTCCTACACAAAATGTCCTGGCGGCATGTGATTTTAACTTGTGTTTTACATTTGTGCTCGCATGTACGAAGGGAATACACATGATACTCGCATATTAGCTCGTGCTATACACAACCTTGATATTAATTTTCAACAACCAGGAGTGGGAAAATATTATCTGATTAACTTGGGATTTGCCCATCAATCTGGGTACATGGCTCCTTATAAGGGGTCTGATATATTGTATAATTTCCAATAATTTTATGACGGGGGACACCGGACGTAGGTGTAAATTTCAAAATGCGCATGAGAAGTTTAATTTCAGATACTCGTCTTGTAGAAATGTAATTGAACGTGCATTTAAAGTTTGAAAAAGTCGGTGGAAAATCCTCGATCGTATGCCGAGCTATAATTTTAAAGTACAGTATGCTATTGTAATAGCAACTATAGGTATTCATAACTTTCTTCTACTGATTGGAACGGTCGACGAAGCATTTACGAGAGTGGAGACTGATTCCAATGCTGCAGAGGTGGAGCTTTTGGACGAGCATGAAAAAATCGCAGCTGAAGTGAACGCACCTGAAATGCCACAAATGAGTGTGATCGTTTTCACAATTATTTGGCATAACAACAATGATAATGAGTGCTTATTTGAACGAAGCAAAATTACAATTACGACTATATTGACATAACGGTCATTGTTTGCACTGTTTGTCATATTCGGAAAGTTGGAAATAAAAAAAATAATTACTGATTGAAGGCGTATTTGTTTCTGCATTGTCTCAATTACAATTTACAACGTATGTGACCGTTTAGCATAATGAGTAAACATCATTATCTCCAAGTTATTCCCAATGAGGCAACCTGTAATTGAACGTGGAAAAGTGAAAAACTAGTTTTATGGCACAAATGTACATAGAAGCAGATTTGAGTAAAAAATGGTGAATATTATTACATTCAAAATTCATGAAAATGGAACACTTTCCAATGATCGGCCACCTTGAAATTGACTTCAAACTCAATTTTCATATTGTCCAGGTTAGCAGGAGGGTGGAATGGTGATTCCATTACAAAATTAGACATGAAATTGCACACTTGTCTAATGGTGGGTGAAAATGTTAGTGAAGTTGTTCTCCGTGTCTACCTTGCCGGGCGCGGTGGTCCGGCTACTCCGATTGGTGGTTGCGCGGTTGCTACCTGCAAAAAGAGGTCGGGGCTGTCTCCCCCGTTCTACCTCCGGCGAGAGAATTAGTTAACAATTTAGAGAGTGCGGGAATATAATATAGTGTAAGTTCGAAAGTTCAGGGTTTCAAGAAGAAGAACATTTCTCACCTTGGAGGTATTTATAGACACCTGTGGCTACGTGTGCATATGGCGGTTGCGGTGCCACGTGTCCCACGTAAGCCTCCCCACTACCCCCACGTTCTTGTAGAATGACCCCCACTTCTCGAGTGGTGGGTTTTACCCACGTTCACCGTTGAGCGGTTTCTGTCTAGCACACCGTCGTTTAAGTGGTTGAGTGTAGCGTTGGACCCATAGTGGTAGACGGCACGTGTGGGCGTAGAGGGTTTCGTGGGGGGTCGACGGCCTTATGGTGGTAGTCGCCTTATGTCGTAGGTGGGCTGAGTATAGGTAGAAGGCTTCATGCATGTCGACGCCTAGTCGGGGTGAGGGTTTCGTGACGGCAGACGTGTAGCATGTTTTTTAGAGTGCCGACATCGTTTGTCCACGTGGTCAATTATCGATGTCATATTGTATCAGTGGGCCATATTGATTTGATGTAACCAAAAAATTCTCCAAAACAAGGAATCCCGCCCAGAGGTGTCTATGTTACTTTTATTTTTATTTAAAAAAAAAAAAAACAGATTTTACATGGATTACTTGTTGTGTCGATATTTTACAGTTTATTACAGCATTAACGTTGTACAAGAAAGAGTACATGTTGTTTCGCCATATTTTATTTTATTAAAAATCAATGTTTATCGGAGTATCATATTTTGTGACCTCATAATATTCCTTGTGTTAGTTTATTTTTTATTTGGAAGGTAACATGTATGTTACTGTGTTATTTGTAGGGTAACATATATGTACTCCCATTCTAAATTCTCGCTTCCCACTACCACCATCCACTTCCACCACCACTAGTTAGGTTGGATCAATTTTTTTTAGTTTTTTTTTTTTCTTTTCCCACAAATCTCATGTGATGTTTGGCCATAAAATATATGTAACATCCTGTGTTACTTGTATAATGATGCTATTGAATTATTTCACTAAAGTAACATGGCATTGTACCTTAGTCTAAACCAAAATCAAATTATCCCCCGAACCTTAGCAAAACAATCACCACCTCCCAACATCACCTCCATTAACAGCCACTATAAGCTACGACCATCATGCCCAACAACCTTTATTAATTTCGCCACCACAAACATCATCACATTTTTTGCCATCGAATATCACCACAATTTAGATTATATACAATAAGTATATTATTTGAAAATAAATAATTAAATTAGGAAAAGTGTCCAATTTATGAAAAGTGTGGAATTTGTGTGGCAAGTCGATGGTTTAATTCACATTTCATGAGATTATTAAAAGGTCTACAATTGGGCCTTGTGCTTTTTTTATTAAATTAATATTTATTTATTTATTTTAATCATTTTCGAATTTATTTATTGGGTCAAACTAGCCCCGTGCATAACATCTATTACTGAATGATATTGACAACCTATAAAGAATGCAATTATTTTCTAACTAATGGTGGAGATGGTTATCCCTTTTGTGCCTCTATAAATACACGCGTCCTCTTTGTAAAAAAAAATATATTCTTTGATTCTTCATACTCAACTTTTGTATTTTATTTATTTTTTTGGAGTATATTTGAGAGTTCTGAAATTATTTGTGATGGTGATTTGATCGTTGTATTCTGAGAGTGATTGTCCAAAGAGGTCGCAACAATTAACAGCGAGCAATTTCACTTTAGAATATCACGTTATCATGAGACTGGATTGGTCGTTAAGTATTTCTTTTTGTATTTTACTGTTCCGCAAGTTATTTCAAGTAATTATTTTCCAACAGAAAATGGAGAAATAAAATAATGAAAAAAGTTCAGGTTTGGGATTAAAGTCACCAATAATATCATCACACTCCTTCCACCGTCCACAATTTCAACCTGAAATAGAAAAATCAATCTCAATAAAAAAAATGGAGAAATTTTAAATTTAGGGATGAAATTACGACAGCTCGTGTATGAAATTACAGATTTGGGGAGGGTTTAGGAGACTAAATTTAGATCCAAATGCAAAACATATTCTACAAAGTAAACTTCTTGTTCAAAACCACACAATACTAAAAGTTTGACCTGTGGGCATTCCCTCCAGAAACTATAGAGTCCAAAGCAAGAATGGTCGTAATCTTTGACTCTGAAAGTGTCAGTCCATATCTGATGGTCGGTGGAAAAGTGGTAGCAGTGGCGTCGATGGTAGATGAAGACACAGGCGAAGTTTTCGGAGATAGTGAAAGGTAGGGGTGAACGCGGTTCGATTTAGACAGTTTGTACCATATTTTCAACTTAAATAATTTCATGCGGTTTGGAATTTTTTCAAACCAAATCAAACCATTTTATTTTTCGAACCAAACCAAATTAAACCATAATTTGCGGGTTGGTTCGATTTTAATCTGCAGCTTACCTATCGACGTTATATAATATATTTAAAATAAGTTAACATATAAATTTAAACCAGCACTAATAATTTTAAATATTAAATTACATTCATATTTCCCATGAAATCCGTGAATACATTATTTTTAAAATTGGTTGCTAAAAGATGTTAATAGAACGAATATATATTTCTTTATTTTTATTTATCTTTTCTTATTTGCCTTTCATATTGTCATATGTTGGTTGGTAAAGATAGAATCACATTCTGCTATAATAGTTTATTTAAAACTCCTTTCGACCTACTAGCGAGATAAAAAAATAAGGACGAAACATGATATGCTTAAATGTATAAAGAATGGTAGAGTTTAGATTTATTGAAAATTAACAAATTTTATTCTCTAACGACTTTACGAAAGTAGAATATAGTTGTACTAGTTAGAGAACTTTAACATTTTCATACAATCAATACGCTCTATCTTTCATTCTTTCTAAACGACAAACAATTCATTAATCATCTATGCACACAAATAGTCATTTTTGTAATCCAAATCACAACTCACAAGTGTATAATAAGTTAAAAAATAACAAATAAAAGAAAGAATAATGAAAAAAATGAGTTGAACGAGAATATAAGACTTATCAAGAGATAAAAGAGAAATGATGATTCGGGTAGAAATTAACAGACTAACAAGCAAAAGACGACTAACGATTTGCGATTGGGAATTGCATCTTGTTCAGCAGTGGCAGACAAGCGTCAAAATATTTGAGAAATGAGAGTTTAAGTAGCTTCTAAAGCTGTGGGCTTGATTTGCTGTTGTAGTTTTGTTATATTATGATTTGGATTGTTGAAAATAAATGCTTTTTTTTTTTCATATGATTTGAGGTTAATTTTAATTTAGATTAGATATCGGGTCACGACGTGTGTTGTGGACTTATAAAATTATCGGCCAACAATGATAAACTTAATTTACTTTATATGATTATTTTAAAGGGTTGATTGTAATTTGTATTACTAAATTGATATTTTTTTCTAACAAGTGAAAACTTTAAAAATTATTTTTTTAATTAAAAAATTAAAAAACTGTTCAAATGAGGAAAAAATATGATAGCCCGAGCTCGAGCTACTTAACCCGAACTTGGGCTAGTAGGCCCGATCTTGGCCCACTCCAAATGGGCTAATTTCAAGGTCGGGTCTATTATGAGGTCAGATCCAGGAATACTAATCTTACTTAAATACAAACTCCTAACTTATTACGAATTTTACCCTAACACAAATTGTATACTTCTAATACAATACAAACACATAAGATAACTAGAACTATATGAAGTGGTGTCCTTCCAGGACTCCCTCTCGAACATTTATAAATACATAACCTAGTCTTATTATTCATGTATGTTTTTTACATAATATCCCAATACACAATTTTTACATAATTCTCTCTCTGACTTAAGCATCGGATGGACGATGAGGACATACCTCGACGCCTTTGTTTCAGGTACCGGAAGGCCTCATTCGTGTCCGTTCTCAGTCGTCAGACTTGGGATTAACATGTACGATTTTTGGCATCAACATGTTCGGTTCGATTTTATGAGGTTTTTGAAAATTGAAACCTAAACCAAACAATTTTGAAACGGTTTGGTTCAGTTTGAAGGAAAAAAACCGCGGGTCCACGTGGACCCAAACCAACGATTTCAAACTAATGGTTTCGATTCGATTCGTGATTTCGCGATTTTTTGTGCAGCCCTAGTGAAAGGTGAAATTAGGTGAATGTTGGGAGGGTTAGGGTTTGTGATCATTTAAATACTGTTAGTTAGTGTTTGATTCCCAGTATGAAATTTGTATGAAAATAAAATAAGTTTTAGATAATTGAATTGTTTAGAATTTATTTTTATGAAAATTATTAATTAAATGTGTTTGATTAGTCTAGTTTTCAACTTAAGAAAATATTATACTTGTCCATTTTTTATCGATGAGTAAATATGAGGGAGGGGATAGATGTCATGAGAGAGAGAATTGTATTAAAAATAAAATCCTACATATCACTAAAGAAAATATTTTCTTTATTTTGGAGGAAAATATGGTCATATGACCAAAAGTTGGAAAATATTTTTCATGAAAAATATATCAATCAAATATCTCAGAAGTAAGAAAGAGAGAAAGGGAGAGAATTGTATGAAAAATAAAAACCTACATCTTACTAAAGAAAATATTTTCTTTATTTTTTAGGAAAATATGATCACATGATCAAAAGTTGAAAAAAATATCAATCAAATATCTCAAAAGTAAGAACTTGAATGGAAAAAGAACATTTTTTTAGGGAAAATAAAGTCAATCTTAGGGTTTTTTTCAAATATTTATGCAATATAATATGCAAAAAATAAAAATAAAAAAAATGGAATTTTTAATTACGTACTTTTTCGTTTTAAAGAGGTATGTGGGCTAGTTTACTCTTAAACAAGTATCTAGAAAATCAAGAATCTAAATAAGACGAAAAGTTGGTTGTTTTTGAATAAAAACCCCTTGTTTTAATTTTCCCTTTAAAGAGTAAAATACTTACATAATTTTTTTTTTTTGACTTATTTGAAATAAAAAGTTTGACTAAGCTTACGTGTGATTGTTGGACTCCCTTAACATTATGATGAATTATTTTTCCTATTTTATAACAGTATAACTTTTTGTTTAAAAGGTCGCATAATTTTTATTTTGACATATTTGACATAGCAATTAGCATACTTGATCATACAAAGTGTGATTACACGACATGTATATGATATTTACCTGTATTTCACTTATTTTGTCGTGCTTACTTTGAAGTAAAGTGATTAGTAGAAAGTCACATAAGTGTAAATATTTCAAAAAAAGTCATATAATATTTATTTTCACTTATTTGCATGGTTTTGTGATTTTATATATACTAGTCTATTGCCCGTGCAATGTTATTTCGAAGGTAATATTAGCGTTTTCAAAAAAAAATATTTATCTCCTTTTTTGATGGATTCTTCTTAAGAATTTAATGCATAATGTAACATTTTTTCATGCACTCGTTTTTTCAGAGTTAAGAATTATAGATACTGAACTTTATTATCAAACGTTATGAAAATAGGAATTAATAACGAAAGAACATAATATTAATTGAATGACAAATGGAACCCAATAACATTGACAAATTGTAAAAAAGTTGTAATCTTAGATGACAAAAATCATAAGTAATAAAAGTACATTCTTCCTTCTATCCTCTCTTCGCATGGGACATGATGTAAAATTTATTTTATATCCTACCAGCAGGTACGAATGTGAGCTAAATAAAAGATCTCTTTACAGTTTTTTGTGTTAATTTGAAAAAAAATGTATTTACTAACGTAGTGACGAACTATACTAAATTGGCCTTCAAATCATGTGAGCAGCTCTTATCACTTTCCTCAACATCTTCAACAATCCATTTGACAAGACATCCCGATTGAGTGCTTTCTACATAGGCTTTACATGCTATCAGAATATCACGAGAATGCTTGTAGAAATGTCATACTACAAAGTCCTCGAAATGCTATGAGCAACACAAAACAAAACTTAAATCAGTATACAATGAAATCGTTACCTAAAGGGAAATAATAAATTGAAATTAATTACCAAAATATGTAAGAATTGAAATGCCTAATAATAACAGTAGTACATAGAAGGATTTCAATTTCATCTTACCTTCGGTGGCGGCCTCATACTATACACCATTGTTTAGAGAGAATGAATAAAAATATTCTCATTGTATGCCATTAAACACGTTTCTCCTGTCGCTGAACCACTCATATTTGCACGTCTAGACTTATTAAAATAGGGCTTAGCATTTAAAAGTAGACCTTGTATAAAGACCAAAACATGTAGCATAGTTGATATATCATGGATCAACTTCTACTTTTGACTACCACTTTAAGTGTTGAGAAGGCTTAGGCATACTTTGCCACAATTGTACAAGTTTTGATTGATGCGAAGTCCACCAGAGTGGTAATAGACTTGCTACAACAAAAAGTAAGTTAGTATTAATGGAAGACAATGTATTGACATATTCGAAAGTGTAAAATGGGTTGGACACAAAAATATCTAAAACATACAAGTGGAATATTGGGATAGCTTCCAGGAAAGAAGATGTCGAAGGAAAAGAGACCATCATGGTATGGGGTTTATTCTACTCTTATTATTATAGCCCTCAAAAAATTCATTCTGAATTCAGAGACATACGTAAATATGGTATTTGATAGAGTGGCAGCAAAAATATAAAAGGTGAGGAATAGATTCATTCTAACAAACTCAGCAAAATGATGGTAACACCATTAGTTTTAACAAAATGCATACGAATTATAACTAAATTTGCTCAGATATCATCATAAATTGATCCTGAATATTCAGAGAGCTTACCAGGAAAACCAGGTAATATCTTGAAATAAAAAAATGTAGAGTCCATAAATATGATTAGAAGATCACAGACAAAATGGAAATGGCTGAAATTAAAACGAATTATGGTTAATGGAGAAATTTATACCATGCATTAATAATGATTAGACAAAAAAGTAATAATAACTAACCTGTTATCAAGAGTATATGCATGAGAGTTTTTGAAGTTTTTTTTAGCTATAGTTACTTCCATCATGGTTGTTACTTTAGAGTACCGTGTTGCCATAAATCCAAGTACGTGTGAAAAATATACACAAATATCATAAAGCCTGAAATATTCCAAATCGAAATTAGTTATTATAAAAATAAGAAATAACAAAAATCAGTAATATAATTATAATAATGAGCGACTAAGATATACGACAAATACTTACGAAGAAGTTATATTTCTACAAATGAATGAATGAGAGAATTTCTCTGTAGACAACATTCTTCGTACATGTAATGTATAAATTGTCAGCGCTTGATGGTTTTAGTAAAACCTTTAAAGATTTGCTTGTTTTAGCTCTTGACAATGCTACATAAAGTTGACCATGACAGAAAACTGGTTCAGGAAGATACAAACCAACGTAATCAAGTGTTTGACCTTGTGCTTTATTTATCGTCATTGCAAAACATGGTCTAATCGGGAATTGAGTTCTTTTAAAATGAATTGAAGTTTGATCATTTTTCATAGGTATAAAATGAATTCTTGGTAAGAAAACATGTTTTCCACAATATTCACCAGTTGTAATTTCAGCAAGAATTACATTCTTATCAAATTTTCTACAAGTAAGGCGTGTTCCATTGCATAAGCCTTCAGAATGATTGATGTTCCGCAATAACATCACAGGACAGTTTATCTTAAGCTTCAATTCATGAGGCGGAATACCATTTGGAGTCAAAGTGTTCAAGAAATCTTCCTGTAGGCTATGTTCTGATTTGTCAATTGTTTCATCGAAGCTATAATAAAAATTGTACCAGGAATCTGATCAAGTAAAATTCTGTTAATATGATCAACACATTCATTTCTAGGCGTAAGAATTACTCGATTTCCCATCGTATGTAAATTATCAACATATGCTTCTATATTTGGAAAAACATGATTTATCAAAATTTTCAGAGATATAATTTCATCCTCAAATGGTACAATTATATTGCTCGGAAGCTGAATGCAGTTACAACTGTGTTCTTCCTCTGTTCCATTTCCAACTCTAAGCAAATAATCAGAAAACGTGGGATCCAATTTTGCTCGCATGTTCTCAACCAACGGTAGATGTGAATACGAAGGCCATAAGTTAGAGAAGACTAAGCTAGCTTTCATTATGTCTTCTTTTTTTCCTCTCGGTATCACTGGTAAAACTTGTCTGAAATCTCCTCCTAGAACGACCACTTTTCCACCGAAAGGCAAATTACAATCAGTAATATCTCTGAGCATTTTATCAACGGCTTCAACGGCACAACGATTCACCATAGGTGCTTCATCCCAAAGTATTAATGTAGACATTTTTAACAAAGTCCCTAGAGCCGATTGTTTACTAACAGAACAGATAACTTCACCAACTGTTTCCAGAGGAATTTTAAATCTTGAATGAGCTGTTCGACCTCCAGGTAAAAGAGACGCAGATACTCCAGAAGATGCTGTAGCTAAAGCAATTAAATTTTGAGACCTTACACCTGTTAGTAGAGCTTTATATAAAAAAGTTTTGCCCGTTCCTCCTGGACCATCGATAAAATAGACCCCACTTGATTTGGAATTTACTTTTTCCATAATTGTATCATATGCAAATTGTTGTTCATTATTTAAGCTTGATGTATAGGCATAGCCTCTTTCTATATTCAAATTTGTTGTCTCATTTGCAACCATTCTTCTCAACCTTTCATTTTCACCTATATGTACACTGAATGATACTATTTCATAGTCATTTATGCTTTTACCCGATGATTCTAAAATAGAATTGATGTCTTCTAAAGCTCGTAGTTCAGCATCCCTTGAATGTATATTTTCATATACATAATCATCGATCATATAAACTTTAAATTTATCCCATAGTAATTTTGGATGATCAGGGTTGCAAAACATAAGAAGTATAGCAAAAAGACGTCTTAAAGAAGTAGGCATTTTATAAATAATAGCTTCAGACAGACATTCTTCACAATGATTGTCTCCGCCTAACAAACTGTGTAAAAGTGCTCCTTCTCGATATGTATTAATAGTTACTCTGTTCAAAGTTCGTAAATTATGAAATGATGTTGGACCTCGAATATGATTGAGAAGAACGCGTAGGAAATATCGTTCTCCTTCAAATGGATTCGCTGCGACAATTCGTCCTATAACAACGTATTTTTTTTTTCTGGGAGTCCAAATCTTCTTAGTTGAATTCCAAACAAAATGGGTTGGAAAATCTCGATACAACAATGTACGCGCAAATTCATTTGCTTTATTTACCTCAAAAAACTCTGTCAACATTGTTCTTTTCGTATTTTCATTGTCAATAATAGTAGACAAATCATCTTCGTTGTCATATCTTACTTGTTGATGATTTTCGATATGAAGCTGTAAAGAATAAACAGTTGGATAAATTTCCGCCAAATTAAACGAGAAAATCCTCCACATAGCTTCAGGTGGAGATATCCATCTAGCAGATTGATAAGATGAGATTTCGTCGGTTTCTTTTCCTGTTTCATTTGTGAAAACTGAAAAATGAATACGATCATGTCCTTTATACACGTATTTGTACAAATATTTTACAGCTTTAATAGAAGAACATACTTCAACATTAATGTGGCAGTCAAATTTTGCGCTCAAATAAGGATTATACGGTACAACCCATCGATTGTCTAACATTTGACCTCTAACTTTAATAGAAATACCATTATCACGATGTTTATACAAAGGATATGAGTTATCACCGAATATAGTAGAATTACAATAATCTCTAGGATATTTATTTTTACAACTATTGTTTCCTTCCATACATACGTTTTTTGGATTAAGATGTCCACAAGGGTCATGCATATTGTGTTTAACAATAACAGAATGAAGATAAGAATATTCGTTTTCATTAGGAATTTCACAGCAAACTATCTTATCAATATCTAGAGCAGAACAAATTTTGTAGCCGTATTTAAAAATTAACAATAGATGTGCATGAGGAAGTCCCCCTTTTTTAAATTCAATAACATATATATGCACAACAACTGGGCCTAGGATATTTTTTTTGTATAAATCATTTTTCAACTCTTCTAGTTTTGCTCTAAATCTACGCACAATTAGATCAGGTCGATTTTGAATCTCATCATTGTGTTTTAGCTCTTGTTTAATCTCTGGCCAATTTGGATTGCATGTTATAGTTAAGAAGATGTCCAGTTTTCCATAACGCTGTACAATAGTCATTGCATCCATATATCTCCTTAACATATCTCTAGGTCCACATGTAAAAGACTAAGGTAAAATAATTTTTCTTCCAATTTTGTACCCTCTTGTCTCTCCATTTTGAACGCTATCTACAATACCCTGGTAAAGTTCAGCTCGAATTTGACTTTGGTTGTTACGAAAATAGTCTAACCGTGCAGTTTCGATCTTGACATACATATCTACAACATATTGCTGGAACAATCTACCACTGTGAAGTAAAATAGACTTACCGGAAGGCCTAATTTGCAATTTATATGAATAATATTCTCGACAAGAAACCTGTGATCGTTTCTTCATTCCATTAAGCACTGCAGAAAAGAAGTTATCATTCAATTAGAACATTGACGATGCAAAATTTAGGTGAATGTACAATAACATAAATTTACAAACCTTGATTTTCCTTTTCAATAAATTCAGCTGCAGAAGTAACTGTATTAGGAAATTGAACAAATTCAGATAAATGTTCAGTCCTTCTACACCTCTCAATGCCTTCATGCCAACCGGATTCTCCGTATGGAAAAAGTAGAGGATATTGCAAAGGATCATAACAACCATAGTAATAATGAACTCTATGTGAATCACCAGAATGACCGTATATGGTAATGTCACGAAAGCGAATATTAGTATTTTCATCGTTTTCGACCCATATAGCAGCAACTTCAGATGAGGTAGGAGTATTAAATACTCTTTGATCAAGTCCTGGATCGCATCTTATATGTATTTGATGATCTCGTAAGTTAGTCATACGTAAATTAGTCATATTACTTAAAGACCTGGAGAATCTACTATATGGATTTATCTTCAAGATTACAATTAGAATAGTTAAAGTAATTGAGCAAAGTTTTCTGAATTTCATACAGATTATGAATCTCATTATTGTATCATAAAAATTAACTGCATATAAGAAGGGCCTTATTTGTTCTTGGATAAGTTCGTTTTACAGTAAATGAATACATTGTCCTGAACTCTAAATGTGGAATATAGACCTCGATATGTTTTGAAGAGTTCTTTATCGTATTTGACACCAAATGAAGTGAAATCAAAGTGGTTATTATATCCTCGTACAATTTTCTTAAATTCCATACAACTGAGTTTTTTAGAAGTAAACAAGTTGTAAAATTCAGTGGGTGGATCAGGCATAGAAATATTGTACTTACCATCAGAAACAACAAAACCCTTTACTTTCTATATAAAGTTTTCTTGCATCACAATATTTACAACTATTGAATGTCGGTAATACGTATCCAAGTCGTTGGTTTGTTCAATACATTAAAACCGCTTGGTAATGTCAAATTGTAAATATGAGGTATATCTTGGCTGAAGTAGAAGCCTTAAAATCATGATTCATTATAGGTTGTTGCATTTGTAAATCATTCGAATTATTATGTTAAGATGATAGAGGATTACCTATTCTCCTACGATGATCATTGCAACCACTTCGAAGTCGTTTTCGTCGTACCTCTTCCTTTGATTTTCTTGTTAGCGATGAGACATTGTTTCAAAACCACTCGAAATATCCATATCAAATAGTTGGAGTCCAAAGTAACAAACAGGAACTAAAAGAATTAAAAAATAAAGAATATGCCAAACTGATATGGTAACTTCGTAAAATAAAACTAAAGTTGTAGAATAGTGAATACCAACTTCTCAATCACCAGATGGTACAAAAAATGTTACAATAGCTACAATTTTTGTGGAAAATAATTGAAACTTAGAAACACATAACTGACAAAAAAATAATCTTTACATATGTTAAACAATTACATACATAGGGTTAAACTAAAATTTAAAATTATCAAAATATCAATAAAAACAAAAAAAAAAAAAAAAAAAAAAAAAAAAAAAAAAAAAAAAAAAAAAAAAAAAAAAAAAAAAAAAAAAAAAAAAAAAAAAAAACAATTTTATTACAAATTTATAAGTTTACTTATAAAGATAAATAACCATAATACTATTAAACATATAATATTATGAACAAAAATCTAAATAGTTCAGTTAGAGAAACTTACATAAGATAGAGTGCACTACTGTAGTAAATTATAACCACCAGAAAAAATAAGTGGACACTGTATAGAAGAGAACCAATAACGATTAGAATCAACAATTTGTTACTAATAGTTAAATGGTAAATACTATAAATAAAAATTTTAGAGAAAATAAATTATCAAATTTTTTTTTTTTTTTTTTTTTTTTAACAAAATTTATAAAAAGAATAAAAGAAAAATTGTACCTGGAACAATAGTCACAATTTCAAATTTGAATGTTAAAATTATGATTATTTTTACGTT
Organism: Fraxinus excelsior; assembly: GCA_019097785.1. NCBI lineage: Eukaryota > Viridiplantae > Streptophyta > Magnoliopsida > Lamiales > Oleaceae > Fraxinus > Fraxinus excelsior. The sequence goes on along the minus strand of CM032631.1, from coordinate 29,218,875 downwards.
GAGAATGATAATCTTGCAACTGAAAAAAAGATTTTGGAAAACAAATTAAAATATAGAAAAAATTAGGAATGACTAAAAATATAACAAGCAAAAGAAAATCATAATCATAATCATAATGAAAAATAAAAAATCGAAGTATATGAAATAAGTTGCTATTTTTTGACCGAATGGGACGAGACTGCACCAATTAGAGGTTTAAAGGATCAACGCCCTCGATCGGGAGATCGACCGACCCAGTCAGGTCACTGGGTAGAAGTCGAAGGGCAGCGCTCCTCGTGAGGGTTCGTGGGCAACGTCCCCGACGGGGATCGACCTGCTCGGCCAGGTTCGCGGGGGTCGAGGGTGCAGCGCCCCTCGTGGGGTATCGGGGGCAACGCCCCCGAGGGGATTCGACCTATGATATCGAATATTTTATAATTATTTAAAAAAAAAATATTTTCTAATTATTTTGACGTTAAATTATTAATAATGAATATTTATATTTATAAATTTGGGTTTTAATTAAATTTATAAAAAAAAAAAAAAAAAACTAAAGGAAAAAAAAAATTATTTCTCACACTTGGGAAACGGGGAGGCGAACGTATTCTTCTCAATTGTTTTTTTATTAATTTTATTTTCCCATTCAATTTTTCGACACGATTTTTTATAATACATAAATTCAGGTAAATTTTATGTAAGTCGTATTAATGTTGTAATTATAATTAGTATATAAAAAAAAAAAATTTCAATGTTTGCCGAGCCAAACTCTTTAAACTAGAATGGAAGATACCCACCCCAATAATAATACTAAACTGATATGTTCACCAAACTTATAGGTAAAAATACTATGATTCAGAATTTATTGTGAAAACATAGAGAAATACTAAATTTACACAAACGAAACTTAAATATTTAAAGAACAAGATTTTTTTTTTTAAAGAATAAAATTATAAAAAATTTATTGTGAAAACATAGAGAAATACTAAATATACACGAACAATATTAACTATACCTAACTACTTACAAAAAACGAACACAATTATATTGAGTAAAGAAATACTAAATATGCAAAAGTTATAATAAATATAAACAAAAAATAATTTTTATATATATACACAAATATACTTAAATACACAATATGCAATAAGTTCACATGTATCAAAAGCTTCAAACTTAGCGTATACAAGCTGAAAAAACCATAATGGTAGGGTTAAAAAATATTTTTCATGATTTATAGATCAACATAATAATATTTACATGCTCTAAACATACAAAAAAAAAAAAAACAAAACTTAAAAAAAAAAAAAAAAAAAAAAAAAAAAAAAAAAAAAAAAAAAAAAAAAAAAAATATGTTATTTAATGAAATATAAACATGCAAAATATATATCTAAGATCCTAATATAATAATAGAAAAAACTAAAATAAATTTTTCGATAGACTTACAGGTAAACAGCAATAAAGGTTAAGAAATTCTCGATAATTGAATAAATTTTTTCTTCAGTAGTTCTCCCATATAAATAGAATAATCTCTTCAGCCGACTGCAAAAATTAACCGACTACAAAAAAATATCAAAAGTTATTGAAAATATACAAAAGGCGCCTACATTTTTGACCGCCTGCATTTTTTACCGCCTACGGTTAATGTTATAGGCAAAAGTCATCACCTTTTTGTTTCACCGCTACAGTTAATAGTTTTCTGTGTTTTTTTTTTTTTTTTTTTGTCATATGAACTTCAAAGTCAACAATTGAGTCTGGAAAGAAAGAAATCTCTCTGTTTTCCGCTTTTCAGGGAATTGCTTTATAAGATGAAAGGATAAATTAGGAAAAAAACAAAAATAACGTCAAACTACAACAGAAAGTATACCGAAACGTTTATGTATAATTATTTAAAAAAAAAAAAAAATTATGCTTTTTTTTTTTTCGGCTTCCATGTCAAACTAAACTTATTAGCACAAAAAGTCATTAACAAGATAACTTTATTATCTTATAGATAAAAATGCACACAATAAAATGTCACACAATATTTATTTAAACTTATTTGACATAACATGATTCGCTAATTTTAAAGTGTTATTATAAGAAACTCAAAGATAATTCAGACGTGTTTTTTATGTTTCATCATGTTGTCTGTGACATAAAATTATGCATCCAAAAGTTACATATCATCTAACTTTTTCTATAAAAAGTCACTTGTTTATTCTAACTTTGGCCAATGTTTTAGCTCATGAAGATCTTGTTTACTACTTTAAAATCTATCTCCAAAGTCCAAACTTAAATTCCCGTCTCATTTGATAAAAAATTTTAAACAAGACGGGTAGTGGGGGCGAAAATTATGTTTCCCGTACCTATTTCGGAGCAATGATCATCGCCCCGTCCCCGTCCTCTTTACTCGGTCAGGTAGGTAATTCCCGTCTCATTTGAGACGGAGCTCCATGGACATATGGTAAAACAAGTTTTTTTGTCATCTCTACCGATAATAACTTGTATGGTTTTAGATTGATTTCATACTTATATAGAACACTTATTCGCAACCTATCACATAAAAAATGGTGACTGTTAGCATTATAGAATTTTATCAAGTGTAAGCTCATCAATTTACATCACTAAATAATTTTGTATGAATCAATTCATATGCCCGCAGCCCGTTGTTGGCAAAGAAAATCAATCATGGTGGTATTTAGCACAATGTTCAAGACATACAAAGTAAAGTCGACGATTCAACATAATCACAATTATCCACCAAAAACCAAGCCTAATGATAAGGGCATTTTTATACGTTTATTTCGGTTCATAAACATGAATAATTGTCGATAAACATTTGGAATATGTCTTAATTTGTATAAATTGTGTTTGTAGGACAATAATGAAGATTGTGGTGGAAACTTAAGGAAAAATGGAGAAAATGGACTAGAAAGGAGGAAAACGAAAATTCAGGAATCAAAATGTAAATAACCAAAAGATGACCCAAGGCCAACTCAAGAGCGGACACGAGCTTAATCATAAATTGAGGAATGCATGGGATAATTGGAGGAAAAGAATGAACAAAAGAGGTCAAGACAAGATAAAAATGAAATTGGAGGACCAAAATGAAGAATTTTGATAGTTAACTATACTATGCAGCCGCATGCATGGTGGCGGGGAAAAACATGAGAAAACAATGTTCCATGCGGTCACAAGGAAGGTTTTCGACGCGGATTTTTTTATTTTCGTTTCTCATTCAAACTCTTATAGAAAGGAATTTATGACAACTATAAAAGCTAAAAATCGTCCAGAAACTAGGGCTACGTATTCTTTGAGAGAAAAGACACATTGGAGAGCCAACAAGAAGACGAGAACAAAGATTTTCACTTTAAACTTCAAGATTTCAAAATTTAATTCAAGTTTTTGGTGATGTTTTCTTTTTATTATTTTTATTGTTCTTTTATTTTATCTATGTTAGACTAGATTTTTTATGTACTAGGTGAACGATGAACCTCTCATTGTGATGTTCAAACGCGAATAATTTTGTTGAATGATTTAAATACACTTTCTTGCATCCATAATTAAATACATGTGATTATGTGAGTTTGTGTGATCTATTTTATACACTCGAAAGAAGGGAAATAGATTCTACAAGGTATAAATCATCGCAGGGTCTGATAGGAGATATAAATATACAGCTATATTTTACATGAATCTTTAAGTATTTACAAAACGTCATGCATTTTTGTATGTTGCATTTGTCATAGAAAATAGTCAAATGATATGCTATAATAGGTTCAATTCTACTCGAAAGAGATTGTTGAATAAGTTAGAAACATTGATTCTTCAACTAATTTATCGTGTTATCAAATTGTGAAAGTGAAATATGAGATAAAATGGAACTTTGTTTTGTGATTCGAGATCCTAGTGTGTTTTTTCATACATTAATTTCATTCAAATAATTTGCATTGAAACGTCATTTTTGCATTAAATTCGTAATTTTATTTTAATTTGCATGCTAATTTTAGTTTAATCATAGAAATTGAAAAAAACTCATCTCAAATTTAATAGATTCGGTTAAGGTCGCGATAATAAAAATCAAGTTAAATCAATACTCGTAGGAACGATACTCGAAATTCTAGGATTTCCACTTCATTATTTGTAAACGAATTGCGCAATTGTGGTGATTTAAATCCAAAACATATTTTCGTGAATACCTAACTCCCAGCAATCCCAACTACTATTCATGTCATTAAGCAACTATTTGGTAGAAATTAAAATTTGAATTTTAATCTAAATTAAAACCGACAATCAATTATAACTTCATATTTTATAAGTTCCACAACTTTTCAATCATATATTTCATAATTTTTTATTAAAATTTACCAAAAAGTTGATTTTAATCCCAACCAAATAGGGGCTTAAGGTAGAAGATCAAAGGTAAAATGTGTGCAATTTAGCCATGGAGCTAACCCAAAATTTAATAATAATTTCGAAATGCAAATATACACAAAGTTTAAGACATGCTACCTTGAAATTCAAATGATAGTTGATTGTAAGGAATATATGAACTCTTTTTTCCTTCAATAGGCTCTCTTTCTCTTTATCTCTTCAAACAATCCATCTTGAATTGTACAAAGGTTTCCTCGTATCAGCAACTTCGAAGCCCGTCACTTCAATAGTTAAAAGAAATGCCCTTGTCATCACCCTCAAATTCAAACTAAAATCTCATTTTGGGAGGAAAGAAAAACCCAAACCTAGGAAAATTCTTGAGAATATATGAAAGCAAGAGATCTAGTTCAAGTCGTCTTAATATGAAACACTTATCTTCACTAGTTAGGGTAGAACGTGCGTTGCATGTTATTCTAAAATACTTCATAAATACTGTAAAATTAATACTTGACCCTTCATTTATCATTTTGATCTAAATATGATAGAAATGCAAACTCCTGAAAATAAATGTTAATTATTATATATGCATTTAAATAGTTAAATGTATATTTGAATGTAGGTATTAGAACTACAACTAAATGTATAAATGAATATGAATGGTAAATATGATACATGACTTAAAGTGAATATTAGTTAATTTTGAATTAATACCAAAGAACATATATGTGAATGAATCTTAATTCATTTATATTAATAAATATAATTTAATCACCAATTAAGTGAAACTGAATGCTAATTAGCATACGTGAATAACGAATTGCATTATTGAATATGAAATTTTAATTAATATTAATTAAATGAATGTGAATATTAATTAATTAAGAATTAATCAGTATTTTAAAAATCAGATCGACCTGATCGGTTCATCTGAGAAAATTGGGAACCAGGACCAAAATTGGCCCGATTAGACTTATAAATTATCTAATTAAGATTCGTCCCAAAACCCATTAAATCGACTAGTTTTTGGAAAACCCTTGACCCGTTCCCGATTTTACTCATTCAACTTATCTAAATATATATATATATATATATATATATTTTTAAAATTTTAAATGCATATATTCTAAATTTTTGTAAATATATATTTTTTTATTTTTTAAAAACCCCGGCTCGATCCCGATTCAATATTTTGACTCTTGACTCTTGACCCTTTCTCTTTTTCAAGTTGATGGCCATGTCATTTTTTTAAATATTAAAATTAATAACATAGACATGAGCGTGAATGTGAAATTTTAATTAATATTATTTAAATAAATTTGAATGTTAATTAACTAGGAATTAATTATAGTATTTATTACATTTTATAAATTAAATACATATCGAGAAACGAAAAAGTAAGGTATTATTGAAATAATTGCTTTGTAGTAAGTTATAATCGTCCAAAAAATAATTCTCACTTGATGTGATATTTAATATAAATTGGTCTATGTTTTCATCTTTATTCGATATGTGATTCTATCCCTTAATATGCTCCCGTAAGATGGTGGCTCGTTTGAACATATCAATCTTGAAATTCATGTGCTCAATTTTTTGAATCTTAATCGAAACGAATTACTCGTTGAAGGTTAATGGGCTCTGAACTATATTAAGACTCGGGGTTCCATCTTAAAATACCAACCTTATTAAAAAGAGTAGCACAAACCCTTATAAATTAGTCTATATTTTCATCTTTATTCGATGTGAGATTCTACTATTACCAAACCTAGCCTAGTATTTGTCAATCACACTAAACCAGATCACCTAATTATGGAAAAGCCTCCTTAACTTAAGCGTGGGTTCAATTGGATGAATTTGTCAAGTAAAAGAAAACGTACGTAGTAGTAAGGATGGTGCATAGTCTATTTTTCGTTCTCTCTCGGGAGCCAAAACGAACACGCCTGCTACCTTGAAGGACATTCTCTCAAACAAACACAAGTTGGAAGATCATGAGATAGTGATATTGACCGAAGAAGTTAGTGCTAGGATTCAGAAAAAGCTTCCACCGAAACTAAAAAATCCAGGGAGTTTTACTATGCCCTGTTCTATTGGCGAAATTTATTTTAAAAAAGTACTATGTGATATTGGTGCCAGTATTAATTTAATGTCTTTATCTATGTTCAGGAAACTTGGACTAGGAGAAGCAAAAGCAACCACCGTGTTATTGCAACTGGCTGACCGCTCTTTGACACATCCAAGGGGAATCATAGAAGACGCACTAATCAAGGTGGAAAAATTCATATTCCTTACTGATTTTCTTAGATTGGATATAGAGGAGGACAAGGATGTTCCACCGATACTGGGCAAACCATTTTTGGCCACGGGAAATTGCCTTATCCACTTCAATTCATTTGGCTGATATCCGATGTCCTAGTACTATGCCTTATTATACTATGAAGTGACATTTCTCCCAATTTAGCACCATATTTGTTTCTCTACATCTCTACAAAACCAAGTTCAAGTGTTATCGAACGAAGACCCAAACATGGAGAAATCATCCATGAACACTTCTATGAACCTCTCAACCATGTCGAAAAATATAGCCATCATGCATCTCTGAAATGGGGCTAGAGCGTTGCATAACCCAAAAGGCATCCTATAGTAAGCAAAGGTACCATACGGGCATGTGAAGGTTATCTTTTCCTGATCTTTCGGCGCTACTGGTTCTGATTGTAACTTGAATACCCGTCAAAAAAATAGTAATATGAATGGGCTGCCAGCCTCTCCAACATCTGGTCGATGAATGGGAGAGGAAAATGATCATTCCTCGTAGCTGTATTGAGTTTGCGATAGTCAATGCAAACCCTCCATCCCGTAACTATTCTGGTAGGAATAAGCTTATTCTTCTCATTAGGTATAACTGTGATTTCCCCTTTCTTCGGTACAACCTGAACTGGACTGATCTACGCGCTATCTGATATAGGATATATAATGTGCGCATCTAAGAGCTTCAATACTTTGGCCTGGACCATTTCTTTCATATTTGGATTTAACCTCCGCTGACTCTCCGCACTAGGTCAAAAATTCTCCTCCATGAGAATCTTATGCATGCACAACAAAGGGTTGATCCCTTTAATATTTGCGATGGTCCATCCTATTGCTGTTTTATTCTCCCTGAGTACCCGAAGTAATTTTTCTTCCTCCACATCGCTGATCGTGTTTGAGATAACCACTGGGAGAGTGCATGATTCCCCCAAATAAGCATATCTAAGATGTGGTGGCAATTGCTTAAGCTCCAGTTTAGCTGGTTGCTGAATTGATGGTACAAACTTTTTGGCTCTTGTCCCAAGTTCTTCAAAATGCTGTCTTCGAAAATATGGTGGGTTGGTTTTCAGAAAACATGCACAAGTTTCAATCTCAAGTGAATCTGAATTTGTTGATTGAGAATGAGCGATACACACCTCATATGCATCTGCATGATGTTGAAGTAGAAATGTATCATGCACCAGCTTGTCAATGACATCAATTTTAAAATAGCTATCGGCCTCTGAAGGAAACCGCATGGCCTTGAAGACGTTGAAGGAGATCTGCTCATCACCCAGTCTCAAAACTAGTTGCCCCTTCTGAACATCATCGCCACCAACTTCTGTAAAGGGTGTTCGCAGATTTTTGGGTCATGCCGGGTTCTATAGATGGTTCATCAAGGAATTTTCAAAGATCACTAAACCATTATGCACTTTGTTGATGAAAGAAAATTCATTCGACTTCAATGAAGAATGATTGACCTCTTTTCATACCTTGAAGGAGAGGCTCATTTCAGCTCCAGTGGTAGTTGCACCGGATTGGGAATTACCATTTGAATTGATGTGTGATGCCAGTGATTACGTTGTGGGAGAGGTGTTAGGACAACGAAGGAATAAATTCTTCCATATGATATACTACACCAGCAAAATTTTGAATGATGTACAACTGAATTATACAACCACAGAGAAGGAATTGTTGGCAGTCGTGTATGCATTTGATAAATTACATCCTTACTTGGTTGGGTTAAAAGTCGTTGTTTACACAGATCATGCGACATTGAAGTATTTGATGATAAAGAAGAATGCTAGCCGAGATTGATTCACTGGGTGTTACTGCTGTAAGAGTTCGACATAGAAATTAGAGTCAAGAAGGACAGTGAGAACGTGGCAGTCGACCACTTATCCCGATTGGAGATTGATCAACTAGAAGAAGTAGTGTGATAAATGAGATTTTTTCAGATGAATAGCTCCTTAAAGCGGAGACAGCACCTTGGTACGCTAATATTGTGAACTAATTGGCAAAATCCATTCCCTCATCAGATTATTCAAGTTACCAAAGAAAGAAGTTATTTGCGGAGTTGAAGTATTATTTTTGGGAAGATCCAGTTCTCTATAGGCACATGGTAGATCATATCATCCGACTGTGCATGCCTGAAGAAGAAGTGCATCAGAATTTGGAGTATTGCCATTCATCAGTGTATACAGGACATTTTGGAGCTTTCAAGACAGCAACAAAGGTCATATAGTCGGGGTTTTATTGGCCTACATTGTTTAGGAATGCCTTTGAATCCGTGAAGAGATGTGATCGGTGTCAACGTACGGGAAATATCTCGAGGAAGAATGAAATGCCCCTAATACCTATTCTAGAAGTGGAGCTGTTTGACATCTGGAGGATTGAATTCATAGGACCATTCTCATCATCATTCTTTAATCAATACATACTTGTGGTGATTGACTATGTTTCTAAGTGGGTGGAAGTAGTGAAATTGCCTACTAACGACGCAAAAGTGGTGATTGGATTCTCAAAAAGAACATTTTCACTCGTTATGGCACACTTAGGGCTATCATCAGTGACGGGGGCAAAAACTTTTGTAATCACCAATTTGAGCAGTTGCTGAGCAAGTATGGAGTCAAACACTGCATTGCAATCCCATACCATCCTCAAACCAGTGGGTAGGTTAAGGTTTCTAACAGAGAATTGAAGAGAAACATGAGGTTACAGTGAATTCTTCTAGGAAAGACTGGTCTAAGAAGTTGGACGATGCTTGTGGGCTTACCGAACATCGTTCAAAACTCCTATCGGTATGTCATCATACCGTTTAATATTTAGGAAAGCATGCCACTTACTAGTTGAGTTGGAGCATCAAGCATATTGGATACTTCGAAAGTTGAAACTGGATTTGTAAGCATCGGGTGAACAACAATTGCTTCAGTTGAATGAGATGGATGAGTTTCGTCAAAAAGCCTATGCAAATGTAAAAATCTACAAGGAGTGAACCAAGAAGTTTCATGACATGCATATTCAGAGAATAGAGTTTTGTGTAGGGCGGCAGCATGCGCTGTTGTTCAATTCTCACTTAAAGCTTTTTCCGAGAAAATTAAGGTCAAACTGGTTTGGTCCATACACTATTACACAGGTATTCCCACATGGAGTTGTGGAAATCACCCATGAGAGCAAATGGACATTCAAGGTCAATGGACAGTGCTTAAAACATTATTGGAGCGGGGCCTTCTCAAAAGACAAATTCATTGTTCATCTTAGACCACCAGAGTGATCTATATACGGTATAGTTGAGCTATCGACTATAAACCAGCGTTGGATGGGAGACAACCCATCATTTCTACCCTTTTACTTATTCCGCTTTATTTTTTTTATTTATATGATTTCAGTTTTTTATGCATTTTTGGTCGTTTTAGGTCATCGTTCGCTTATTTGGTTCACAAAACACTCATGCATGATCCATACTAGTTTTGAATATAGTATATATGTCTCATGGGGTGTACAAATCCTCTTTGGGCACTTTGGAAAAAAACTCACGCATAACAAAGCACAAATAGACAAAATTTTTAGTTTTTTCGGACCAACACGGGCTTTCATGGTTGAAAATGCTTTTATATGTGTTGTTACATCTCATAAGCATCTCATGTAGTTTCTAATGTGATTGGGTAAAGTTTTGGGGGATGTTACATTGGTCATTTTTCCATTCTATTCAAAAATTGTTGACCTATGATTTAATATAACTCCACTTGTATTGATTATAATAAGCAATATACTTATATTTCTAACAAGTTTTGTTTAACTTTTCATTAATATATCTTCTTATGCATTCAAAGACTCAAATCGTCATCCGTTAAAGAACAAAAAATCAAATGAGACTCGAAGAGAACAAGAACAAGAACTTTGAAGTGTTTCTTGAAGTTTAAATCTTAAAAGTAGTTTATTGAAACTCAAATGTAAAGGTATTAACTTTTCGATTCTTAGCAAGTGCATAAAGCTCAAATTATTTTCATAATTCACCACTTGCATAAAAATTCTTTTCATTCATAGTATGAAAAAGGTATTTTAAAAAAAATTTGGCCTACCGAACTTGATCAACCGAAAGTATTGTTGATCGATCGAACTTGATCAAACGAAAATTTCGATCAACCGAATATACCCGAGGGTACCTCTTTTTGCTCTATAAATGTCAATTTCTTTTGCATTCAATTCTACCAATTTACAAGAGATCTTTTAAGAGTTTATTTATTGAAAATCATTGAGATTATTTGAGTCTAAATTCTATTTCATTTATTACAAAAGAATTTCTTGATTGATTTAATCTATTTCATTCATCTTATCAAGAATTCTATTTTGCAAAGAACTTTTCACAACTTCATCTAGTATTTATTCTTGATAAAAAATTTATTTGCCAACACTTTGATTTAAGTGTAAATTTCTTTTCATACTTAACTTGTATTATTTGTTAAGAGAGATTATTGGTTTGAAGACTTTGATACAAAAATGCAAACTATTTCATTATCCATTCATCAAAGTTTTCACCATAAATACTTGAGCTTTACTATTTGCTATCTATTGAAATGTTATCCTAACTCTCTAAATACTTGACTTGATTATATCATTTGTTAAGAGATTTCTTTCAATTGTAAAATTATTGTTTATACTTTGGTGGTTTCGAGAGCCTTCTGAAAACTCGATTGTAGTTAAGGATATGTGCTCCTTGTTGTAAGTCACCTAAGGATAAGTACTCCTTGTTGTAAGTCACTTAAGGATAAGTGCTTCTTGTCTCTAAGTCACTTAAGGATTGATACTCCTTGTTTGTAAGTTACCATTATATTGTATTTGGCTTTACTCGTGATGGAGAGCTTGGTAACGAGGACGTAGAACACATTGTGTATCGAACCCCATTAAATCGGTTTGTTATCTTTAAATTATCGAACTCTACTTTACATTGTCATTTATATTATGCTTGAATTAAGTTATCAAACTTGCATATTTAATTCTCGTATCATACTTTACATTTATATCTTGTGTATCGAATTGTTTTAAGACTAAGTGTCGAAAAAGTTTCAAAAACCAATTCACCATCCTCTTGGTTAGTTATTCTTAGGTTATCAAAAATCACGTGTTTCGGGGTACAAATGGTCAAAAACCCTATTTTTCGGGATCCACATGTGTTTTCAGATTAAAATCCTTTTGGGGTGAGATTCACAGCTTTCACGGACACAGAGGTATTTGGGACATTTTGATTAGTATTGGGGGTATTGGAACATCGTACAGCCTTGGGGGTTTCAAGAGAGTGTATGCGTTCCACAATTTTTTCATAGTGCACTATCTCGTTATTTTCATTTCCACTTGTTTTGTATAGAATTTTAGCACTACTTACTATTTAAAAAAACCTTTTGCATTGTCGAGTGAATTTGTGGTGTATATGTGCACATAGTCATTTCAAATGAGTTAGGATGAGTGTTGGAGGCTTTGAGAGTCCATTTTGGAGATGATAATCGATTATTTTGGGAAATTTGCTCATAGGGAGTCTCGTCCACTTTGGTTTGGGTTGCAATACTTTCAATGTGATGTGAACCCCGTAGCAATGGTGACTAACTTGGGTATGGGATCAGCGTGGAAATCATGAAATTAGTTGAAAACATCGGGAAAGCCTAAAATTCAGGTTGTAGATGGTAGAATCTCGACCCGCAAATCATTGAACCAAGCAACCAAACAAAAACGAAGTTTGAATGACACCTTGATTACAAAATCAACGAACCTCGATTTGTGAACGCCACAAAGGGTGCCTAATCCTTTGATAAATTCTAGAGTTGAACACTACAAATATAATAATATATTTGATAAGTTCGAATGTTCATGAAGAATAAGAAGAGAGAAAATCTCAATATTTCATTATGACCAAAAAAAAGTTCTTTTACAATGAAATAAAGTTTCCTATTTATACTAAACTTAGGAAAATATGGAAAAATGAAAATAACACTTTAAAGATTACAAGAATCTTTCCTAAACTAAAATTCTAACAAAATAAGGAATCTCGTGAAAATAGGAAATTCTCGACAAATTGTTTTCGGCATGTTTCTGTGCGATTCCAAGCTCAAAGTACCATGGGCGAAAATTTGACAACTGAGCTGAAAGTTATGCCCGTTTTAATCCAAGATGCTCGTTTTCTTTTCAAATATCTTCTAAACCTTGTATGCAACTCGTTTCGGCTCCCGAGCCCTTCACGAAACTTGAACATTGGCTTGTCAACTTCTTCAATTTGGACTTTAAAACTTGACCAAGTGATTACATATCCCGGATCATATCATTCCATCTTTCTTCAAAAAAGATTCATCTCGAATCCGTGCCTTGTGATTGCATATGGGGATAACCAGCTTGCTACACAACTCATCACTGCACCACCTGTATCAAATGAAAAAAAATTCCCTCCATGGCATAGGATCAATACACGGTACCCATCCATTTTGTAGCTATGGATGTATTGCAGTACAAGCACAATCAGCTATAGATGTTGTAAGAACTCTCACGTACAATGATCAACCTGAAAGAAAGAATTAAGCAAAACACTGTTGGATTTGTTAGCTTCCCCCTCAATGAGATATGGGGCCTCGTACTCATAATGCATTGTCTACACCATATCATGCTTAACAATGGAATTCTGCTCTTCATTCCCCACAATATTTTCAACAATTTGCTCAACACATTCTTATATTATTCTCTCTCTCTCTCTTGCTGAACCATCTCTATAATTTTTACACCAGACTGCTCATGCTCCTCCTCTTTAATTGGTCCACTCTCCCCAACATCAACTGCATTTTTCAATCCATCATCCTCCATCTCAACTTCCCTATTTTTGGACTTCTCTTGCAATTCAATTTCGGTGTTCTACTTAGGTGTGGTCATCTCCCTCTCTTTCTTTTCCCGTTCTACCTCACCTCTCATCTTCCATCGGTTTGCAAAGGATTGCTCTAGTGTCAACCCACCCGAGTGATTTTTACCCCGTCTCGAAGAAACTTATACATGTTCCTCTCCGTATCATAAATAACATTTCTCTCATACCTCCAAGGTCTCCCAAACAAGATATGAAAAGATTTTAATGGAAATACATCACACCAAACCTATAGGATTTAAGTTTGGGGTGGGTACAAATGTCCAGTTTAACATAACTTTGTCACTTTACTGCTTTAATTTACCGTTTTTCATATATTTGGCGAGTAATATAAAAAAAATTCCATTTGTTATTGAGTTATTATAAATTTTACTATTACATTTTTAGTAGTAGTTTAAAACTTTGTGTGCTTGTGTGGGTTTGACAATTCTGCTGAATATGATGTTAGATATTAGACTATGTACGGACCTCGAATGATGAAAGCTATACATTATTGGATTAATCAATACATGTCAATGTGAAACTTGATTTACTTTGCGACGACATTCATGTTTGCATATTGGGTTAATTGTTTGACTCATTACTTAGAAATAGCTTAACATAGATTATATACCCAGAAAACCTCTTTTGTGCTAAACCATGACCATTTCTTAGAATAGTTTGGATGAGATTGAACTGTTGCAAGGGAATACTGAGATGAGTAGGGGTTTCGTGTATGATGTTATGTATTGATTTCTAAAACCAATGAGATGAAAATGAAGTGAAAGTTTCAAGTTAAGGTGTAGTGTTAGAAACTGAATGTCTAAAAGAAAAGGGGAATTGAACTAATCATTGAATAAATAAAGACATATGTTCGAGCCTGTATAACTCGAGTGATTAAACCTGTAATGGTTTAAAACCTAGTGTCCTATGGTCATCTGACTTAGGAGTCATCGGCCTAAAACTCGTTACAGGAGTTATACAGAAAGCAAATGAAAGATGCCACAAAAAAAAATCTACTCACTGTTGAATAACATACATACTTTTATGTATGAAATACATTGGTTAGCCCCAGACATTCAGTTGATAAAACTATATCTCTAACACTAGGTGATTAGCTTAGTGTAATCTCAACAGTTGAGGAAATAAAAAATAGGAGAACCTCTATTTGTTGAAGTGTGATCTTGCGATGGTAAGATCTATCTAAGCTGAGAGAAGGGAAGGAATAGACATGAATAGGCTCAACCTTAGAACACACCTTGGGATAATTGAGTGAAAAGAATAAGTTTGGAGGTGTGTATCTTTTGAGCGATGAGAGGAAAAATCTGACTACATTGGGTCGGGTATGAGTCAACCACGATCCTAATATGTTGGTATGAATTTACACACACACACTTCAAGTTTTGCATATAACACGTCGAGATTGATTTGATTATTCATGGCTGTAGTTGTTCATGTGTTTCTTACTAAGTTCCAACCCTGAGATACAACAAATTGTTAAACTGTGTTACTTGGAAGTAGATTATGAATTTGTTTGAGGACAAACAATGATTCAAGTTTGGGAGATATGATAATGACGTTTTTATACGTTTATTTCGGTTTACAACCATGAATAATTGTCGATAAACATTTTGAATAGAGCTTAATTTGTGTAAATTGTGTTTGTAAGACAATAATGAAGATTGTGGTGGAAATTTGAGTAAAAACGGAGAAAATAGGCTAGAAAGGAGGAAAACGAAAGTTCAGGGATCAAAATGCAAATAACTAAAAAATGACCCGTGGCCAACTCAAGTGCTAACAAGAGCTTAATCATAAATTGAGGAATGCATGGGATGATTGGAGGAAAAGAATGAACAAAAGAGGTCAAGACAAGAAAAAAAATGAAGTTGGAGGACCAAAATGAAGAGTTTTGATAGTTAACTATACAATGCAGCGGGAATTTTTTGGTTTCATTTTCTAGTTCAAACTCTTATGGAAAGGAATATAGGGCAACTATAAAAGCTAAAAATCATCCAGAAACTAGGGCTACACATTCTTTGAGAGAAAAGACACATTGGAGAGCCAACAAGAAGGCAAGAACAAGGATTTTCACTTCAAACTTCAAGATTTTAAGATTTAATTTAAGTTTTTGGTGATGTTTTCTTTTTATTATTTTTATTCTTCTTTTATTTTATCTATGTTAGACTAGACTTTTTATGTACTAGGTGAACGATGAACCTCTCATTGTGATATTTTAATCTTCTATTTTGCAATTTGATGTTCAAACACGAATGATTTTGTTGAATATTTATATACACTTTCTTGCCTCCCTAATTAAATGTATGTGATTATGTGAGTTTGAGTGGTCTATTTTATGCATTCGAAAGAAGGGAAATAGATTCTACAAGGTATAAATCATCATAGGGTCCGATAGGGGATAGAAATATACCGCTATACTTAACTTGAATATCTAAGTGTTTACAAAACGTCATGCGTTCTTGTATATTGCATTTGTCATAGAAATATAGTCAAATTGTATGCAAGAATATGTTTAATTCTACTCGAAAGAGATTGTTGAATAAGTTAGAAATATTGATTCTTCAATCAATTCATCGTGTTATCAAATTGTGAAATAGGGGATAAAAGAGAACTTTGCTTTGTGATTCGGGATCTTAGTGCGTTTTTCCAAACATTAATTTCATTCAAATCATTTGCATTGAAACGTCATTTTTCCATTTAAGTCGTAATTTTATTTTAATTTGCATGCTAATTTTAGTTTAATCATAGAAATTGAAAGAAACTCATCTCAAATTTAATAGATTCGGTTAAGGTCGCGATAATAAAAATCAAGTTAAATCAATCCTCATGGAAATGATACTCGAAATTCTAGAATTTTCACTTTATTATTTGTAAACGAATCGTGCACTTGCAGTGATTTAAATCTGGAACATATTTTCGTGAACACCTAACTCCCACCAATCCCAACAACTATTCATGTCATTAAGCAACTATTTGGTAGAAATTAAAATTTGAATTTTAATCTAAATTAAAACCAACAATCAATTATAACTTCATATTTTATGGGTTCCACAACTTTTCAATCATATATTTCATAAATTTTTATTACAATTTACCAAAAAATTGATTTTAATCCCAACCAAATAGGGGCTTAAGGTAGAAGATCAAAGGTAAAATGTGTGCAATTTAGCCATGGAGCTAACCCAAAATTTAATAATAATTTCGAAATGCAAATATACACAAAGTTTAAGACATGCTACCTTGAAATTCAAATGATAGTTGATTGTAAGGAATATATGAACTCTTTTTTCCTTCAATAGGCTCTCTTTCTCTTTATCTCTTCAAACAATCCATCTTGAATTGTACAAAGGTTTCCTCGTATCAGCAACTTCGAAGCCCGTCACTTCAATAGTTAAAAGAAATGCCCTTGTCATAACCTCAAAGTCAAACTAAAATCTCATTTTGGGAGGAAAGAAAAACCCAAACCTAGGAAATTTTTTGAGAATATATGAAAGCAAAAGATCTAGTTCAAGTCGTCTTAATATGAAGCACTTATCTTCACTAGTCAAGGTAGAATGTGTGTCGCATGTTATTCTAAAATACTTTATAAGTACTATAAAATTAATACTTAACCCTTCATTTATCATTTTGATCTAAATATGAGAGAAATACAAATTATTGAAAATAAATGTTAATTATTACATATGCATTTAAATAGTTAAATGTATATTTGAATGTTGGTATTAGAATTACAACTAAATGTATAAATGAATATGAATGGTAAATATGATACATGAATTAAAGTGAATATTAGTTAATTTTGAATTAATACCAAAGAACATATATGTGACAATGAATGTTAATTCATTTATATTAATAAATATAATTTAATCACCAATTAAGTGGAACTGAATGCTAATTATCATACACGTGAATAATGAATTGCATTCTTGAATATAAAATTTTAATTAATATTAATTAAATGAATGTGAATATTAATTAATTAAGAATTAATCAGTATTTTAAAAATCAGATCGACATGATCGGTTCATCTGAGAAAATTGGGAACCAGAACAAAAATCGGCTCGATTAGACTTATAAATTATCTAATTAAAATTTGTCTCAAAACCCGTTAAATCGACTAGTTTTTGGAAAACCCTTGACCCGTTCCCGATTTTACCGATTCAACTTATATATATATATATATATATATATATATATATATATATATATATATATATTAAAATTTCAAATGCATATATTTTAAATTTTTGTAAATGTATATTTTTTAATTTTTTAAAAACCCCGACTCGATCCTGATTCAACATTTTGACTTTTGACTTTTGACCCTTTTTTTTCGAGTTGATGGCCATGTCAATTTTTTAAATATTAAAATTAATAACATAGACATGAGCATGAATGTGAAATTTTAATTAATATTATTTAAATAAATTTGAATGTTAATTAACTAGAAATTAATTATAGTATTTATTACAATTTATAAATTAAATACATATCGAAAAACGAAAAGTAAGGTGTTATTGAAATAACGGAATTGTAGTAAGTTATAATCGTCCATAAAATGATTCTCACTTGATGTGATATTTAATATAATTTGATCTATGTTTTCATTTTTATTCGATGTGTGATTCTATCTCTTAATATGCTCTCGTAAGATGGTGGCTCGTTTGAATAGGTCAATTTTGAAATTCGTGTGCTCATTTTTTGAGTCATAATTGGATCGAATTACTCGTTGAAGGTTAATGGGATTTGATACCATATTAAGACTCAGGGTTCCATCTTAAAATGTCAACCTTATTAAGAGGAGTAACACAAACCCTTATAAATTAGTCAATGTTTATTCGATGTGGGATTCTATTATTACCGAACATAGCCTAGCATTTGTCAATCACACTAAAACAGATCACCTAATTATGGAAAAGCCTCCTTAACTTAAGGGTGGGTTCAATTGGATGAATATGTCAAGTCAAGGAAAACGTAAGTAGTAGTAAGGATGGTGCATCGCCTATTTATCGTTCTCGCTCCGGAGCCAAAATATCATTCTCACTCGGGAGCCAAAACGAACACGCCTGCTACCTACTGTATTGGACCTTCGACCAGGCATTCGACCTTTGTCGAATCGAAACCAAGCATAACGCTCGAACAATTGAGCGGCCGCCAACCTACAACTTTCGTACACAATATAGATTCATTCTTTGTACTTGGTTCAGCCTCACAAGACTTCGTGGGTCGGTCAGAAGTCAATCTTGTTTCGTAAGGCGGAATTAGACAAAGAAAAGAGAGCGCTCGATCGGAACAATGGCTAACAAAGTAAAGTATTATTGAAATAATTGAATTGTAGTAGGCTATAATTTTTCAAAAAATGATTCTCATTTGATGTGATATTTAATATATTATAGATTATAGATAGAGAGCGCGAAACCTATTGAAATTAAAAAATAAATTTAAAAATTGACAATAATTAGGAAAAAAAACTCAAAATTATAATCTAAAACCCTAGAAATATCCTCTCAAAACAGATACAAACATTTCAAGTAGAAACCAAATGTTTGAAGACTAAAAAGTTCAAAAACAATATGTCCAAAAAATTATAAAAATACAAAATCAATAAAAATATGAAGCAAAAACACTAGGAATATGGCTTAACATAAAACTTTTAGGGCTTGTCAGCAACATTTTTCATCTCCTTCGGGTTTGAAGCTCATGCGAATTCCCACTTTCCTCAAAGTCACCTTTGATTCAAAATCCTTAGTTTCTGATGTTGGTGTAAAATCATGACTGCGAGTAATAAGCTCCAATTATAGAGTTTAAATTCAATAATATGAAAGAATTAAATGCATATTTGATTAAAAAGTTTAAGAAAATTGAGATTTACAAGTTGAATTATATTAAAATGCTGAAAATACATTTCATCACTAAAAGATCAACCACAATCGCGGATTTAGGCTCTAGGAGAAGGGGATCGTTCAAAATCTCCGGAGAGAAAAATCAAGATTGGGGTTTCTTTTGTGGAAAAAAAATGTATTTTCCCCATCAGTGATTTTGGGGTTAAAGCAACATATTTTTTCATTTTTTGAATATTTTCAATTTCTTTAGTGTTGGATTGGGTCTAATTTACACAAAATAAAATTAGGGAAAAATTTACCTTAAACCCTATTTTTCAAGTTTCAAATAAGGTACTAATTATTTTATTTCAATAATCAGGTTATATTTTATAATTTTTTTAGATATAAAAACATATGCACCACATTACAATCTACACCCACATATGCGTCCTCTCTGTCTCCTTCTCCCTCTTCCCCTCCCTTTCTTTCTCATAAATTAGCACTACATGGTTGTCACCCCACCCCCACCCCCACCGCACTGCACTGCACTGCACTCCACTCCACCATACACACAACATCTACCCTAGTTCATATCTCTCTCTCTCTCTCTCTAACCAATGCCAACTCCAATCACACAAAAATTAAGATATGTATTAATTTTATATTTTTTGTTGTCTAGTTTGTGCTTGTCGTTGGTTAGGTTAATAATAGGTTATGGCGATTGTGTGTTGTCAGTGGCCCAGCGCGGTCGACAATGGAAGTTTAGGTTTTCTCGTTTCTTTTTCTTTTTCTAATTTAGTGGTGGTTGGAGCTGGTAGGGCTAGACTAAACTCTCGAACGGAATCAGACCGAATTAAACCCGAACTGAACTGGACCGATTCGAATGGTTTTTCATAAGTTAAATACCCGAACGGATATTTGAATTGAGAATCGATGAGTTTGATTCAATTTGGTTCGGTTCTCGGTTCCAGACTAATAACCGAAGAACCGAATCTAAATAATTTTCTTAAATTTTTTATATTGAATTAATTAAAAAAAATTAATTTTTTTAAACATATTAATAAATTAACTAATTTAGTGATTGATGCTCCAAATCCCAAGCCAAGTCGATGCCTAGATAGCCCAGCACAGCCCAACCCAGTTATTAAATTCAATTTTTTAAATTTATTGGCCCAATTATTAATTTCATTATTAGTCCAAAATCTATGTTTTTTTAAGTTTTTATTATTCCCTTTCCAATTTCATATTTTCATTCAGTAAGCATATGTCAACTAATCCCAAATCATTTGATAAATTGAATACATACATCTACGTGTCCAAATCGAAGCCGTCGATTGTCGAGTCTGATTCTCCTCTCCAACTACCCATCGAAGCTACGAGTGAACATGGCATTAGTTTTATTTATGTAGTGCTACTATAATATTAAAAAAATTAATTATGGTACAGAATCGAATTGAACCGAACTCAAATGGTTCCATAATTATATTTGGACCCGACGGTTTCATTTATTAAATACCCAAAAATTTTGGTTCGATTCCATTGTGTTCTCTTCAGAACAGAACCGAACCTTGTCCAGTCTTAGGAGCTGGGGTTGATTTGTGTTGTATTGAAAGTGCAGGTGGTGGTGGCGGCTTTGGAGATTTTGTTAGTGGGGGTGGTGGTTGTGATGTGTTAAAGGTAGAAGAGATTGGTGGATTTGAGATAGCTTTGTGTATGGTCGCTATTTCCTGTATACAGATTAGCATCGATGATAGGTGAGTTGTGTGTATGTGTACTGATTTGTGTGTGCGCGGTGTGTGTAGCATTACAATCGATACGTAAGTTGTGATCTATAAAATTTGCAATTTATGAATGTTATGTTCTGTAATTATAACCATAAACTGTATGATATTGTGACCTTAATTTATATAATTATCTATTTAATTAATAAAATATAATTATCTATTTAATTAATATAGGTTTTTTGAAGGAATAATCTTTTTAAAGTTTTCAATTAATTTAAACAACACATTTTATGGGACCACAACTTTTCAACCACATATTTTATCAATTTCTATCAAAATTCACTAAAAATAAAATTTTAATGCCCATCAAACACTGACTATATATAAAACTAATTTGCTAAATATCGGTGCTTACTTTGTGCTAAACACTCGGGTGACATGGACACCACATAGATTGTTGGAGATAATTGTTGTTTATAAAATGATTACACCACTTATTGTAGTGTGTCATGTCACCTAATGCTTAGTATTGGCTAAGCATCCGTGCTTAGAAAATCTTAGGTTTGTCAAATTGAAATTGTATATTAAATATAGGTAGTTATGTATTCTTCCCTAAAATTAATACAATGCATTTGGCTTATAGGCCATCTTGACCCAACTCATTACGAAAAAAGAAGAATTATCTTCTTGACCAGATCGACGAATATTTTCTTGTTATTTTTTTCTTAACTATACAAAATATGGCTAGCAAACTTGGCGTACTAATGGAAAAGATATTTCATTTATTTTGTAGTATTTTACTTTAATTGGAATGAACATACAAGTTCAGTATGTATAATGTGTGTGTGCGCGCGGGTACGCGCTCTCGCAAGATGGTAGTGACATCACAAACACTAATCTTGCACTATAAGAGGTGACAATGTTGTAGAATAATGTCCTTATAAGTACATCCACTATCTGATCATAGGAAGATATATGACATGTGTAGACTGCCATTTCGAACAAGCTCCTAAACTAAGTGAAAATCAATAGCAATGTCATTTTTGAGTGAAGCACGTGAGTGACACAAATATAGGTGGTGCCAACGTTCTTGATAAGTGCATTTCTTTTACTTATTTAGATTGTCAAAATATGAATATTTGTGATATTGTGGATTGAATTGTGGCTAAATTTGTGGTTTATTTTATGTTTTAGGTTCACATCGACGAAAACAACAAAAGTGGAGAAAATGATGCAAGAAATGGAGATAATCGATGCAAAAGGACTAAAATGCAAATAATCAAAAGTTAGCTCGGATCTAGAAATGAAAGACGAGAATGCAAGGAGTCAATTGGACATGAAGAGAAGAGTATGACAGGATGAAATGGAGAAAAGATGCCAAAATGGAAGCTTTTGAAAAGTTAGGGGCCAAATGTGCCCTAAGGTGCGCGCCCTCGCCAACAAGCGAGGCGCGCGCCTCTCTTCAACATTGCCTCGACTGAGGCTTAGCTAAGACCAAGGCGTGCCCTAGATTCTGCTAGGCGCGTTTCAAGCCAGAATGAAAAAAAGGGATTGTTTTCTTATCTTATTTTGAGAGTTTTTATGGTCGGTATAAAAGGAATTTTTCAAGGACTTTAAAGGGGAGAGCTGTATTTTGAGAACAAAGAGAGAAAATTTCATTGAAGAGGAGGAATTTACCATTTTAGATCCAATTTCGAAGGCTTGAAGAGTCAATTTCCAGATTTTCTTCATTTATATATGATTCGGGTGATGGTTCTATGTAATTTTCGTATTAATATGCTAGGCTCAGTTTATTTGTATTAGATGGATGATGAAACTATTTGATTTCTTGTTTTTAATTCAAGACTTGTAATTTTTAGTTTAATTCTTGCATTGTGATTCTAGATACATGCTTTTTCATATTATTTTAATGTTTGCGCACTATTAGAGTAAATAATTGCTTATTCGTAGTGTTGAAAAACTCACGATAGGTAGAACAATGTATATAGAACACATGAAAAATAAATATTATGAATAATATTTGTGAAGTGTGCCATCGTATGTGATAATCCTATATGTCAATGCATGTTTATCATATAAATGCGGACTAGGAATATGATCGTGTTGTGATCAATATAGGTTTATTATATCTTTAAAACGAATAGTAAATAAAAGTGGAATTATCGATCGTCACGAATGCAAGGATTGAATTAATTATCACAAGTTGTGAATTGAATTCTAGAGTTAATTAGTGGAATCGGAAATCTAATACATTCATCCACATTTGATTTAAAAACCACCATTTTATTTCTTTCATAGTTTTAGAACGTAGTTAAATATAAATCAACCATCTTTTATAATTGTCACGAATTTAGATATATCGGATACACTAAAATTGAGCATTATTCCCTATGGGACGATAACTCGCTCATCATAATTATTGCTTATACAATGAACCTGTACAATTGCGGGATTATTTTGC
Organism: Fraxinus excelsior; assembly: GCA_019097785.1. Classification (NCBI taxonomy): domain Eukaryota; kingdom Viridiplantae; phylum Streptophyta; class Magnoliopsida; order Lamiales; family Oleaceae; genus Fraxinus; species Fraxinus excelsior. Next base: position 29,195,361 of record CM032631.1, on the reverse strand, counting down.
AACAAGTTTTTGGCGCCGTTGTCAGGGAATAACGATGTTAATTTTTAGTTATTGATATTTTAGATTCGTCTTTATTGTTATTTTTTTTGTTTGAGTCTGGTATTATATTGCTTCATTCTCTTTTGTCTTGACCCTTTTTAGGCAAACTTGGTTTATGCAAGCTCTTGACGAGGTTGATCTTGCTCCAATAGATCACAAAATTGAAAGGACATTTAGAAATCACAGAAGAAAACAACGTTAAGCAAGGAGAATGACTAATAATCAGAATCAACAACAAAATCGAGCTCATATTCTAGTCATAATCAACTACTGCAACCAAATCAACAAAGAGCCATCCAGAATAAAGCTCCCATTTTAGTTGGGGACTACGTCATCCAATTTCTGCTCTAGTGCAACCTACTGTAATTATCCTCCATTTGGACAACCTAATTTTCACCTCAGACCGGATGTCATAAATCTGTTCCAAAATCATCAAGACACAGGTTTTTCAAAAATTCATGGAGAACCCTCATGAACACATTTCAGCATTTCTCATGTTGTGTGAAGTTATCAATTACGAAGGGATATCGGCAAATGCATTCCGAATGAGATTATTCCCTCATGCTTTGAAGGATGTTGCAAGGGAATGGTTCATCTGCTTATCTCCAAGGAGTATACAATTGTGGAACAATATGGTTCAAAAGTTCACCATGAAGTCATTCCCACCTTCTTGAGTTCACCAAATCAGGAATGAAATCCATACCTTCAAAGCATGGGATAGGTTCAAGAATATATTTAGAAAATGCCCTAGCTTGGACATTCCGAAGCAGGCTAGAAAATATCTCTTCTATAACGGTCTACATCAAGAGTTCAGAAATATGATAGATGCTTCAGCAGGAGGATTAGTGATGAAAATTGACGTCAATGATGTATATGAATTATATGAGAATATAGTTGAGAATCAATTGATGTGGCCAACTAATAGGGAAGCTCCTAGGAAAACAGCAGTGGTGCACAACATGGATGCAATAACAATATTGACAGCACAAATGGAGGTTCTTACAATGAAAATGGATAATCTATCTCAATCAGTCAACATGGTACACCAATCACCACTTGTGTGTGAAGGTTGTGGAGCAAACCACATTATTGCATGCTATCCTTTGGCATCTACACAAGTTTCACAGCTCGTAGAGATTAGCTAAGCACAAAAGTTCCCAAGGCAACATAACAATCCCTACTCCAACACTTATAATCCGGGTTGGAGAAATCATCCTAATTTCTCATGGTTAAACAATCAAGGTCAATGATAGGGACAATGAGGAAACAACCAAAACAAGCCACTAGGGTTCCAATATCATCAACAATGAGAGAAGAAGCCATCATTGGAAGATCTTCTATCTCAGTACATCACAAAGACTGAGACCAATTTTCAGAATCAACAAGCTTTAATCAAAAACTTGGAGCAGAAAGTAGATCAGATAGCAGTCGCATTATCAGACAGAACTCAGGAAACTTTACCCAGTAGCACAAAGACTAATCCTATGGAGCATGTCAAAGCAATCACTACATGAAGTGGAGTACAACTATCGAAAATACATGTGAAGTGAACTAGCAAGAAAAGGTACCTGCATTAGGTGATGAGCACATGGATAAATCAGACAGAACTATAGAAGAAAATCAAATTAATTCACCGGAGAGTTTGCAAATAAAGGCAACTACCACTGTCAAAGCATATATTCATCCAATCCCATTTCCACAGAGGCTACAAAAACATAAGCTCAACAAGCTGTTTCAGAAATTTTTGGATGTATTCAAGAGGTTGCATATCAACATACAGTTCATTAAAGCTTTAGCTCAGATGCCCAGCTACGTGAAATTCATGAAGGATATTTATCAAACAAGAGGAAGTTGGAAGACAATGAGACGGTCATGCTTACCAAGGAATGCATAGCAATTCTCCAACATAAGTTGCCACCAAAGTTAAAAGACCCAGGAAGTTTTACTATTCCTTGAAATATTGGTAACTTATATATAGATAAAGCATTATGTGATTTAGGGGCTAGCATTAATTTAATGTCTTTATCTCTTTTCAGGAAATTAGGTTTGGAGAAAGCAAAAGCCACTGTAGTTTCATTGCAATTGGCTGATAGATCGATCAAGCATCATAGAGGCATTTGTGAAGACATCTTGGTGAAGGTTGATAAATTTATTTTTCCAGCAGACTTTATTATTCTGGATATAGAAGAAGATAAAGGCGTTCCACTCATTTTAGGTTGCCCATTTTTTGCTACGAGAAGAGCTCTGATTGATGTATAGAATGGTCAATTGATATTGAGATTGGATGATGATGAATTGACAATCAATATGTTTAATGCCTTCAAATTTCAGAATGAACCAGATTCATGCATGCAAATTGATGTAATCAAGGAAACAGTAATAGAGACATTCATATTTGATCATCCTCAGGACCCTCCGGAGGCTTGTTTTGAACACTATCAAGATTTAACATCGGAGAAAGAGGAAGCAGAAGAATGTGCATATTACTTGGCAGCCAAATCGTCCTTCCTCAAGTAACCATGGTTGGAGCTAGGTAAAGGTCCCACAAAATCTTTACCATCTATTTAGCATGCTCCAACTCTTGAACTCAAACAACTGCCATCACACCTTCGATATGCATATCTGGGAGAAAAGAATTTACTTCCAGTAATTATGTCGAATATACTCTCAGAGTCGAAGGAAGATCAGTTATTAAGGGTGCTTCGAGATCACAAGACTGCGATAGGATAGACCATCTTAGATATAAAAGGGATCAGCCTTTTACTTTGCATGCACAAGATACTGATGGAGGATGATTACAAAGCATCAAATGAACATCAAAACAGACTGAATCCTACCATGTAGGAAGTGGTAATAAAAGAGGTATTGAAGCTTTTGGATACAAGGATCATCTATCCTATATCAGACAACCATTGGGTCAGCCTAGTACAGGTCGTGCCGGAAAAATGGGGATAACAATAGTTCCAAATGAAAATGATGAGCTCATTTCGACACACACAATCACTGGATGGAGAGTTCGCAATGATTATCGCAATCTCAATAATGCAACGAGGAATGACCACTTTTCTCTTTCTTTTACTGATCAGATGTTGGAGAGATAAGCATGATATGCCTATTACTACTTTCTGGACGACTACTCGGGTTACAACTAGATTTCTATAGCGCCATATGATTAGGAAAAAACTACATTTACATGCCCCTATGGCACGTTTGCTTATAAAAGAATGCCATTCGGGTTATGCAATGCACCGACCACTTTTCAGCGTTGTATGATGTCTATTTTCTCGAACATGGTGGGAAATATCATTGAGGTGTTCATGGATAATTTCCCAGTCATTGGGAAGTCATTTGATGAATGTCTTGAATATTTGGGTAAAGTTTTGCAGCGGTGTGAGGACACCAACATTGTGCTCAACTAGGAGAAATGTCATTTCATGGTGCAAGAAGGGATTGTGTTAGGGCATTTGATATCAGCTAGATGTATTGAGGTAGACAGGGCTAAGATATAGGTTATTGAGAAACTACCACCGCCAGTGTCAGTGAAAGGAGTTAGAAGTTTTTTGGGTTACGCTAGGTTCTACTGTCATTTCATCAAGGATTTCTCCAAAATCTTAAAGTCTTTTTGCAATTTATTGGAAAAATGGGCTCCATTTCACTTTTTGAAGACTGTTTAACATCATTCAACACTTTTAAGGAACAGTTGGTGTCTACTCCAGTTTTGGTTGCTCCAGATTGGTCCTATCCGTTTGAGCTCATGTGTGATGCCAGTGATCACGAATTGGGGGCAGTATTGAGTCAACGTAAAGAAATAATTTCATATGTTATTCACCACAGCAGCAAAATTTTGGATGAGGCTCATTATGCGACTACAAAAAAAGAGCTATTGGCAGTAGTGTTCGCTTTTGATAAATTTCGGCCATATTTGATTAGGTCAAATGTAATTGTTTACACAGATCACGCTGCCTTGAAATATTTGATGAGCAAGAAGGATACAAAGCTAAAATTTATTAGATGAATAATCTTGTTGCAAGAGTTTGACTTGGAGATTAGAGATAAAAAAAAAAAGAAATGAAAATGTTGTTGCAGATCACTTATCTCGTCTCAAATCACAAGTTCAATCATGTGGAGGAAATCAATGAAGTTTTCTCGGATGAAATGCTATTTCAGATAATCACTACACCATGGTACGCAGATTGCGTAAATTATTTAGCCTGCTCCATTATTCCACCGGAATACTCAAGTCATCAAAAGAAGAAATTCTTCAGTGATTTGAAATATTATTTTTGGGATGACTATTTCTTTATAGAAGGGGTCCGGATAAAATTATACGCTATTGTGTACCAGAAGTGGAGCAGTATCAAATCTTGGAATCTTGTCACTTGGCACCATATGGAGGTCATTTTGCAGCAATCAATACAACAGCTAATGTAATCCAATCAAGTTTTTATTAGCCTACGTTGTTCAAGGATGCATACTATTTGGTAAAAAATTGTGATAAGTGCCAAAGGATCGAAAACATTTCGAGAATGAATGAGATGCCCTTAAATAGCATTCTAGAAGTGGAGATATTTGATGTTTGGGGTATAGACTTCATGGGACCGTTTCCTTCTTTCTATGGTCAACAATATATTTTAGTAACAGTGGACTACGTCTCCAAATGGGTTGAGGCTGTGGCTCTACCAACTAACGATGATTGCGTGGTAATATAGTTTTTGAAAAAGAACATCTTCGTACGGTATGGTACCCCGAAGGCTGTTATTAGTGATGGTGGGAAGCACTTCTGCAATCGCTTATTGGCTTCGCTATTGGCTAAATATGGAGTGAAACATCGTATGGAAACACTGTATCATCCGCAAACTAGTGGCCAGGTGGAGATATCTAACAGGGAGTTGAAGAAGATTCTCGAGGCGACAGTCAACGCATCACGTAAATATTGGGCTAAAAAATTAGATAATGCACTGTAGGCGTATAGGATAGCATTTAAAACTCCGATTGGCAGTCTCTATATAGGCTAGTATTTGGAAAGGCTTGTCTTTACCAGTTGAGCTCGAGCATAAGGCATATTGGGCAACACACTTGCTCAATTTTAATATAAAGGCAGCAAGGGAAAAAAGGGTTCTTCAACTTCTTGAGTTTGATGAGTTTCGTTTGATTCATATGAGAATGCTAAAATTTATAAAGAGAAAACCAAGAAATGACATGATAAGCATATACGGGAAAATGAGTTTGAGGTTGGTCAGTAGGTATTGATGTTCAACTCACGCCTAAAGCTTTTTCCGGGAAAGCTAAAATCTAGGTGGTCGGGTCCTTTTACGGTAGTGGCTGTGTTTCCACATGGTGCTGTGGAAGTAGTATCTCAAGATCAACAAAGGAGGTTCAAAGTGAATGGACAATGGTTGAAGACTTGTTGGGGAGGTGATTACTCTAGTGAGATAACAACCGTGCCACTTTAGACTGTAGAATAGCCTAAGTAATGAAGTCGAGCTATAGAGTACAAACTAGCGCTTATTGGGAGGCAATCCAATTCTCTTCTTTTTTATTTATTCAGTTTTAATGCATTCAGATATGAATTTTTATTACTTAGGTAGATTAATGTAGAGTTAACATCATTCATCCATTGCATTAGTCACTCGAGTCTTGCATAAATTCACTTGAGTTTTCAACGAGAATTGCATGAATTTAGGGAGGTTACCATGTTATTTGGGGTTTATGCATTTTTTCTTATGTATTTTAGGATGTCATGCTACTTGTTATTAAAAATGAGGTCTTTTTGGACACGCCCAGTGGACCAAGGCGTGCGCCATCGCCTGCAGGCGAGGTGCACGCCTCTGGGTAAAATTGGCTCGCTTGAGGTCAGTCAATTTGGTGAGGCGTACGCATCACCAATGGTTGAGGGGTTTCCATTTTTTTTTTTACCCCAATTCTCCTTTCCTTTCTTCCTTCCACACGAGACTTACCCTTTCTCTCCTAGCCCTAGACATTTCTCCATTGATTTTGGTTGGGTCTTCACTTGTAAGTGTCCTCATTAATCAAGAGACCATTTTTATCACTTCACACCATCAATTTTTAAGTTTACAAGGTAAAATGGCTATTTCTCCACCTTGGTTCTATGTTACTTGTTCTCGCAATTCTTATGATTTATGATTTGCAATGTGTAGTTATGGAGGTGGATTTAGGTAGTGTTGGTTCTCTCTTATAATTTCGGGATATGTGGGCTTTCAATTTCATTGTGAATGTTTTAGAGTGTTCATTTTTACATGTGCCTACTAAGTGTTTGATAAAATGCCCATTGTGAAGTATTTAGCTACAATTGTACACATATTTATCCATCACACTTTTGGTTATGACATGAGGATTCTCAATTGGTTGCATTCCTATGGCACTACATTTTGATACAATTAGGTATTAACATGCATTTGTGCTTTCTTTCTTTACGGTATGCACACTCGACCCCTTACCCCCAATGCATTTCACTGCTATTCTATTGATCACCCTTATTTCACTTTTGGACTGAGAGTTTCCTTTACCTTGTGTTAGGATGCCGCCAAAATGACAACGCACGACCTCTACCTCTAAAGGAAAAGAACCAGCTGGCACATCTGGGACTACTGCAAGTACACGTGTCAACGACGGATGAATGATGCATTTTCTTAGTGCTGAACACAAGAGACTTTTTGAGAGGATACTCCAAAAATGGAAAATGTAGCCAGAAAGGCAGGTTGTTCTGGATGATTTCGAAGGCTATGAGATCTCTATTCTTATCGGTAGAGGGTGGTAGAGAAGCCCTATCGGGTGTATCCCACTTTGGTTTAGGAGTTTTATACTAACTTTAACACGGAGATTGACGACCACTAATCTGACCATGAGTACTACACTTGGGTTCAGGATAAATGGGTGATGTTGAGTCCCGAGGTGATTGATGAATACTATGGATTAACATGGGACAACATTGTCCCAATACCACTGGATGAGGATATGGCACTGGTAGCACATATGCTCCATGGTGAACAGGGCGAATTAGGGAAAGAGTTTGAGCACAACCGATTGACTTGATCATTGATAGTGCTAATAAAATTTATATACCACAATATTGAGCCCACCTCGCATTGGTCCACTTTCAACTTTGCTAAAGCGAGACTTCTCTTCCACTTGGCACGGGGGTTCAAGATTGATTTGGGAACTTCATCTACAATCAATTTTTTGAGTTCGGCTCGACACCTCAGACACGACAGAAGATGATTTTTCCCAGTCTTATGAGTGGCATATGCCTATCCTCAAGTGTTCGACTCCTTTCCACGGAGCAGTCGGCTCCACCTAATGTTCCTATCAATCGTACATCCGTAGGAAATTCATGGCAACACATCATTGCCATTAGGTAGCGCCATCAGCAGCAGCAATAGCTACCGGGGGCATACTGCCACCATAGCTCGACCCTATTGCAAACTCACCATTCCTGCGACAGCTACTGTGGGATCTACTAAAACCATCCAAGGTATGCACCGAATAGAATAGCCACATGGAGACCCCACACCAATACTATAAATGACCATATGATGCTGGTGAGGGAGGATGCGTCCAATGTGTATAGGCGGGTTGATTTATTTTCTGACAAAATGGATCGCTATGTTGGCCAGATTGATGAGCTTAGTATCCAGGTTGATCGCTCCTATGATATGATGTACGGCATGCAAGGCAGACTCGATGAGAGCTATATTATGGTTTGCGACATCCAGAGCAAGATGGGCCAACAATCTGTTCTATTGCGAGAAATTCATACACACCTGCTTCCGCACCCCCCCTTTAATCATCTCCAAGCCTGTCGAATTTCAACGACTACATGCTACATCTACAACGACCTTTCGATTGGCGAGGAGAGTAACCACTTTCCCTCTTATACCCTACTGTTTGTTCTTTTTCTTATTCCATATATCTTTATACATTGAGGGCAATGCACGTAATAGGTTTGGGGGTGGTTGGTTCTGTTTATGATCGTACTGTTAAGCATAGTTTACTTCATTTACATGATAGTCTTATGTTTGTTTACTTCATGTGCATGATTGTTACGTGTTTATATATTTAAAAAAAATTGTTGTTTTTCAAGTCTAAATGTGTGTTTGTGTAGGGTGAATAATCTTGTTGGCAGTGATGAATATATTGGAGATGTGTATTAGACTTAAATTGTGGAGATATTATATGTTGAGTTGGTTGATACATGTTTTTGCAAAACTTGATATTTATTGTGCATTATACTCATACTTCGCATGAGTTAATGAATTGATTCATACTAGGACACAGTTGAACATAGATGATTCAATCCTGAAAGAAACTTAAGATTCTATACTTTCCTACACCATTTATATAACAGTTTGGAGATGATTGAACTAGTATATAGAGACATTGATTTGAATGAGGGCTCCATACATTAAATTATTGTACGGATTAACCATCAAGATGAGATGAGGTGATAATCCTAAGTCAGTGGTCGATTTTCGAGAATAAGTGGTAAGGTTCATTGCACTAACCTTGATAAATAAAAAATAAAATAAAACGGTTCAATGGAAAAACTTCTTTTCGAAGCCTTTTTTACTCGGGTAATCAAGTCTGTGAGGGTCTTTAAAACCTGATACCCTATGGTCATTTGACTTGGGAGTTATCGGATGAAAGCTCGCTACATGGATCACTTAGTCTCTTAATGGAGAGAAGTAAAAAAAATAAGATACAAAAATTAAGCTCCAATGCTTATTTTAGAAAATTAGACTGTTGACACAAGATTGTTAGCTTAATTCATTCTTGGAGGACAAATATAAAATAAAAATTGGAGAACCCTTGTTCATTGAAATGTTAACTTATACTATTTATACTTATATGAACTAGAGAGGGTAAGGATTAGGAATCAACCAAAACCTCAACTTAGGAGCACCTGGGAAAAGATAGTGAAAATATTAAGTTTGGGAGGTGTGCATCTCTCGAGTGGAGTGAGGAAATATTGGACAGTTGGGGAGTGGAACTTGAATCAATCATGAGCTTGATTTGTGGCATGAGTATACACACACACATGTCGAGTTTTGCATAAAACATGTGGATATTGATTTAAACTATATGATATTGAAGCTAATTTCTGCATTAACACAAATTCCAATCCTGAGACATAGCAAGTTATCTCGCCCATGTGTTGAGTAAAGTCACATTTTTTGTTTGAGGACAAACAAATGTTCAAGTTTAGGGGATTTGATAAGTGCATTTCTTTCACTTATTTAGATTGCCAAAATATGGATATTTGTGATATTGTGGATTGAATTGTGGCTAAATTTGTGGTTTATTTTATGTTTTAGGGTTACATAGACGAAAACAACGAAAGTGGAGAAAATGATGTAAGAAATGGAGATAATCGATGCAAATGAAGAGATAAGGACTAAAATGCAAATAATCAAAAGTTAGCTTGGACCGAGAGACGAAAGTCGAGAATGCAAGGAGTCAATTGGACATGAAGAGAAGAGTAAGGACATGATGAAATGGAGAAAATGTGCCAAAATGGAAGCTTGTGGAAAGTTAGGGGCCAAATTGCAATTGGCCCTAAAGTTGCACTAAGGTGCGCGCCCTAGTTTCTTGTGGAAAGTTAGGGGCCAAAAATGGATTGTTTCCTTATTTTGTTTTGGGAGTTTTTAGGATTGGTATAAAAGGAATTTTTTGGGGATTTTGAAGGGAAGATTTGTATTTTGAGAACAAAGAGAGAAAATTACATTGAGAATGAGGAATTCACTAGTTTGGATCCGATTTCGAAGGTTTGAAGAGTCAATTTTCATATTTTCTTCATTTATATATGATTCGGATGATGACTTCCTTTTATTTTCTGTGTAATTTTCGTATTAATATACTGGAATAAGTTTATTTGTATTGGATGGATGATGACACTACTTGATTTCTAATTTTTAATTCAAGACTTTTGATTTTTAGTTTAATTCTTGCGTTGTGATTCTATATACATGCATTTTCATATTGTTTTAATGTTTGTGCACCATTAGGGTAAATAGTTGTTTATTCGAAGTGTTGGAACACTCATGATAGGTAAAACACTGTATATATAGAACACACGAAGAATAAATATTAGGAATAATATTTGTGAAGTGTGCGATCATGTGTGATAATCCTATATGTCAATGCATGTTTATCATATGAATGTGGACTAGGAATATGATCGTGTCATGATCAACACAGGTTTATTATATCTTGGAAAAGAATAGTAAATAAAAGTGGAATTATCGATCGTCCCGAATGCAAAGATTGAGTTAATTATCATAGTTGAGAATTGAATTCTATAGTCAATTAGTGGAATCAAAAATTCAATACATTCATCCACACTTGATTTAAAAATCACCATTCTAATGCTTTCGTAGTTTTATAATGTAGTTAAATACAAATCAACAATCTTTTATTATTGTCGCGAATTTAGATATATCGAATACACTAAAATTAAGTCTTATTCCCTGTGGGACGATAACACATTCATCATAATTATTACTTGTACAACGAACCCGTATACTTGTGGGATTATTTTGCAATATTTCTCACAATAGATAATGGGTGTAGAGATAGCTTGAGGTCAGTTCATCAAGAAGATGAGTAATCCAAATGATCAGGGGCGAAGGAAGGAGAGGACATCCTAGGCCTCTTCCAAGCCCAATCAAATTTTTATTTTCTTTTTCTATGTATCAGTTTAGTACAAAATTCTTTGTTCTCCCAAGCTCCGCCCTACAAATGTCCTTTGTAACAATAAGGAAATGGAGATGTGTTCAGCTTCATTGGACAAGTAAGAGTAATAGGAAATAGGATTGTGACCAAGCAAAACAATGAAGGCTCCAATAGATGTCCAATAATCAGGATTACCATCCCGGTTGGCATTTGAGAATGCATGCAGAGAAAGGGAAGAATCTAGACGTAGAAGCCAACCATAGTGGGCTGAGCCTGGAGATATTGTAGGATACGTCTGATCGTTGCCTAGTGTGTGGTGGAAGGCTTGTGCATGAACTGCTTAAGTATATTGACTAGATATGCAATGTATGTTCGGGTTAGAGAGCGATACTGTATGATGTCAACTACTTGACGATAATCCACACAATCAATGAGAGAAATACTGTCCTCAAGAAAAAGAAATGTGGATATGGCCATTGGTGCTGAAGAATTGTTACTGACTTTTCCTGAGCTCTCTACATTAGAAGAAGAACCTAGAATGTTGCATAAAATTTTCTATTCCACCGCCATTTAAGAACTTTCCTAGAACTTACCGTGCTGCTTTCTTGTCATCGCCATATAGGAACATTGTGGAAGGAGCATTCATGCTCTATATATATGTGTGTTCCTATGAATTGTGTGTACGAGCGATAAGAGAAAGATAAGCATATGGTGAGAGTGTATGAAAGATAAAAGTGATGCATGAGAGAAATAGTGCTTAGAGAGATGAGTGATTGACAAATTGTGTCTACAAGAGTGTGAGAGAAGAAAAAAGAATGTAGGAGTGTGATAATTAATAGTGGAGTCAATATTGTCTTGAATACTGTCCAAGTATCATATTGTATAAAATTCTCTCTCAATAAAATATTATTTTAGGAGTTCAAACTTAATAATGTGGTATCATAGCAAGGCGGTCAGATACGAATTGTTGGGCTTCTTGAGATCGTGCACAAAGTGAGATCGCGAAGTTTTATTAAAACTTGTTTAATTACGAGTAGGTAAATCAAGTCACAATAAGAAACCTACAGATGGTAAGCAGAGTGAAGAAGCCCAACGGCCAAAATTATATCACGTGGCAAAATCACATGAAGTCGTATCTCCAAGAGCAAGACTTGTGGAAGTTAGTCAATAGAAGCAACGTGATGCTGCCAGAAGAAACTGAAGCTCTAAAGAAATGGAAAATCAAAGTAGACAGTGCCATATTCATTATAAGGATAACAACTGGAAAAGATTACTACTGTACATAAGAGACAAAAATAAGTCAAAGGAAACATGGGACACTTAGGTTGCACTATTTTCAAAGAAAAATGACTTGATGTTGCAATTGCTAGAAAACAAGCTGCTCTCGATCACTCATGGAGCACTAACAGTAAGTCAATATTTTAACAAAGTTAATGTTTTTATCGCGAAATTTTAGAATCTAGAATGAGAAAATTAATTTTACATGGATTGAGACCCGAATTTAGAAGCTTCATTGCAGCAATATAAGGTTGGCTAGAGCAACTATCATTAGTCAATCTAAAAAAATTGTTGGCTAATCAAGAAATATTGACCAGACAAATGTTAGGGGTCTCAATAAAGAAAGAAGATGAAGAAACATTATTCAGATATAAAAGAAGAAGCTAATTTCGTCAACAAAATAATAAAGAATTAATTAAAAGAATGTAAATCTAGATGATGAATTGAATGAAGCTACTAGACAATGGGAGCTCAATAAAATTGTGACAAGAGATGTCAATTGCCTAAGGAATATCAACAAATTAATGACTCGTGCTTTGTATGTGAAAAACGAGACTATCATGCTAGAGATTGCTAGTTTGAAAAGGAGTCAACAGAAGGCAATATAACAACCTTTTATATAGAAAAGAAGTACAATAGTGAAGAAGAATAGGATGTTGAGACATCCACGACAATAATTGAGCAAGTTCGAGAAAAGAAAATCAATTCAGCGTTGGCAATAGTTTTACCTGAATAGTTGGATTGCGAAGATTGGATCAATGACTTAAGAGAGGGGATCATGATTCGTGAAGAGTTTCCTTAGTTGACTCCTCAGATGAAGGATCTAACATGATCAAAAGAAGTGTTTGAAGAAGCATGTTCTAGACAAACACCGTAGATGATGGAGCTGCTGGATTCAAAAGAAATGGAAGACAATTTCTAAAGATCACAAAAACATAACGAAGCACTAAGGAATCTAAAGATCTAAAAGTACCAGGTAATAAAGAATAGCTTATAAGAGGAATAGAGAATTGTTGGCAAAATAATGTGAATAGGAAAACACAAGCGACAACAAGAATTTGAGGAACGTATAAATTCATATCCACAAATTAGGAAATTGAGTAGATATGAGAGATTAATTATCAATCTAAAAATCAATAAAGAAAAAATCATGAAAGAGTCAGATACATTGAATAAATGGTCAGAGAGATAAAACGAAGGACCAATCGCTTCAAAACTTGTTGAATTTGAAGCAAAGCTAAGCGTGAATAAGAAGAAAATAGTCAAAATGAAAAGTTGGTATTGAATGGGAGAATTGAAGAACTATCACCAACTTTCCAAATTTTACTTAAGCTGGTGACTTTGAAGAAGAACCTAGAATGTTACATAAAATATTCCATTCCACCACCATGGGAGAAAACACAAATGAACAGTATTTCTCAAAGTCCCTCTTTTAAGAGAGAGAATAGATTCATTTGACAAAAAATGGGGTTCAAACAAAATAATTTTACCCGTAAATCGAAAATTTTTCCTTACTTTTTAAACACGCATTCTCCAATAAAACACTATTCTAAAATGTATGTTTTGACAAAAAGAAATAATAATAATAATAATAATAATGGGGCTCAAACGAGGGCTTAATAAGGATGTGATTGATGTGCTTAATGTTAATGTCAAGATTGAGGATGAAAATAAAGTGACTATTTTGATTTCTCCCTTGCCTAAATCATATTAGATATTGTTGACCATATTATTAGAGTGTGTTTGGGAGGAATTTTAATCCAGATTTTAATCAAAATTCTAGTCGTTATCTATCAAATCAACCAACATTTTTGACTTTCCCTCACAGGTGGGGTCCATAGGTCGACTATAACGGCTAGAATTTTGATTAAAATCCCTTCCAAACACACTCTTAGTAAATACTGTGAATGGCAATCAATATTTCTTAGCGAAGTCTGAGATCTGACGTGGTAGAGGTGAATCGCTAAAAAAGAATTACAGTTGGAGATATTGTTCTCATTCTCGTTCTAGGAGAAAGATGGAATGTTAATACTGTCACAAAAATGAACACATTTTGCATTAGAAGAAGCTGTGAGAAATTGACAAAGTAGAGCTTGAAGCAAAGAGTCCAGAGTCTCGAGGCTTCAAATTCGATGATATTGTTAATGGTTTTTATTGTGAGAGAGACTGTTATTCTCCAAGTAACTTTTGGATTTTATTCTAAATGTGTATATCATATGTACCGTGTAAGAAATGGTTTGAGGATTATAAGCGATGCGATGTGAAATAAATTGTGTTAGCTGATAATCAAAAACTTGAAGTTAAAGGTTAGGGTCTTGTGAGAGTGAAGACGTTATATGGAGCAGTGTGGTCATCGACATTTCTTATGCATGTTAACGTGTTTTTTGTTTTGCATTTGGTGAATTTCTTTCCCAACAACTACAATTATAAAAATATAGTGTTAATCATAGGATAACAACTACATTTCCGTTAATTGTTGTGATAGAATTCATTTAAATCAATATTTAAACTGAACCCCACTTTTCGGTAAAAATAAGTTTTATAATAGTGATTTTTTGAAACCGTGTGATTAAAAAAAAAAAAAAATCAAATTTACATGCAAAATTATATTACTAAAATAATGAGTCGTTGAAAATGATTTCGAAGAAAAATGAGTTTTTTGAAACTGTAGGCTTGGTTTTAATAATATAAATGAAGACATTATATCTTCACTCTTTTAACTTGTATTATCTATATCACAGTCCGTCGATGAAGAAAAGAAAAGTCAATCAATGGAGAAAGGAAATCACATAATCACTGATTATAACTCCAAGATTCGCAAATCGACACGGTTAATATTAAGAACTGAGAATTAGACCACAAGGCAATGTCCACCTAGAGGTAGAACCGTATGTATACATTACTGAAAACAAGAAATATGAGTAGAACTCACAATTATCAAGAAATACGTGCACAAAAAACCTATAATGAAAATGCTTACAATAGCCAAACTGACTTGCCTCCATTTAAGTGTGCAATGAAAATATTTTTTAAATCTTCCATTGCCCAGAAAGACATGATCCCACTAATCTAAATGTGAGCAAATACTTGGAACCTCACAGAATGACTTCCAGGAACACACATATTTGTCACCTGTTTCACTCACAAGAAACATGTCCAGTACTCCACAGTTCAGTAGTAGAATGTGGCATTATGAAACAATGAGGGGATGGGTCTTCGGGGGCAATCCGTGACATAGGAAGAGTTCAAATCCTGAACTTTAAGAGCCATTATATGACACATACTCTCTGTACCCCTCATCATAATTGCCAAGCTTAGCTGAATCTGGCTTGTCATCAACCTACAATACAAATGACATAATTAAAAATTACATTTAAGAAAATATTTTGTTCTTAAACATGTGTTTGGATGAGTTATTTTTCGTCCATGATAATGCTTGTTACGTGAAGTTCATATATTGGATCAAGTCTCTACATGAAAAATCACAGAAAAGAAGACTCCATTCGCTTCTTATTACACATTGAGAAAAAAATCCACAAATGTCAAGTTTAGGTTTTTAGCCAGAATCACAAAAGGTTGAGAGTATATACTTTCACTAAGAAAGCATTTATAAATACACAAAACCATATAGAAATTACAGAAAAATTGCTGAGTAACAAGCATGATATCAAGAGCTGTACTGGTTTCAAACTTTGCCAGATACTCATTTATGAAAATTATGCATGTATCAAAATCTTCAACGAAAATATAAATCTGTCAACATCTCAGTTAATAAGTTTTCATAATCAGCCAAATATTACACAATCTTACGCACATATTTTTACAAAGAATTAGCAGGCAAACGAAAATTGATTCAATATACGAACAAATATAAACAGCAATAAGCACATACAAGAAGAAAGAAAAAGGGGATCCCAGTTGATCATCCCTGTTCAATTTCTTCATTTCACACTCATCTTGCCACGAATAGCCCAAATATTTCACTGCAAAATTCCATATTTATGCAAACATGCATACATTCCATACAGTAATCATTAATCACTTTAACTTGAGAAGTACTCCAAAATAATAAGATGAAAGAATGTGTTCAAGATTGGGATACAGAAACTAAAAGAAAAAAGGAACAAACCAGTTACGAAAAGTGCTTTGATACGGATAATGGCAGATTCCATGGAGCCTTTTCTTGGCTCTTGACTTGAATAATGGCATGAATTCTCAACTTACCACTTCAATTTTTCTTTGTGTTGTGGTGCCCATATAAATAATGATTAATTACTTGCTAACATAAAAAAAATTAATTATTAACTTTAACATCAATTTTTTTTATTAATAAACTAATTAGCTCTCCCAAACAAGGACCATTTAGGTAGCAACAATCATGAAAGAGTAAGATTTTCAGAAGGGTTAAAAAGATTTTCCCCGGTGACTCAAAAGTTGAAATCGCATCAGACCTGTAGGAATCAAACACGTTAAAGTCCCGTGAATGATTTGCTGTAAGCGTGTTTCGAAGTGGTTGGTTTAATTGAACACGTTAACCACTTGTCTATCATTGACAGTCCGCCTTCAAATTCTTCACCCATAAGTAACTGATTTGATATGACATTTATACCCTTTCAGGTCATAGAGAAACGATTTAGTTTGGGGCTAATTTAAGGATTTTACCATTTTGTCAGTTGATGTGAGGTATTGATGTGATTGAAATATGATGAAATATGGGTTTTTTCAGACAATGAAATTAAGCAGGGAAAAGTAAGTTTTTTAATTTGATTATTTTAGTGTAATTTAAGGAAAGTTAAGAGGCAACTATCGTACTAGGTGTCAGTAAATCCTAATCAGATTGATTTGGACCCATTGAAGTTACCTTGCAAAGAATCCAAAGATCAAAATATTTTCATCTCGAAAGGATGAAAAATTAATAATCCCTATACAATATATAATTAAAATTAATTGTTAAATTTAATTTTAATTAAAATATAAATTTTAATCCCTATCAAACAATGGTGAAATATATACTCTCTCTATCCCATTTTATTTTTCATGCAGATTAATAAGAACCTGTTTGGTAGAGATTAAAATCAGATTAAAAT
The DNA here is from genome assembly GCA_019097785.1 of Fraxinus excelsior. Lineage (NCBI taxonomy): Eukaryota > Viridiplantae > Streptophyta > Magnoliopsida > Lamiales > Oleaceae > Fraxinus > Fraxinus excelsior. The sequence continues at coordinate 29,178,268 of CM032631.1, read as the reverse complement.
TGAAAAACTAGTCGTTATTGTTGACTTTTATTAGACGAGTGAGATCCAATAACGACCATATTTTCAATTTTAATTGAATTTTAATTATTACCAAACAGGCTCTAAATATTTGGGTTGAGGTAGGCAATTAAGGGTGGCAACAAAATGAAACTTCTAGAAAAGTTTCATGATATTTTGATAAAAAAAAAAGTCTCTTTAAAATTCCAGAGTTTTATTAAATATTATAAAACCCTAAGAAATAAAGGTTGAGTTTGGAAAGCATTGTAGAAGTTTTCGTGCAATCTAGACAATGGGAACTATTTTAAATTTTATTTATTTATTTATCAGGCGATTCTCATTAAAACACGTCATGGGCTTAAGTTCAAGTTGAAAGCAAAACATTAATTTATAAAATTAAACAAGTGATGGTCACATGAAAATTAATAGAGAATAGGAGGATTTGTGTCCTCTAGAATTGATTGTATAACTATTACAAAAGTTGAACATATGTTCTATGGTGCAATTCGAGGTTTTCAGCTTAATAATTTTTAGGTTTCCAAAAACGTTACTTGTTTTATAAATATTGGGACTAATTTGTTACTGCGATAATAGGTTAGGGACCAATATGCAATTCTCCTTTGCCTCATATCAGAATCTTCGTTTTTTTTTTTTTTTTTTTTTTTTTTTTGCAGAACATCCATATCAAGATCATCAACTCTTTTAAGTCCAACCTCAATTATTTTGAAAAGCTCATATGGTGGTTGGTCCTCATTGAAAAGTTTCATCCACCTAACACTCACACGTCTCTCACATTATTCTTATGGGTGTAAGGATTTTAATCGAATATGTGGACTTATATGTAAAATATTGTGTATTAAATTAAAAGTTATCAATTTTGGTCAAATTCGTTTAAAGTGATCTAATAAAGTTTCGGTATTTTGAGATTTGAAACATCCAATTAAAATGTGGGCCTTAGATACCAGATATGTTCTGAATTTCATGATGGACCGAATTAGGTTAACTGGACGTCTCACACACACACACACACACACACACACACGATTATTGTCATCGGATCATATATTTTGTTAATTCCGTTCTGACTCTCATCATCAGAGTGAAATAAGGAACATCGTATTGATCTCGAAGACTAAAACCGCAAGATTAATTCATCACATTAATCATGTCTGAAGGTACGCTTCCACTTCGGTTTACATATTCTTAATAATCCAACATAAACGAATCACATAACAATAAATAATATTGCTCAACAAGTGGTATCAAATTCAATTCATGTTGAATCGTTGAGAATCAAAATTTTAATTTGGTTTCCTATATAAATTTATGGTTTTCAAATTTAACAATTATGGATTTAGTTTTGTTAAATTTGAACATTATCCAATTGATTTTTCAATTATTTCAGTTTTTAAAAAAAATTAAGGCCGCCACGCGGCGATGCTGCATGTGGCAGTGTGCGCACTGCCAAATGTTGTGTGCAGCGCAGCACTGTGAACAAATCATGGTGTTGCACGTGCAGCACGACAGTTTACAACATTAACTCTATCGAACGATGTTGTGTGTCATTGCCCCTCGGGTCTTCATTTATTAAAAAAAATTAAGTTTTGGTGAATTTTGGAGGTGGGGGTATGTGTTGTAAATTAGATAAGTTCGGACCCTTATTTGCAATTTCATATTAAGGTTGAGTTTTTAATGTTTCGGCCCCTTAAATTTAAAGTGTTGGTTATTAAGCCCCCTAAGGTTAAAATTCATCCTAATTAGGCCTTTTAGAGTTTCGTTTTTAATAATTCAGTCCCGAAAGTCTGAAAATTAATTAATTTAGACCATTAAAGTCCTAAATTTTGTAATTAAGTCTCTAAAAGTTCAAAATTGGTTTAAATTGGCCACTAAAGTTTTGAGAAATTAATTTTTGGATCCTAAAGCTTCAAATAATTACTTTTTGACTTCTAAAGTTTTCAATAATTAATTTTTGACTCCTAAAGTTATGAATAATTAATTTTTGATCCCTAAATATCTAAATTATTAACCCTTAGGCCCTTAAAATTTCAAAATAAATTAAATATGCAAACTCATGATTTCTTTTTCAAATTTTGGTACAAATGACTCTTTTGAGATATATAATATTCTAAAGTGAATTAATTGAAGCAACATGTTACCAAATCAATCTTTCTTGTGGAAATTAATTAACTTGGAATATTAAAAAGTGTTGTGTGAGTTATTCATGTGAATATTTGATCGGCCAAAAGGAAAGTCAATATTTGGCCGAATTGCACATACACATGTGATGATAAACATGTGGCGATTATTTGATTTAACATGTGATCAATAAATCAGTCCAAAGAAATTAACCTGCGAGAATTCAATCTCGTTATGGCACAAGAGATTAAGTCACATCTTCAAAAGGATAATTGAGAGACTTGTGTCTAACAAAATTCTCGATCCCCTTGACTTTACAAATTATGATATGTGTGTTAACTATATAAAGGGAAAACAAACCAATAAAAGAAGATTTCAAGCTAATAGAACTTATAAATACGGACATTTGTGGACCATTCCCTACGGCTTCTTAGAATTGCCAACAATATTTTATAACATTCATAAAAAATCACAATCATTAAATGAGTTTGAAAAACTATAAAGTTGAAATTGAAAACCAACTCGGCAAAAGGATTAAAAGCGTTAGATCTTACCATGGTGGCGAATATTATGACAGATATGACGGTTCAAGTAAACAATGTCCATAACCATTTGCTAAATTTCTAGAGAAATGCGGTATCGTCTCACAGTTTACTATGATGGGTTCACCCACTATGAATGGTTTTTCTGATAGACGAAATAGAACACCTAAGAACGTGATGAGGAGTATGATTACTCATTCTATCTTGCTGAATCACTCTGGGTGAAGCATTAAAGACCACATTATATATACTCAACAAAGTTCCAACAAGGCTACTGATAAAACCCTTTATAAGCTTTATACAGGCAAAATGCATAGTTTGAAGCACTTACACATTTGGGAATGCCCAGCTAAAGCAAGGCCCTATAGGCCAAATGAAATGAAACTGGATGGAAGGACTATTAGTTGCTATTTTATTGGATATTCCGAAAGGTCTAGGGGTTACAAGTTTTATGATCCCACAATTAAGACAATTTTTGAAATGAAAAATGTACGATTCTTTAAGGATGTTGAGTTTGTAAGGGGAAAGGGTTACATACTTTGTCTTTGAGGAGGAATATGTTGGAATTCCTCTAATTGCCATTGACAATGATCAGGATCGGGTTTCTATCCCTGACATTGTTCAAGAAGCAACTCCAGATCAAGATAATGTCATTGTATCCTCCTCTGAAGGTCAACAACTTATTCCAAAATAATAGACTCTACAGCCTAAAATGCCATTAAGAAGATCCACTAGAGACATGAGAAGTGAGGTTTTAGATGATTACATCGTATTTCTTCAAGAACATGAAGTTAACACTGGAGTGGTGGAAAATGATCCGATCAACTTTCGTCAAGCCATGGAAAGTTCTAACTCTCAAAAGTGGCTCAATGCTATGAATGAATAGATGAAGTCCATGAAGGACAATGACGTATGTGACCTTGTTCTATTGCCTGAATGTGCAAAATTCATTGGTTGTAAATGGATATTTAAGACCAAGAGGGATTTGAAGGCTGATGTGAAGAGGTATAAGACTCGTTTTGTCGCAAAAGGGTTTTATACAGAAAGAAGGCATTAATTATAAAGAGACTTTCTCTCCAATTTTTTCGAAAGACTCTTTCAGGATTATAATGGCATTAGTAGCACATTTCGATCTTGAGTTACATCAGATGGATGTTAAAACAACGTTTCTCAATAGTAATATTGATGAAACCATAAAACTTTGTGTCGAATGATGTAAAGCAAATGCTTTGTAAACTAAAGAAATCCATCCATGGACTCATACAGGCCTCTCGTCAATAGATTACAAGTTTCATAAAGTGATCATCTCATATGGTTTTGAGATGAATTTGGTTAATGATTGTATATACCACAAGTTCAGTGGGAGTAAGTATATTTTTTGGGTTTTATATATCGTTGACATATTGCTTACCAGCAATGATAAATGCTTATTGCATGAAACTAAGAGATTTCTAGCAAGGAATATTGTGACTAATCGTGGTGATACCTTTTTTGTATTAGGAATTTATATACATTGGGATCATTCTCACGGTATTCTTGAATTATCACAAAAGAGCTATATTGAAAGGTACTTCAAAAGTATGGCATGTAAGATTGCAAACCAGGTGATACCCTTGTGGCTAAACGAGACAAGTTCAATTTAAGTCAATGCCTCAAAATGACTTAGAAGTTATAAAAATGCAAAAGATTCCTTATTTTTTAGCTATAAGGAGTCTAATGTATGATCAGGTTTGTACTCATCCAGATATAGCTACATTGTTTGGATGCTATGGAGATATCTAAGTAACTCGAAAATGAATCATTGGAAAGCAGCCAAATGGGTCATGTGGTATTCACAAAGAACAAAAGACTACATGCTTACATACAGAAGAACAAATCAGTTGGAGATCATTGGTTATTTTGATTTCTATTTCGTGAGATGCCAAGATAGTAGGAAATCCACTTCGAGCTATATCTACCAGCTTGCTGGAGGTGCTACTTCCTAGAAGAGTGTTAAGCAGACACTCATAGCTACTTCCACCATGAAAGTGGTGTATATAGCATGTTATAATGCATCAAATCATGGAATATGACTACGAGATTTTGTCGTTGGGCTACGCGTTGTGGACAGTATAGAAAGACCACTTAAGTGTTTTGTGACAATAAATCAGTAGTGCTATATTCCAATAACAACATGAGCTCGATGAAGTCAAAACATATAGAGATCAAGTTTCTAGCTATTAAAGAAAGAGTTCAGAGTTGACATGTGTCAATAAAGCATATTCGGACAAACTCCATAGTTGCAAATCCGCTTACTAAGGGATTGATACCCAATGTCTTTCATAAGAACATTGATCATATGGGTGTAATATCTCTTGAAGATATCTAGTTTCAGTGCGAGTTTTTGTTTCTGTGTTTTTCATATTAGACACATTTACTATCATTTTGGATATGGTTTATTGATGTATCCATGATATGAGAGCAAGTCCGGGCAATGATCCATTGATCGTTGAGGGGGTCCGATGACTAGGTCGTGAGCGAAGCGAGTCAATGAAGCGATGGGATTGTTTTCTCAAGCTACGGTGGATGAGACATTGATCACGACAAGCAAAGGAATAAGTTTCGTGTTGAGTTCGGGAGAAGAAACCAAATAGATCAACTTGGTTCAAGCAACCGACGAAAAAGCATTGTCGGACAGCTATGAGACCGCATAGCATAAACAAGCATGTGGTCGCATGCCTCTATACCGAACCAAATGAAGGGCTTTTCACTCGTTCTATGCGACCACACAGAATTACACTATGCGGCCGCATAGTTCATTCTAGACGCGTATTTTTCCAATTTTTGCGTAATCTTCTATTTAAGTTAAAATTCTTTTATAGAATGTTTTAAGTATCTTGGAGACTTAAATTCCATTTTTAACTAGGTTTTATGGGTTCCCTATATATAGGACTCATTATATTTATTGTAAACACACAATTATTGAGATTATTATCGTAAAACTAAATTGATTTCTTCTCGTTCTTTATTGATTTAATTTTGAACTTATCAAGAATTAAATTCTTGTGACATTTTACAAATTCAAAGTAAGGTTCATAAGTTTTGTGATCACGGGTCAAGATATTGTTCGCGATTGTCTTGATTCTTGATTTAATAATTTATAGGATCGAGCTTTTCAAACGTTGATTCTTGAATTTCTTGGGTTGTTCTAATTTTTCATGGGTTCCATAACTTCAATTGCTACATGGGTTTGCATAAGTTAGTATCAGAGCAAGACTCCAAAATTAAGATTATATCCTTTTTTTTCATTGAGTCTTTATTTCCCCTTTTTTTTTCTTGCGTTCTTCTACTCAAGTCTTTGGTCCGTAAATTTCTCATCAAGAATTCAAAAGTTATTTTTGTACTCATTTTGTGTCCAAATCAATTTTTGTTTTCTTTGTCGGTGTCTTAGTTGAATTCCGACTCAAAAAAATTTGAAAAAAAATTCAGAAAATTCTGTGAACAGTGAGATTAAAAAAACATTTTATTTTATTTATCTCAAATTCAAGAACCACTTTCTTGAGTTCACATTTCATTCATATCATCCAGTTCCATTCCTACTTCTTGAGTCATTCTAGGTCACTTTCCTTACTTAATTCCTTGTTTGGGCTCCACAAGAGTTAAAATCTTGAGTGAGATCGAATTAATTCTTTGAAACACTTGCAAGAAAGCATTAAGTGGAAAAAGGTTTCGGTTAGACTAATAGATAGAAAAAGCCAATTTGAGAGATATACGAACTTATATACATGAGGCAAGTATCAAAATAGATTTAGAATGTCTAACATGGACGATTCTACTTCAAACGGGAAGGATAATCAAGTCAACATGTCGGATGAGGTGATACAGTGGTTCGAAAGGTTGTTTGAGGGTGTGAGAGAAGGATTGGATAGGCAAGATACATTGCTTGCTAATTTATGATGGGAACACTCTAGAGATATTCTTAATGCTAGGAGGTAAGGAAGGCAAGACCACAGAGCATAATATGCTGGAAATTGGGAAGCAGATAGTGATATCAATGAGAATGCATTAATGTATGTTGAGTTAGGAAGAATGATGGATAGATGAGTTAGGCATGAAAGAAGGGGTTGAGAGCTTGTTGAAGATGGTATCGATAGAAGTATGGGCAACATCAAGATGACAATTCCTTCATTTAAAGGAATGAGCGATCCGGAGACATATTTGGAGTGGGAAAAGAAAGTGGGGTTGATATTTGACTGCCACAACTACTCGGAGGAAAAGAAGGTAAAAATCGCGGTGCTTGAATTTACTGATTATGCTATTATTTGATGGGATTAAGTAGTAACATCTAGGAGAATGAACCATGAGAGGTCTATTAATACTTGGGAAGAATTGAAGGCTATCATGAAGAAGAAGTTTGTGTATAGTCATTATTATCAAGAGCTTCATAAAAAATTACAAAACCTCTACCAATGTTCTAGGAGTGTGGAGGATTATCATAAGGAGATGGAGATTGTGATGATTAGAACAAATGTTGAGGAGGATATGGAGGCCACAATAGCCTAGTTTTTGAATGGTTTGAATAGAGATATAGCTAATGTGGTAGAGTTGCAACATTACATAGAGTTGGAAGACATGCTATATGTAACTATGAAGGTGGAAAGACAATTGAAGAGGAAGGGGACAACTAGGTATACATCGGGTTCTAACTCTTCTTGGAAATTAACGTGGGATAATAATACGAGTGATGTGGCTATTTCAAAAGGTAGGACTGAGCTATCGAAAGGAAATGATGAAGTTTCTAGCAAGGCTACACCCAAGGTGGATTCCCAACCATCTAGGAATCAGGATATCAAGTGTTTTAGATACTTGGGGTCGGGACACATTGCTTCTCAATGTCCAAACAAAAGGACGACGATCTTGCGAGACAATGGAGACTGGTTAATGAGGTTGAATATGATGACATGCTCGAATTGGATGAAGCTAGAAATGACGAGGAAGTGGAATATGCAGTGGGAGAGCTATTGGTTACACAGTGAGCTCTTAGTGCTCAAATCAATATGGTTAGCACAACACTTGTTAAAAAATTGGGATTAACTATGCTAAAACATCATAGACCTTATAAATTTCAATGGTTGAATGAGTGTGGAGAGGTTAAGGTGAATAGGAAAGTATTGGTGCGTTTCTTAATTGGGTGATGTCATGATGAAGTGATGTGTGATGTAGTTTCTATGCATGTCAGACATATTTTGTTGGGGAGGCCATGACAATGTGATAGGAAAGTGATTCATGACGGGTCAAGATATTGTTCGCGATTGTCTTGGTTCTTGATTCAATAATTTATTAGGTTGGACTTTTCAAACGTTGATTCTTGGCTTTACTGGGTTGTTCTAATTTGTCGTAGATTCCGTAGCTTCAATTGCTACGTAGATTCACATAATTTATAGTTAAAGTTACTTTCGGTTATAAAGTTTTTGGTTTATTATCTCTGAACTTATTTGAAAATGATCTCAATAAGATATTAAGGTGGACCAGTTGGAAATAGACATGTTAAGATCATATCACATATAATTTCCATGATACACATCCATGATTGATCCATGTCATTTAATTATGTCGATATACGTGACCATTGATGTTTAGTTACGATATAAGTAGCAAAAGCTACTTTGATCTTATGTTGATATGATTGATAGACTGGATTGTTTGGGGATACATTCGGTAATGATAGTAAGTTTTTAGTACTCATAATGTTATGTTTAATGAACAAATATAAGGTGACACATGTAGCCCAAGTGGGAGATTGTAATGATTTTAATTGAATATGTTTGTTTATATGTGATATATTGTGTATTAAATTAAAGGGTATCAATTTTGGTTAAGCCTGTTTAAAGTGATCTAATAAAGTTTCAATAGTTTGGGCTTTGAAGTATCCAATTAAAGTGTGAGCCTTTATGTGTAGAAACTAGACGTGTTCCTAATTTCATGATGGACCGAACTAGGTTAACGGGTCGTTACTATATATATACGGTTATAGTCACCGAATCATAAATTTTGTTCATTCTGTTATGACTCCCATCATCAGATAAAAATAAGGAGTAATGTATTAATCTAGAAAACTAAAACTGCAGGATTAATTTATCGCATTAATCATGTTTGATTCAAGTACGCTTTCGCTTCAATTTACATATTCTTGATGATCCAACATGAGCGATTCATATAACGATAAAGAATATTGTCCAACAATGGGATGATGCTATAGATAAATACTTAGCCTCTTGATGTTGATATTTTGAAATGAATTTTATGAAAAATATTTAAAACAAAATTGTATGGTCAAAAGTATGAAAAAATTATGGATCAATGTACAAAATTATTTTATTAAAAATAAGCTTGAGAAAAATGAGTATAAAAAATATCTACCAAACATGTTTGGCTCCCGTTTATATATTGTTTATAAAAAATTTAAGTAACTTTTTATTCACATATTTCAAAAGATTAACAAATATTACTCACTTATTTATTATTAATTTCTTTCTATTTACGTTTTGAACCGTTCTTAAAAACTTCATAAACATGCAATTCAACAAAGAATCAAAAATAAAATAGAAAGAAAAATTTAAAAATCAAAAAACACAGAACCACCCTCATCTTCTCCAATCCCCAGCCCATTACTGACTAGAAAACCATATTAAAGTTTGCAAAAAAAAAAATTATTTTCATTGTAGAATTTTGTTTTAAACTAAAGAAAATTTAGAAAACATGGGAATCAGTCCTTCTATCAAGTTTCAAACAAAAAAATTAACAAATAACCACAATCATCTATTAAGAGTGGGTTTGATACACATTTTTAGGAGAGAATGCATTTTTTGTGATATGATGGTGAATATGTGGTTAAAAAAGAATGAAAGATTATTGATGTAATGAAAAATATTATTTTATTGAAAAATGTGTGATTGAAAATGAGTAGAAGAATGAAAATGAAAATGTGGCTTAAACGGGGCTGAATTATTCTAACGGTTTAAATTTATTTTATTAAAATGCTTTAAAATTTCAAAATCGATCACATCTAATTGTTATATAATCAGAATTATTATTTTTAGAATAATGCTATTTGCAGTCATTTACTATCGTAGTCGCCCACGTATTATACATGTGACAGTTAATGATTTGATGAGATAATAAAAAAGCAAAATAATTTCAAAAGTGTTCCTACAACGGTCGCCTACCTATGAAGCCCTACTAGGCTATGACTAAGAATATAATTAGGGTAATTAGCACTTAATGTTCTTATATTTTACTATTATTGTGGAAAATGTCATTACGGCATTTTCATCATTATTCTCACATTTCATTACGCAAAACGTCATTTTCATCACTTTTTTCAATTGAGAATTGTGAAATTATGAATATATCATTCTGTTTAAATAAAAAAATAATCAATTGTAATTATAGTCCCAATTTCTTAAAAAGTACAAACAAATCTCAAATAAATTATTAAAACGGTAATTAACACATACTATCCATATCTTTCAGTATTATTGTGAAAAATGTTCATACATTTTATTTTTTGACATTTTCATCCTTAATTACATCCTTGATTGCGCAAATCATCATTTTTATCTATTTTTATCAAAATTTTCAATAAAAAGTTGTGAAATAACAAATATACCACCTATTTAAATAAAAAAGTTAAAGGACTAATTACATTCATAGTCTCATTTTAAAAAAAAGTACAAACGAGCCCCAAATAAATTATTAAAAACTAGAAATAAAAAAAAATTTATGGTGTGTTAGAGCCACATTATTTTGGAAAAATGTATTCCGGAATAATAGATTGAGTGATTGAAAAAGAATGAAAAATTATTGATTTGAAAAATATTATTTTATTGAAAAATGTGTGGTTGAAAATGAGTAGAAGAATGAAAATGAAAATGAAAATTTTAATATATATCAAACACGGGCTTAATTTTTTTTTATATAAATAGGAGGGTATACTCATCATTTCACAATTCTTTATTGAGGAATTAGATAAAACTGGATAAAAATAATGGTTTGTGCAATTAAATGTGTCATTAATGATGAAAATGTAAAAAAAAATGAAATGTATAGATGTTTCGCAATAATAGTAAAATATATGAATATTATATACTAATTACTCTTTTAATAATTTATTTGGGACTCATTTGCATTTTTTTAAGTAATTGGATCTATGGTTGCAATTAGTTTTTTCTTTTTTTATTTAAATAGAAGGATATATTTGTCATTTCATAATTTTTAATTGAAAATGGATGAAATTGACATTTTGCTTAATGAAGGTGAAAATAAGAGTGAAAATGTGAAAAAAAAAAAAATGAAAGATAATGACATTTTCCATAATAATAATATAAGGTGAGGGTATTATGTGCAAATTACCCAATATAATTGTATTATTGATCTTCCATTATATATTAAAACTAGCACAAAAAGATAAAGGAGCAGCACGAAATGTTAAAAGTTACTCTTCAAAAATGTAAGATGTGAACAGAAAACGTTAAACAGAGATTTTGATTTATTTTATATTAAAGTTTTTATGTAAAAAATATATTATTTAATATTACTTCAGACTCTAATCACTTCTAGAAAAGTTTCATGATATTTTGATAAAAAAAAAATGTTTCTTTAAAATTTCAAAATTTATTAAACATAATAAAACCCTAAGAAATCAAGATTGAGTTTCGAAAATGTTTCTAACAGCTTTCAAAATGGACACACTAGCATTGGAAGTTTTCGTGTAATCTAGATGATGGAAACTATTCAAAATTTTATTTATTTATAACGTGATTCTCATAAAAATATGTCACTTAAATTTTTTTGGCTTAAGTTCAAGTTGAAAGCAAAATATCAATATATAAAATTAAACAAGTGACGGTCACATGAAAATCAATAGATAATTGGAGGATTCGTGTCCTCTAGAATTGATTGTATAACTATGACAAAAGTTGAAAACTTAATAAATTTTAGGTTTCAAAAAATGTTACTCATTTTGTAAATCTTGGAACTAATTTGTTACTGCGATGATAGGTTAGGGACCAATATGCAATTTCTCATTTTCCTTATAGAACATGATCATCAACTCTTTTAAGTCTATTATTTTGAAAAGTTCATACGGTGGTTGGTCCTCACTGAAAATTTTCATCCACCTAAAAATGACACATCTCACGTATCTTTCTTTTGGGATGATGCTATAGATAAATACTTAGCCTCTTGATGTAAATTTTTAGAAATAAATTTTATAAAAAGTAAATTTTTTTGAAAATTATATGGTCAAAGTAGAAAAAGTTATGGATCATTGGACAAAATTATGTTATTAAAAGAATATGTTGTCAAACTAAGTTGGGAAAAAAAGAGTATAAAAATTCTCTACCAAACCAAACCATCTTCTCCAACCCCCAGCCCATCATTGACTAGAAAACCGTATCAAAGTCTGCAAAAAAAATTATTTTCATTATAGTGTTTTGTTGTAAACTAAATAAAAATGTAAAAAAGATGGGGATCATTCCTACTATCAAGTTTTAATCTAAAAAATTATCAAATAATCACAATCCTCTATTAAATTATTCTAACAGTTCATTTTTTATTTATTTTTTATTAAAATGCTTTAAAATTTCAAAATCGATCACATGTAATTGTTATATAATTAGAATTATTATTTGTAGAATAATGTTATTTGTAGTCGTTCATTAACATAGTTGCCCTACGTAGCATACATATGGCGATTAATGATTTGATATATTAGACAATAAAAAAAGGTACATTAATGCATCTAGGCCCGGTTTTGGGCATAGGCAAATGAGGCCCGTGCCTCAAGCCCAATTTAAAAGGGGGCCTCAGATAAAAAAAAATTTTTTCTAGATGGAGAAATCAAATTTAAGGCCAATTCCTTCCTTTGGCTCCGTCCTCTGTGCGTGCATGCGAGAGATAATCTACAACTATGAGTGATATTTTCCAGAAACAAGCTTCCTGCTTCGAGTTTATCCTCCTCTTAGGTTTGTAATTCTATTTTATTTTCTTATATGTGCTTTGAAATGATCCTAATTTACTTTTATACTGATCATTCATAAAAAAAACACTAAAGCCTTTCTTGAGACCATTTGGACTGAAAAACTAACAAATCAACTATTATTTTCCTTTATTTATTGAGTTTTCTTTAAAGAGAATTGTGCCAATAATCTTCTTGTTTTACTTTCCACCCAATATTATAAGTGGAAAGAGTTAGATCGCACATATTTTTTGCTTTTGCCTTTTTCTTAATTAATATAAGTTATTACTTTGCAAAAAATTCAAAATTTAATGTGTTTTTTTACCCATATGTGTGTGTGTGTGTGTGTGTGTGTATATATATATATATATATATATATATATATATATATATATATGTGATTTTTATCCTTGTATATGATTATAATGCAAGTATTGTGTTTTTTTACCCATATATGTGTAAGTGTTATGCCCTTTGTCCAATCAACTTTGAACATAAACACTTTTAATGTATATATAATCGATGCATATTTATGACAATATTTATTATTTAATTGAATTAATATTCTAATAAATTAAATAATAGAATCCGTAGATTCATGTCATAGTGATTTGTTAATCACAAGGAGTTGTGATTGTGAGATACAAAGTACATATAACTGAATTATAAATCATCCTGGTCATATGTAATAACGGGATATGAATATCGTTATTACAGATAGACCATCACGTGTGGCGTTTCTTACTTGTGAAGTAAGTAGCTGATCTCACAAGTTAAAGTGTGGTGACACTTGAATGAACTCGTGGATGTTTTGTTATAGAACAAAACATTAGAGACCCGCTGGGGGATTCCACATGGATAACTATCTGAGTGTCAGTGGTTAATCTCTAACGTTCGGTAGTGGAATTGGTCCTTTGACTTGAGGTCATCATAGTGCATTATATGAGGACAGTCATACTTTGGTAATATTGGATGTTACTCTGCCAAGGGTCGCTAATATAGCATCGCTCGGGTATATCAAGAATCATATGAAGGTTGTGAATAATCAATAGAGTATTCGTCACTCTTAGATAGTAAGAGATTATGATCTACATTTTGATCCAGTTAAGCTGATAATGAAATCATTAGCCAAGATGAACTTATAAGTCGAAAATGAGTTTTCGACTTACATTGACTTAACAGTGGGATAAAAGATATGATCGATAATTGAGATTGACACATATCCATCTTGTAATTGATCGGATCATATTGACGAAAGGATTATAGTTTCACGGTAAACGAACAAATTTGGTTTTGTCACACCATATGACATTTCTCGTCACATGTATTGCCCGACACATTGCTAGATGTCAATCTGGGACGACGGATGTGAATTGATGATAAATTAAAACAGATATTTTAATTTATCAATTTTGATTAGATCAAAATAATAATTCACGTCGTTAGGTATCGTGATCAGGAACCTAATGAGTCACACACAAAAGAGAACCAGAAGAATGAGATTTACCAATTAATTAATTGACAAGTGTTGAACACTTAATTAATTTGGTTGCTTATTAATAGACCCGAATTAATTAATTAGATTAATTAAATGTTGGATCGAATTAAGTTTAAGAGACAAGTCAAGCCCGTTTGGACTTATATTAATAGGCTGCTAGGGTTTGAAAATTCCATGGAATTTTCATTATTCTTACTAGCACGAAAAAAGAAAACTTTAGCCACCATTCTTGTTCTATGTGTAGATCACCATTGGAGGCTGGACAATTTAACAGCTCAGATTGTAGATCATGATCATTCGAGCTCAAGAATCAGTAAAGGAGTTTGCAAAATTCATCAAATGTATTATTTTTATCACAATTTTTATCTAAATACAAAGCAGATCCTTGTTTGGGAATCGAAATTGCTTTATTTTCGCTGTGCATGATTAAGAAGATTCCCAACAATGGTATCAGAGCCTACTTTGTGTTTGTTAGAAATTGTTTTTTGCATGTTTGAACAATCAAAAATTGATTGTTTAATTTTTCTTGGATATAGCAATTTAATATATTTTTCATCTTTTAAAAATCTGTTTTTGAAAGATGATAAAAAATTTTGAATCGACTAAGGGAAAAATAATTTTTTGGTCGAAATGGCGGCTGAGGGTCAGCCACCGTCGGCTGCAACGACGGCAGCCTTCACTGCTGCACACAGATGCAGTGCATCGCAGCGTGCGACACTGTACCTACGATGCAATGGGTGCTGCTGTCGCTGCAGTTGCAGCGACAGCAGCTCGGGCGTGACACAGCAGCGCTTTCGCGCTGCTCAGCAAGGTTTTCGGTTGCTGCATGCGGCGAGATGTCGCCTGATTTGCGGCTCCCGCCGTAGCCGACGGGCAAAGGATTTTTTCTTTAGGGTTTTCTCTGTTTCAGACGGGTGAGATGTGGAGGCGGGGGCCTTTTGTGCAATATTTGAAATTTCAGGCCCCCACATTCAATTATGTTTGAAAGGGTCAGTTTGCAATTTTTAAAATAAGGACCTGTCATGTAATTAATTTTCTTGAAGGGCCTGTTTATAATTTTAAACCGGGGTCATGTTACAAATTTGAAATGGTTTTGAATTTAAATTTAAATAGGGATTTAAAATTGTTTTTAAAATGGTTTTAAATTAGTTTTTAAAAGGGTGACCCTAAAATTTCAATTTTGACCCGTTTAAAATTTTATTTAAGATTGACGACTTTTACATTTTCGTTAAAATTTGATTTTAACTTAAATATTAAAATTTGACCCTAAATTGAATTTTATTTTATTTTATTTTAATTAGGAGTTTTATCCTAAATTAAAATGTTAATTCAATTTAAATTAAAGTTGGACTTTAATTTAGTATTTAATTAAAATTAGATTTTAATTAAATTATCTCACCCTAATATATTCCTGAAATTAGAGTTGGACTCTAATTTGACATTTAATTGAAACTTGATTTTAATTAAATTGTCCCACCCCTAAAATTCTTCTTGAAATTAGAGTTGGACTATAATTTGGTATTTAATTAAAAGTTGATTTTAATTAAATGAGTTCGCCCTAAAGACTTAAAATTAGCACTCTAATTTTATATTTAATTAGAATTTGATTTCAATTAAATTGTCTAATCTGAAACTTTGAAATTAAAGTTGGACTCTAATTTGATATTTGATTAAAATTTGATTTTAATTAAATAGTTCCGTCATGTAATAGTGGAATTAGAATGAAATTCTAATTTGGTATATAAAATTAAATTTTGATTTTAATTAAATATACCCGCTAATTAAATTAATTGATTAATTTGATTAATTAATTATTTAATTGTTCAGATCTATTTGTCTAAATTAGTTTAGACGACTTTTATTGCTAGAGACTTAAAACATGTTTGAATATAATATTCGATATTATATAGAAAAACATTTTTGTGATGAATGTTTTATTAGTGGATGATTATGGACTCGACCATATGGATGTGTTGAATGATTAGTTTTATTCTTGTTGTTTTTATGGGCTTGCGAGCTCGTAATTTATTTTGGACATGCGAGTCCGTTATTATTGTGATTATTATGGGCATGCGTGTCCAAAATTATTTAGGTCTGCGTGTCAATTAGTATAGGATACATGTTGCAGCTGTACTAATTGGAGATGCAAGAAGAGGTGGAGACCATGGAGATGGAGCATTGTATGAATCAATGTTATACACCATAGGAACTGACCAATTAGTCTTCCTTACGGCTCGGAAAGACTAGATAGTATAAGTCCATAATCGTCCACACTATTATATGTATGTTTATTTGCATGCTAGATGTATAATAAGATATATATAATTATTACGATGAGACTTTTGCATGCAAAACCCCTCGTTAAAAATATTAAGTCAGTCTGTTATCTGTCTTCCATCATTATAGTGAAAAACGAGAATCCTAAATCGATCTCAACTTGTTGAGTACACTCAAGGCTGGTCTATTATGGATATGTTTGACACTATGAAATATTAGATATTTCTGAATGATGGGTTTGACTTAACTAAAATTTATATTTTGTTGAGTACACTCAATGAGATAAATTTTAGATGCATGTTGAAATATTAAGTCATATGTATATTCGCCTTCCTTCATTATAGTAAAAAACGAGAGTCCTAAATCGATCTCAACTTGTTGAGTACACTCAAGGCTAGTATATTAGGGATATGTTTGACATTATGAAATATTAGATATTTCTGAATGATGGGTTTGACTTAGTTAAAATTTAGCTTTTGTTGAGTATACTCAAGGAGATAAGTTTTAGAGGCATGTTAAGCTAACACATAAAATGTGTGAAGACAAAGAGTTATTAGCGTAATGATATGGGAGTTGTATGAAGATACAATCGATAATAGTATCTATCCAAATGTTTTATTAAAACTTGTTGAGTACACTCAAGGTTTTAATATAACAAATGGGATCCTAGCCCACTGAGAATCAAGTACGGATTCCACAAATTTATATGAGATGGTCATAAATTTGAGTTAAACGGTGGAAGCGAAATTAATTCAATAAAAGACCATGTTAAATTAATTGATGCATTACATATATATTATTTTTTTTTTACTTTTCGTCGTTTATATTAATTCAAACATTTCCTATACATGAAATGGGTCTCAAACTGGGACTGAAAATCGGAAGCATATCTTTTTCGGTTGGAAGTTGATATGTGATAGTACTTGGACTATATTTCATCTCTTTAGCTTCTTTCTTCATCCAATTAATACTAACACTCTCAAATCTTCATCGTGAGGTTCGATGTAACTATTGAGTATTTGCATTTCAGTCCCCGAACTTTGTATTTGATACAATTGAGCCATTTTATGCTATCTTTGCATTTGTTTCTCCAAATTTTCATAAAACATGGAGTTTTACCTACAAAATGAAATATAACACAACCTATGTAGTATTTTATCCAAAGAACAATAAAATATCATCATTTAGGACCTCGAATAAGTGTAGAAACTACACTTATTACATCCCAAACTTGATTATTTGTTTGTCCTTAAACAATACTAAAACCTAACAAACACACAATGCTCATTACCTAATTGGTGGTTAGTCAATCAAGTAAAGCAAAAAAAAAAAAAAAAAAAGGTTAGCTAGCTAATTTGGTTTTTTATCTCATGATTGAAATCATAATATTGGATATATGCACAGTTTCAAAATCACAATACATAAATTAAAGTCTATTTTTTCAATGTAAAATCAACGTGTGTGTGTGCGCGTGAAGAATTAAGCATAACATTATGAATTCATGAATTGTTTCAATTCTCGACCCTCAATGGTCAAATATATTCTTTCATCACTCATAAAATTCACACACCCCAAACTTATTATTGTCGCTCTTTTCAAGTGCGTTAATTAAGATTAAATTTTATAATATCTTCACATCTCTAGTTTAATTAAATCTAACTAATTGAAAGTTAATATGTCAATAAATAAGGATTCTCCATTAATTTTGATTGCTTCAATCTCTAGGACTTAATTAGGCTAACAATATCTTATCAAAAATCAAATTTTCTTAAACGAGTGTTTGAGACTTAATCAAGGCATTTGGTGCGTTTTCTATTTTATGTACCTATT
Source organism: Fraxinus excelsior (assembly GCA_019097785.1). Taxonomy (NCBI): domain Eukaryota; kingdom Viridiplantae; phylum Streptophyta; class Magnoliopsida; order Lamiales; family Oleaceae; genus Fraxinus; species Fraxinus excelsior. Next base: position 29,159,991 of record CM032631.1, on the reverse strand, counting down.
TTTTTTCTATATTTTTTTCTCTCAATTTTTTTCACCATTTTTTTTTTCTTTATTTACAGCATTCTCTTTCTTAATATTTCTAAAAGACCCATGTAACAAACTTTAGACCGATGACTCCCAAGTAAGTTGGCTTATGGCAACAGGTTTTAACACCCTTACATGCTTAATAACTCGAGTAAAAAAGGTTACGAAAAGAAATTTTCGAATAAAATGTGTTTTTTATGTTTTGATTAGTGCAATGTCCCTCATTAAACACATATTCAAGTAAAACGACCTCTAACTTGAGATTTTTACTCAATTGCATCCTATTGACCTTAGATAATCAACACAAGATTTTTAATTTCACACATGGAATCCCATTTATCTCAATATTTTTCTACAACAGTGAAATCTCCTAAATTATTATAAACTTGGTCCAAGGATATAAAATTTAGTGGTTTTGAATTTAGCATATATGGTCCACTATTTCAACTTATCCAATTAAGAAATCAATTCATCCCTACACAATGCTTAACTTAATTTATGTGCTCAATATATATCAAATTCCACATAAAAGATAAAAAATTAATCTAAGCATGTAACATATTCACCATTCATATATCAATTAACGATTCAATATATTTTTCTATGACAGACAGACCAACTAACTCACACAAGTATACAAAAAGAAAGTATATTTAAAATTTTTAATTTTTTAAAAACTAATGCAATAAAAAGCACACAAAACACATAAGCATAAGAATGACACAAACAAAAAAATGAAAAAAAAAAACGAAAACTCATGTTTTACACCCCGAAACTTAAGCAAGACATTGTTCTTAATATCTTAAATTCTAAGAGACTGTTCTCTTTGTGTTTGACTTTTGAATTTTGAATTCATTTTGTGTTTTGTGTTTTGAGTGTCTGTTTTGAAATTACTGAAAATGCTTTTTTTTTATCATTCTGAATTTTTTTTTCTCAAAACACAAAAAATGGAAAACGCGTTTACTTTAAAATTTTGAAAATGTTTTTTATAATATTTTATTCAAGAAATCTGATTATTCAATAAATTTTAATAGTTTAATGTTAATATAGTATTAAGTAACAAATAAATTTTGAAATTGGTGGATCTTAAAATATTTTTTTCTAGATATAAAAAATACAACATAAATTAAATTTGACAAGTCCTTATTTTTGTCATTGTACGTAACTTGTGACAAGAATTAACTAGTATCAAGTTACAACCAAACCTAATCAAATTGCAAAAAAAAAAAAAGCATTAATCTCATATTGACATAGTAATAAATATTTTAAAATCAGTCTTATCGAGCTCATGTTAGTTTTCACAATTCTTTCCAAATACAATTTTGATCGTCTAAAAATGATGACTATTACCTGTGATAATAAATAACATTACTCTTTGATTATAGATAAAACACTTACAAGTTTCAATCTCTCACAAAGTAAATTAACAAAAAGTAAATCACGGTTACACTATAATACAATGATAGATGTGGATTCAAATTTACGAATCTCTCAACTTAAATCATCTACAATGCGACTAATTTGAGAAACTGACTAACGCTGTCTCCAAACGTTATATACAGCGATTGAAGAAACTATGTCCCACATAGCCACCAGCCATTGCCCTTCGCACATTGGAATCAAACATTTTCGAGCTATCCCTCAACATTGCAGCTACATCAGGATTGAGAGGGTCCTCATGATTTGGTTTCTGCACAAATACAAGTCCACATGTTGGAGAGTACGATTAAACTAAAATGATCCAAACCAAAATCCATTTATTGGGTTGGGGGGGGGGGGGAGAATAATTTGCAATCAAGAAATAACAATTTCATATGTGCAAATAAAAGAATATGGTGAATGACCATGCTTGCCTATTCAAGAAAATACTCAAAAGTTTTCATTGTCTCCTTTCTTAAAAGTATATCAACTATATTAAACAACAAGCGAACCCTCGGTGTCAAGATTTGACTCTTTGCAAAGGAATTCCACTATTGTACAACAGGGTTACACAACACCTTTTCACCAAGATTCATAATTTTTGAATGCAAAAGAATCTACACGCACCTTAAACTTGAGGCAATCACAATTACTTTCTGCAAACAATCAGAAGGTCACTCAAATCCTAAATAGAACTGTGCCAGAAAGAAGCAACAACACAAATCTTAGGATTTCACAACAATTGCAACAAAAATGCAATCCTAGAGGACAAGACAAAGAAGCATATGGTGAGATCAATAGAGATAATTCATGTATAGGCACCAGCTAGTCGATAAATCCTAATTCTACTTATGTGTATGTCAGATTGAGATTTACAAATAATGGAAAGTCAATCAAGAGTAGCCAACATGAAGTTTCTACTCATAATGTAATCAGTACAAAAATACTAGTTTTCGATTTAAGAACTACTGGGGATGACTTAAATTTTAATTGGCTGGGAACATCCACGAGTTATATCCAACCAAACATGAGTTCATTTTTGAGCCCTTCAACATTAACAGATTGCATGTCCTTACAGCCTTCTCAGCCAGAAACATCTGTAGATCATAATCCTTCAACGTTGATCGAGGGCATTTCCCAACAGCTTGTTCTGTTAGAAAATCCTTCAAGAGATATGCAACGATGACAATTTATGCCAATTTTAGGACCATCTTTCCCACGATTGCCAGCAAACAAGGATGATGTCCAACACATTTCAACATCAGAAAATAGCAGCTTCCATCAACACCCCCTTATCCCATTACAACAAAAATTGCAAGAATCAAACGATTTTCTCACTGACAGGGAGATGAACAATATTTTATAAATAGAATAGGAACTACATATCCTCAATATACTTTGTAAGACTTGGATGATTCATTTTTTTGTTGATGATGAAAAAATTTGTACTTCAGATTTACAGTCAAAAGTCTTGCTATAGTAATTTTAGTTTCTTGCACTAAGAATCTGATATATATATATATAAAGCCTCTTTCAATGGACTAAGTTCTAACTTATAATACCGGCCTAAACCATCCAATTCAAATAAGGTTCTAATGATTCATGCCTAAGAGATGGAGGTATAGTGAGTTTTTCACTTGTTTTAAAAGCAGGTCCTGATGTTTTAAAATAGCAGAGATATGAAATAAGTAAAAAAATCAAAAAAAAAAGAAGCTCCAAGACAAGAATCAGAAAGACTCCAAGGCATACCATATAAAGAACCACATACCGAATATACGACATTGATGTTAAACAGAGAAAGGAACTCAACACAATATCCTCCATCACTTAAATAACCCTTCAAAATCCTGATCACCAATCAAATACAACAAAAATTCATATAAGCCAAATCCCGCAATAACAAAATCAACATTTCATCAAAATTCCCTAAATTCTGCTATTGATAACCTTTAACCAGAGATGGGATAAGTCCATATCTCCAAAAGAATAATGCTACGTCACTAAGTTCCATACTTATAAAGCGATATTTTGATCTAAATTTATTTCCACCATCCAGAGCCACAAGAAACAATCCCAGTTAACGAATTCATAGCAACACTTGCCTGAGACAATTGGTTTTCTGACTAAAAAATGATTTCACAAAATCTCACGGACTGCTCCAACAAGCTCAGCCTATTCCGGACGAAATTGAGGCTAACCTGTGGTAGAATTAGATGACGATTGAAAGATGGCTGGATGTGGAAGTAACTGGGAAAAAATCGTGATTGTACTCACGATTTTGGATGTGAATTGGAGCTATTTCGAGCGGTTTGGTGGACAGGCGACGGTCGGAAGTTGTAAAGGAAGGTGAGGGGGCGCCGGTGGTGTGGGGGTCCCCACGGCGGTGGTGGGTGGTTGAAGTTATTGATGGAAGAAGGCGGCAGTAGCTCAAGCAAGAGGAAGAAATGTATGGGAAAAATGAAAATGAGACCGTTTCCCGTGTTTTTACTCTATAGTGTGTTTTGGGAAGAAAATGGGCAAAACGTCTGTTTAGGCGTTTTGCAATTTCAGTAGAATTGTTTTTTTATTTTCAAAAATTTATTTTTGAAAACGGCAAAAAGAATACATTTTCACTGTTTTGAAAAATCGAAAACAGAAAACGATCTGAAAACAGCAAAGAGAACATCCCCTAAATCTTCATATAAAAGGGTAGGGAATAAAATGAAGAAAAAAACTCTCCTGATATGAATTGTAATCCAATGGTTAGTTTCTTATTGCTCCCGTTAGCTCCTTAGTTTTGGTTGAATTAAGTCTTCCGTGACATCATATTCTGCGCAATACAGTCAAATTAAAGCATTAAGATCAAAAAACTAAAAGAAGTGTTACTTAACTCTAACATCTAATAAACCACTAACATATCGAAGATTTAAGGGGAAATGTGTTATGGATGATGAGTCCCTAAAATTGAATAGTAAAAAAAACTAAAATCATCCTATTAATAGAAAACATAATAAATAGAAGGGAAGGAAAATTGGGTTGCCTCCTAATAAGCACTTTGTTTAAAGTCCTTAGCTTGACTTTATTGTTTCAGCATCATGGAATTTTGAAAAACGCTTTTGATGCCTTGCTCAGTTTGCCTCTTTTGACTTTACTCCACTCTTCATTGCTTCTACAAATTTTAACACCGTCCTCTCCGCGTGATATTATATGCCTATCTCCCCCGATTTGAATTCAACTACATAGACTTCTTCCTTCTCTTCGGGCATAATTACGAATTCAATGATAGGGAAATCAATAAAGTCGACAAAATGTGGGTTAACGTCTTCTTCATTAATTACCTCATTTTTGTTCCTTTGTAATTGATCGTTCACGTCTTTACTCTCGTCTTCTATAATTGATATCTCCTCGAGTTGAACTATCAATTCACAATTTAAATCCATGGGCAATGTAAACTCTTTTCTTTCAAACTTTTCGAGTAGATTGTATCTCCACCTTTTAAATTTATACTAGAATACACCATCTTCCACACACAGTTTGTTTTCATCTAACCTGACAAGATCAGTTGTGTATTTTGCAATTGCCTCCTCGTTCAACAAGGAAGGACCCAATTTCACAAATATGTCGGAAGGGATACACTCGCCCACATTCAAATAGGCTTCAATAGATTGTCAATTGATAGTCTTCGACATCTTAAATATTATTTAAACCACAAGAGCTTGAGCTGATAGGATTCAGTGCATGTATTCACACAGTAGTCAATATAATGCACCTCATAACATAATTCACAATATATATCTTCTTCCACATAATCCATGTTGAGATTATTTATTGCAAAAATCTTTCTACAATTCTAGCGTCAAAATCTTAGATGCATTGTTGAATGACACCTGGATAGAATATCAAATAAGAGAGAGATCAGGTGGATAGCCAAAATAAAAAAAATAGAATTTAATATAAGCTAATAAACTAAAATTAAATCTATTATTCCCCAGAAACGGCGCAAAAAACTTGTTCGAACAAAACCCGCAAGCGTACGAGATCGTTATACAAGTAATACGATTTTTAAGTTAAGTGTATCGTTCCCACAAGGAATAATGTTTAATTTTTAATTCAATAGATACTATTAAATTTGATGTGTAATGAAATCAAAAGATACGTTTTGCATATTTTCCATACTAATCCTAAACTAAGAAAACGAATAAAATATTTATTTAATATGTAAATGTTTGTTTTGAAATTGTGAATCCCTTATTGTTATTTAATTCAATTCTTAATTTAGTAAATTCATGCATTTAAGATAATCGATAATTCACTATTATTCAATATTCTTTTTTAAGATATATTAAACATATATTTAACACGACCCAATCATATTCTAATTCTGAATATATATGAAAAATATCTATTGAATCACATGATTTATCACGCATGATTGCACATGCCATATATATTATTCCTAATACATATTGTCTATATGTTGATTTTGTAGCGTTCTAGACTTATTGTGAGTATTCTTGTACTACAAAAAGTAACTTATTATCTAATTGATGATCAAGAAATCAAATATTTTAATGGGAATGCAAAACCAATCTAGAAAAAAAAAATACTAAACTAATTAACTTGAATTAAAAATAAACAAAAATATGATTCGTCATTCATCCAACACAATGAAAAACTTAGTCTAACATTCTTATAATTAAATTAAACAAGAATAATTGTAAAAACATCACCCGAAAATAAGAAAGATGGAAGAAGTAGGAAAAATCCACGTTTTTTACTCAAATCATCAAACTGGGCTATGAATTTTCAAAATCCTTATATGATTCACCTTGAATTGATGTATAGACTTGTTCTTCGCCTTCAAAATATGTAGAATATGATGAAATTTAAGTTCAATGGAGGTCCCTCTCACGTTGTGGTCTAGTTTGGTATTTAAAGGATGCCAAAAAAATTGCATTGAATTGTTACCAAAACAAAATAAGTAAAATCATATTTTTCCCTTTTTGTACTAAGGCATACACCTAAACATATCTAGGGCGTGTGCCTGACTGGTTTGGGAAGCCTCAGGCACGACTTTTTTGGTTGGGGTGCGCGTCTCTCCTACAGGCGAGGGTGCGTGCTTCGCCTAATTTACGGTAGCTGAACTTCTCTCAGTATTTTTGTCATAACTTTCTCTCCAAATATCTAATTGAAGTGATTCAAAGTGAATTGGGAAGATAAATCAGAGAGATACAAATTTTTCAGAAATATAAGTTTTCCAATTCGAACACTTCCTATGCCAAAAATGGGTTTCAAACTGGGACTGAAAATCGGAAGCATATATGTTTCGACTGGAAGTTGATATGTGATAGTATTTGGACTATATTTCATCCCTTTGACTTATTTCCTCATACAATTGATGCATAACACTCTCAAATCTTCATCTTGAGGTTCGACATAACTTTTGAATATTTGCATTTTTGTCCCCGAACTTTGTATTTGATACAATTGAGCCATTTACGCTATCTTTGGATTTTGTTCTCCAATTCTTTATCAAACATTAAGTTTTACCTACAAAATGAAATATAACACAAGTTAGATATCATTTTATCCAAAAATTAGTAAAACATCATCATTTAGTACCTCGAATAAGTGTAGAAATTACCCTTAACAAAATTCTTGAAAAACAATTAAAAATGAAGAAGCTCAAAGACTAAACCACTTCAAAACAAGAAGTTCTTCAGTAACTCTAAGCAAAATCCTACCTTATCCATGGAAAAGAGTCAAAATCGTGTTCAATGTCATGAATGCAAAGGGTTCGGGCACGTAGCCGCTGATTGCGCAAACACTTTAAAGAAGTCTCGAGGCAAGAAATCTATGAACATAATCTGGAGCGAAGATGAAGATAAGGAGTCGAACTCAGATGATGAGGACAAAACTGATGAAAACTAGGTAATCTCTCTAATTATCAACCTTCAGTTTAATGCTAATATGTCACGTCTGTTGTCTATAGGTCGGAACCTACTGAATACAGGTTTAGCTGAAACCAATAATGGTGTTCAGAATGTAAAACTCTAAAAAGATACCTGAAAGCTGAACAAGAAAAAAAATATTACCCTTCTAGCAATGGTTAAATACACTGAAGAAGAAAGAGACGTAGTAACAACCGATAGAGAATCCATATCTAAAATAGTAAATGTAAAGGAAAAACAATTGCTGGGACTTCAAGCTGAATTAGATCGTGCCAAGAAAAGAGTCAAACAGCTGACGATTGGATCTGCCCGCCTTAGCGAAGTACTTAGCTATGGAAGAACTTCTAATCACAAAGTAGGTCTGGGATATAAAGGGAAAGGAAAGGAGAAAGAAACCACTTCATTGATGTTCGTCAAAACAGTAGTAGGATCGAAAAAAGTACAAAGTTAGTCATCTGAAACTGCTGTCAAAGTGCCCACAGACCTACCACCAGCAAGACAGTACCACGACAGACACTCCACTGCAGGTTCTGACTACCTCAGAAAAATCTATTTCAAATAATAGGATCAGACAAATAGGTAAAACATCGGATACATAACTCACAACATAAGATCAGATGTAATATTTGTGATTAGTATGGACACAAATCGCACTACTGCTTAACACAGAAAATCGAATCACATTAAGAAAGTTAACTTGCTAACTGACACATTAAGACAAAATATTAAGGATAGAATAAGGAAAGTTGAATACATAAAGGTGATCTTAGGAGTTATGATATTAATGTTGCTCGTAAATTTATTGTACCTAATTCCCGGTACTTTCTTAGTGGTTGTTCTATATATATTACTAATAATCGTTATATGTTTACTAATTTTAAAATTCATGCAAAAGGAATGGTTACCATGTTCTGTGATAATACTAGTGCCATAAATATCTTTAAGAATCCTATTCAACTATCTAGAACTAAGCACATTGATATTCGATGTCATTTCATTAGAGACATAGTTGAAGAAATATTATTACACATTGAAGGACAACTCACTGATTTACTTACCAAGGCTTTAGATATTATTAGATTTGAAACTTTGCGAAAAGTCGTTGGCATATGCATGATCATTAAAAGCCAGTTCGATGTGTATAATTTTTTTATTTGATTATGTGTGTTCAATTTGTTTGTACGTGTTTCGCATTTATATGAAAAAAAAAATTGAAAAAGATAAAAAGAGAAATTGGAGCTTTTCTTGCAAATGTCGTAAAATGTGAAATTTTGATTGGTTTGTTATTATTGAGATAAAATTGGAATCTCCAATTAGTGTGGTGTGCTTACTATAACTTATAGTAAATTATTGTTAGATAAGTACACTATTAAGACACTGTGATAACATTGTTATGATCATTTACTGACTAGGTAGGTATCTTAAGGTGACATGTGTTTAAGTATATATCTATTGTTAGTATTTATGTCTCTCAGCACTATAGTATGTTGTTGTATAAACACACAAGGTCATTGGAGGAGAGGGCTACCACCATAGATGAGTGAAACCGTCCTTGATAATGAACATTAGGGCCGGGCAAAATGTCCGAACCGAACCGAACCGAACCGAACGGGTTTTCTTAAATTAAAAACCTGAACGAGTATCCGAATCGAGAACCGACGGGTTCGGTTCGGTTCTCGGTTCTAGACCAAGAACCGAATAAGAATCGAATTTTTTTTTTGACAATTGGACATTTGAGCTTCAAGTATATTGAATATAACCCAAACCAACATAAAAAAAATTGAAAAAAAAACCACTAAATATAAAAGGGACAGAGCCCTAGAATTTCCGGTCTTCTCTTCTTCAAAACCGACCAACATAAAAAAAATTGCAAAAAAAAAAGCTACTAAATATAAAAGGGAAAGAGCCATAAAATTTTCGGTCTTCTCTTCTTCTTCTTTCTCTAGTCCATTCCCACCGCACAACATGTTTCTCGTCCAGTCTTGAGTCATTTTCCCACACTAAGCTGGAGTACTCTCGTATTTATTCTTTTCATATTTAAGAGACGTGAGATTTTACCCTCTTAACGCTGACAGTGTTTTTGTTTTTTTATCGTGTTTACAATGACAAGTTTTCTAAGCCTTCCAAGAGCTTTGCACAGAGATTTTCAGCTCTAGCTACTGGATTCTTTTTCTTTACATGGTACTCAAGAAATTGTTAACATTTTAATGTTACATGGCAAGTCAAGCAATCGATGATTACATTACATACTTGGTAAGTATTTTTAATACTTTAAAATATTACGTTCATTTGTAAAAGCTAAGATTGAACCTGATCAATATTCACACACAGATTCACTTGGTGAAAGTACTGAGCACGTTGGGATTACCTCACTTCTTACAATGTTTTCAGAAAACATGAATGATGTTGGTACCACTTCTCAAAATGGAGAACATAGTTAGATGCTTTTATATGTTACCTTTTGGTAGGTAAGCAGTGGAGCAATAACTGTTTGAGGGAAGCAGCAAAAAAAATTGTGATCTATATTGTTAGTACTAAAGTGTTAGCATTTTGTGAAAACATTCTAATATGTTATGGATTAATTATTCAAGACGCACTGACAAAGTTTTCTAAATATATTTATATAGTGTTATTATAAATGTTAAAAAAATTAATTATAGTAGGAACTGAACAGGACCGAACCGAACCCGAACGGTTCCATTTACTAAATACACGAAAATTTCTGGAACCGAAAAAACCGAACCGAACCGACCGGCGCCCACCCCTAATGAACATAAATCATGAGAGAAAAGCTACCCCTATAGCTGTGTGAAAGTCAACTCCATGAATTCAAAGCACTATGACCTAAAATAATATAGAAAAGGTCAATCACATCAGCATGTTAAACAATAGAAAAGAATATATATTGATGCTCTAGTTTGGTACACACATATTTTTATTTATAAAGACAATATCATATTATGGCTGGTTGAAACACACTTTAGCATGTAATAATTGGAAGTGTTAAATCTAGTTAAGACATGATTCATAATTAATTATGTCTAAAGTGTCACATCACACACCCACATTTCAATTTGAAAAACTAATTGAATTAATTGTGAGCAAACATTTGAATGGAAATTTCATGCTTATCTTGAGAATTTTAAGTTGATTGTGAAATTTGTCCAAAAATTTTGCGAATGATTCAATTTTCAGTAAATTTCAGATTTTGTGATTGAACGTGTGGGCTTTTCGTAGAATTTTCGATTAGTAGTTTGAACTGGACAGTAAACTCTAGTATCAACTGCATGAAGGAAAAATTGAGGAATAATGTTTATAACCAATATCTAGGTTAAGTACCACCAAACATCTCACCATATCGTCAACTAATATGGTCGGAATCACCTCACAAAGCCAGCACGCAAATCTGAAAATTGTCGAAATCTCATTTTACGGTCGGTAACTTGATCGCGGACCACCACCAGTCGATTTCTCACACCCAGAAGACCCCAACCATGGTCTCAATCTACCCCAAACATCGCTGCAGCAATCTTAATTTGTTGCAGAAACCTCAATCGATGGACTGCCTTGCATACGAACTGTCCCAGCATGTTCGTCCACATTGAGCCTAAATGGATGATGACCCGTGGCTGGAATAGATGTGCCATGAAGGGAGGGTTCCATAATAGGTAGTTTGCGATCGTGGGAACTACCGTCGTCGCCGAAAAATGTGATTGTTGGCCGCGAGTTCATTGATTCGAAATTCTACTGTAGATTTCGATTTTCTATGTTATTTGGTGTAATAAGACCATGTCTGGATGCGCCATGTTGAGCTTGGGCGACCTGTGGAGTGTTATTAACATGGGCATCAATGGAGTTGCTCGAATTTTGAAGAAAATCGTGCGTGAGAGGCTTATTTTGGGTTGAAATTAGCTCGATTTTGCTATGTTTTGGAGTTGTTGTTTGTGTCAGGATGGTAGAGGTTAATGATGAGATATTGGTCCTGCAAATATTTGGTGGCAACGATGGCCGGACGTTGGCGGCGCCTATGGTGAAAGAGAGAAGATGGAGAATTTTACCAATGAGGTCTTAAAGCTTCTATGTCCATGTGTTTTGGTCTTTTAAGTTTGAATTGTTATCACAACAGTCCTAATAGTAAGTTCAGTGACCGTTTGTAAAAGCGCATGAAATTTTAGTGATCGTTTCTGCAAGTTTTAAACTTTAGTGACCGTTTTGTAATTTTTAGGTAAGTTCAGTGACCGTTTGTGAAATTAATCCAATTTTTTTTTAGTTTCAAGTTATTTTGTAGATTATAATTGGAAGGTGTACTTGGGGGGGGGTGTGATTATTTGTCGAACCAGCTAGTTGTACTCCTACAGCACCAAAGATACAAGGTTTAGACCTCTTGTCATGTTAGACTAAAGCAACTGCTGTTACTGAAAAGAGATCTAGGTCTGACCTAGCAGAGGAAGTCAAAAAAGATATTGAGACCCCAACTCTAGACAACCAGTCTACATCAACTTGCTACGTGCTAAGAAGTTCACTAATTGGTTGGTCATATAATCTTGACTTTATCATTTTGACTCCGACTCTCTGATAAAACTATTTGCTCCTTAACATTTTATAATGTGCTTTTAATTTCAAAAAAATAGGTGTAGTAGATTAATGAGTGATGGTGAAAACAAAAACATGAGTTTTATCATGCCTAAGTAGGGGGAGTTGTGTGCTATATGTGATAACTAACTGAGTAGAAGTGGTTCATGTACTGCATTTTGCAAAAACTCTACACACACTCGCTATAGTGATATTAAATGTTTTTAAAATAAAGTTAAGCCGGATGAGGAGTTTGTAATTAAAATATATTTTATATTTTTACTTATTATTTATTTATTGGTTTGCTTAAATTAGAATGATTTTTAAATGTCAAAACATGTTCAACTGATGCAGTCAAAACAAGGTAAGCCCATCATTGGGTGTTACACGTTAATAGATTCTTGGCTACAATTTTTAAGGGTCTTTTAATTTAAAAAATTAACAGGGAAATAACTCATTTAATAAAAACGTTAAGACAAATATTTGGCGCCTAGTAAAAGAAATCTTAAAACGACAAGTTACTAGTTTGTTAGCTATAGTAGGGGAGAGAATTATGTGAATTTAGTAATGAATAGTATAGCTTCTCAGTATAAATAGGGGAGGGTAGTTTCATTTCAATCGGGCAGAAATCAAAGGTGAAAGCTTAGCAAAATGAAGTCAACACCCCCCCCCCCCCGCCAAATATTTATAATGAGAAGCCTATGGCCCTATACAATTCATTCTAATAAATTCCTATAATACCCCTCCCTTTAGCTAACCAACTAGTAACTTATTATAGAGCAGCTAGAAAACTCTCCCTTGGGTATGGCCAAATAACAAGGGAAAACAAGTTAAAAATTCAAAAGGGATGGCATGATCAGCAAGTAAATGAAGTAACTAATAAGGAATCCGAGGCCCACTGCCTCCTTAACCAACTTGCATGGTGGCAAAGTACCAATATTGACTCTCGTGTGTATGAACTTTTTGGTTTCAGCCATATAGGGATGATAAAAAAATTCGTCAAACTCGATACCTGCGAGTACCCGCTTAATCGGGTATTCGGGTAGGGACGGGACGAGAAACTTTGCCCTGGGGTAGGTACGAGTAACAAGGGTCCCGCCCCGTCCCATTTAATTATTATATATTTTTTTTTAATTTTTAGAACTCAATACTTTAAAGGAAAATTTGCAGCAACAGTCCCTAAGCTATCTAATTTTTGCAAAATTTACCCTGACCTTCATCTTGTACCAATAAAGGTCTCCTAACCTTTCATAAATATGCAGTTGGAGTCCAAATGGATGTAAAACATCAATTGATATTTAGTTGACCAAGAAAGTCAAAATTTGATTAATTTTGACCAAATTAAAATGGGCAAAATGGTACTTTTGCTACTTTCCATATTAAATTAAAAAAAAAACTAAAAATAAATATATAAACCCACCCCTACCCCCAAATGAAAACAATATAATAACCCTTCTTCTTTGAGAAGACCTTATCAAAAACTGCCACCATCGCTACCTTTGACACACACCCCTACCACAACTCTCACTCACAACCACCCACTCACCATCTCACCTTCCATCCCACTGCACATTAGAAAATCAAACTAAGAAAACTCACCCCACACTTGAAAATCATTCCAAGAAAAATAACCGCCCACGCCCACCACCATCAATCTGAAACCAAAAATCAAATTCATCTCTACCAACACGCAGTCGTACTGATTTTTCATTTGGAACGTCTTTTGCAGCCGCAAATAACCATTGCCATCAACCATCAATTAACGCATGAGAAAGGTAGACACATAGTTTATGTAGTAGGCACACATTGTAGGATAATTATTTCAAATACTTGGATCTCGGATTTATACTTAGATATTGGATATGCAGAATCGGTACCGGATTTACAAATATAGTTTTTGCATATTATAACAAGTCAAATTGTATGACAATTTCTATGAATTGATAACCACCATAAGAAATAACAGATTTAAAGTTTTGTTAATTACAGTAAATAATTAAAGAGAATTGCAGAATATTAATATGCAAAAACGAGACACTATAAAACTTTTAATCCGAGACCTGTGTTACACACAGTTTCTTTAAAATATATTTGCCCCCTCACCGTACGTGTTTGAGGTATAATCCGAGCGTCTGCTTCCCAGGATACAATAGAGAAATCAGTAAAATCCGAGCACAACAGATTCTAATTCGGTAAACTGAACAAGTGTCTGAAAAAAATCACCACAGACTCGAACAGAAATGGAAAATGCAGAAAACTAGAGACTGTATGCAATGAAATCACAGATGATTTTTCGTGTATTAAACTGTGGAAAAATGAGATACATTTAAAGACTGACTGCCCATTCATTTCATAACAATTATAATAGAAGTTTTTGGAGTTTCAACAGTTTTGGAAAACCAAAAGTCTGTTGAAAAATTAAAAAATGTAGCAAAACGTGGACACTACTAAAAAGCCAATTTTGCTCCTTTCGGTCCGACATTCGTGTACGCGGGTCGCGCCCGCAGACAAGTTCAAGGTCCGAATCCTATTTCGGTCTAAGATTTGCACCCCCCTGCGCGCGCACGTAGAGAGAACCTCTATACTACATATAATTACACCATTCTAAAGTGTAATCCTTTATAAAGTGGTTTTAGTTTTCATCCATTTTCTATGTGGGACAAACCTTATTTTTAGTTTTCCCACCAACATAAACTCCTTTCACATGGTATACTTTGAGTTTCAATTTCTCATTCACCCGAACATCATTTTTGGCAAATAAATATATGATTTTGATGTACTCATGGAGGAGAACACAAATCAACTTTCATTTTCCAAAATAGCCAAGCGGTTCCCGCTCAAAATTAGTGTCAAAGTCAGCCCACAAACTCTTTATTTTTCCAGTTTTTCCAACAATCCCCTACATGAATGAAAATTGGGAGCAACACATAAATGTGACATATGAAGACTTGGTGATATAGTTCAACGGTTGAAACCTGCATAGGATAGGTATGTGTTACCCTTTGAACATTCTCTTGTGAAAGCATATTTACTTTACTGGCTGACCAGTAGACGCTGTCTTTGAACTGTTATTCCGTTTATGTAAACGAGGGCATACTCCACACAGGATTCTTCCCAACACATTTCGATTTGTATTATTATGTTCGTTTTGGCCATAAACATACGCCTGGTTCTGTGAGAGTTCACAAGAATTACGCCCCACAATTCCCTTAGAAGCGGCCCCACTTGTTTCTCACATAGGTGATTTCTTATTACAAGTAACCCGCATTACTTGGCTCGAATTTTTGACGCATAAGAATCATTAAAAGCCTATTGCTTATCCTTTATCTTTACGGGCATCACTGTTGCATCATAGGAATGGACAGAAGGTAATATCCTCCACAGTGATTCTATCAAGTTTTTACAATTAGGTTGTCCCTTTGAACCTAGATTTTAGGATCTCTAGTCAACTAGGTTGGGTTTTTCTTTGTATTAACTTATCCATTCAAGGGCTTAAGTCCCATTCATCTCGATGATTTTTCAACTAACTCTCTATTTAACCCTTTGGTTAGCGGATCCGCAATGTTATCCTTTGATTTTACATAATCAACAGTGATAACTCCAGTTGAGAGTAATTTCCTTATGGTATTGTGGCTACGATGTATATGTCTAGACTTACCATTATACATGTTACTCTGTGCCCTTCCAATTGCCGATTGACTATCACAATATATGCAAATTGCTGGCACATGTTTTGACCATCTTGGAATATCCTCTAAGAAGTTGCGCAACCACTCAGTCTCTTTACCACTTTTATCTAAAGTTATAAACTCAGATTCCATAGTGGATATGGCTATCACTGTTTGTTTAGAGGATTTCCAGGATATAGCTACACCTGTCAATGTGAACACAAATCCCTCGTGGACTTTGAGTCTTTTATATCAGATATTCAATTGGCATCAGTATATCCTTCAATGACCGCTGGATATCTAGTATAGTGCAGTCCAAAATTACATGTATATCTCAAGTACCTTAGTACTCTTACTATTCCTTTCCAGTGATTAGCTCCTGGATTACTCGTATATCTACTCAGTTTACTCACCGTGTAGGCTATGTCTGGTCTTGTACAACTCATCAAGTACATCAGACTCCTAATAACTCTCGAGTATTCTACTTGAGATACACTATCGCCTTTGTTTTTGGATAGATGTTGACTTGTATCTATCGGTGTTCTAGCCATTTCAGTATCATCCTTACTGAACTTCTCTAAAATTCTATTCACATAATGTGACTGTCTTAGAGCAAGCCCATCTGATGTTCTTGAAATTTTGATTCCAAGTACAACATCAGCTAAACTCATATCTTTCATGTCAAATCTCGAATTTAACATATCTTTAGTTGATTTAATCATCTTATTGTCACTACCAACAATAAGCATGTCGTCAACGTAAAGACATAAAATGACATAACAATTTCTAGTATCTTTAACGTACACACATTTGTCACACTTGTTGATTTTAAATCCACTCTACATCATGACACTGTCAAATTTTTCGTGCCATTGTTTTGGTGCTTGTTTCAAGCCATATAATGACTTCACCAATTTACAAACCTTCTTTTCTTGCCCTGGAGATGAAAACCCAACGAGTTGTTCCATATAGATTTCTTCATCTAAATCTCCATTCAAGAAGGCAGTCTTAACATCCATTTGATTTACTTCAAGATTTCGTAGAGCGGCAATCGCAAGTATCATCCTAATAGATGTTATTCTCGTTACTGGAGAATATGTATCAAAGTAATCAAGGCCTTCCAGTTGTCTGTAACCTTTTATTATTAATCTGGCCTTATACTTTTCAATAGATCCATCTGCTTTCATTTTTCGTTTGAAAATCCATCTATAGCCTAGTGGTTTACTTCCTGGAGGAAGATCCACTAGCTCCCATGTATGATTTTGCAAAATGGAATCTATTTCACTTTGAATGGCCTCTTTCCATTGAGATCCTTCTGATGAGTTCACAGCTTCTTGATAGCTTTGAGGTTCACTTTCTAGCATATAGGTCAGAAAATTTGGACCATAAGATTTTTTTGTCCTTTCCCTTTTGCTACGTCTTGGTTCAACCTCAACCTCCTCTTCTAATTCTTGGTACTGACTATTTCTAGTCATAGTCTCATATGTCCGTTTAGAAGAGCTTGCCTCTTCTTTGGACTTGCATGAAAATACAGTTCAAAGAACGAAGCATTTCTCGATTCCATTATCGTGTTTTGTGTATATCTGGAATTTTAGATTCATACATAAGAAATCGATAAGCACTACTATTTTGAGCATATCCAATGAAGATACAATCTACAGTTTTCGGGCCTATCTTCACCTTCTTTGGTGTTGGGACAGCCACTTTATCAAGACACCCCCACACTCGTAAATATTTATAGGAAGACTTTCTTCCTTTCCGTAACTCATAAGGGGTCTTTTCCATTTTCTTTCAGGCCACCTTATTTAAAAGGTAATTTACTGATAACACAGCCTCCCCCACATGTTCTGAGGTAACCCAGAACTTACCAACATTGCATTCATCATTTCTTTTAAGATACGATTTTTCCTTTCAGCAACACCATTTTGTTGCGGTGAATAAGGTGCGGTGGTTTCATGTATGATTCCGTGTTGTGCACAAAATTCAGCGAACGGTGCTTCATACCCACCACCTCGATCGCTTTTTATCACCTTAATTTTCTTGTTAAGTTGATTATCAACTTCATTCTTGTAGAGAATAAATTTCTCTATCGCTTCATCATAACTCTTTAGCAAGTACACATAGCAATATTTTGTGCTATCGTCGACAAAAGTAATGAAATACTTGTTGCTACCTCTTGTTTGTACAAATTTTAAATCACATATATCACTGTGAATTAAATCAAGTGGTTCTGTATTCCGTTCAATTGATTTAAATGATGACCTTGTCAATTTTGCTTCAACACAAGTTTCACACTTATGTTTGGAATCAATATGGAACGCGGGTATGCAATTCAAGTTAACTAGTCTACGTAAAGAATCATAGTTAACATGTCATAGTCTACCATGCCACACATTGGAAGAGTCAAGCAAGTAAGCGGAAGAGTTCACTTTATTCATTTTTGGTTTAACAACCATTACATTCAACTTAAACATACCATCGGAAACGTAGCCTTTTCCGACAAACATTCCACTCTTTGACAAAATGACTTTGTCCGACTCAAATACAATATGAAAATCATGTTTATTTAACGACGACCTGGACACAAGGTTCTTGCAAATTTTCGGCACATACAGCACATTGTTAAGAGTCAGCTCTTTCCCCGAAGTCATCTTCAAAACCACTTTTCCTTGTCCTTTGATTTCGGAAGTTGCTGAGTTTCCCATGAACAACTTCTCTCCATTTTCAATTGCTTCGAAAGCAGCAAATAGTTCTTTATCAGAACACACATGTCTCGTAGCTCCGGTGTCAATCCACCATTCTTTTGGGTTAGAGCCTACCATGTTCACTTCAGAAATGACGGCTGCTAGATTCATCTCCACCACATCATGCGCCATGTAGTCAACCACATTTGCTTCTTTCTTCTTCTTTGGCAATCTGCACTCCGAAGACTTGTCACCCATTTTGTCACAATTGAAGTATTTTCCTTGAAACTTCCTTTTAGAGGTTCCACCTTTAGGTCCTAGCTTGGTCCCTTTACCACCGGATAACCCAGCCTTACTTTTGTAGGTCTTACTACTTTGACCATGCTTCACAACGTTGGCTTTAGCAACACTAGGATTGAACAACTTCTTCTCGGAACTCTTGTTGTCTTCTTCAATTCGAAGTCTAACAATTAGTTCTTCGACGTTCATTTCCTTTCTTTTGTGCTTTAGGTAATTCTTGAAATATTTTCATGTGGGGGGGCAATTTTTCAATAATTGCAACCACTTGGAAAGTTTCACTCAACATCATCCCCTCGGCAAGAATTTCATAGAGAATTACTTGGAGTTCTTGCACTTGACTGATTACAGTTTTGGAATCCACCATTTTATAATCTAAGAATTTGCCGACAATGAATTTTTTAGCCCTGGCATCTTCAGTTTTATATTTACGGTCCAAAGACTCCCACAATTCCTTAGCATTTTTCATAGTACTATACACGTTGTATAGTGTGTCTGCTAAGCTGTTCATTATGTAATTTCGGCATAGAAAATCCGAATGGTTCCAAGCATCAAATGCACTGATCGCTTGAACGTCTCCCTCACCCTCACCCTCATTGAGTTTTGGAGCAGTTTCATTCAAGAACCTCGCAAGATTCAAAGTGGTCAAATAAAATAACATTTTCTGCTGCCACCTCTTGAAATTCAAGCCATTGAATTTCTCCGATTTTTCATTATGATTAACTGGAACAGTAGCCACAGGTTGGCTCACAACATGACTTGGCAATCTAGCCACAGTCTGAGCCATACCAGAACTAGAGCCCACAGCCTGTTTTCCAGTAGCCACAACTTGGGTTACATCAATGTTAGTTTGTTCGGTTGCCATTTCTGAAAACGAAACACAATTATTAGTTTCCAATAAACTAATTTTAATTTTCAAGAAATTAAATGAAACAATTAAAGAATCTGTTTTAAGTTTGTAGGATAATTGTTTCAAGTACTCGGATCCCGTATTTATACTTAGATACTGGATATGCAGAATCGGTACCAGATTTACAAATACATTTTTTGCATATTATAATAGTCAAATTGTATGACAATTTCTATGACTTGATAACCACCATAAGAAATAACAGATTGAAAGTTTTGTTAATTACAGTAAATAATTAAAGAGAATTGCAGAATATTAATATGCAAAAACGAGACACTATAAAACTTTTAACCCAAGGCCTGTGTTACACACAGTTTCCTTAAAACAGATTCGCCCCCTCACCGTACGTGCTTGAGGTATAATCCGAGCGTCTGCTTCCCAGGATACAACAGAGAAACCAGTAAAATCCGAGCACAACAGATTCTAATCCGGTAAACTGAACAAGTGTTTGAAAAATATCACCACAGACTCGAACAGAAATGGAAAATGCAGAAAACCAGAGATTGTATACAGATGAAACACAGATGATTTTTCGTGTATTAAACTGTGGAAAAACGAGATACATTTAAAGACTGGCCGCCCATTCATTTCATAACAATTATAATAGGAGTTTTTGAAGTTTCAACAGTTTTGGAAAACCAAAAGTCCGTTGAAAAATTAAAAAATGTAACAAAACGTGGACACTCCTAAGGGGCCAATTTTGCTCCTTTCGGTCCCACATTCGTGTACGCGGGTCGCGCCCGCACACAAGTTCAAGGTCCGAAGCCTATTTCGGTCCAAGATTTGCACCCCCTGCGCGGGCACGTGGAGAGAGCCTCTATACTACATATGATTACACCATTCTAAAGTGTAATACTTTATAAAGTGGTTTTAGTTTTCATCCACTTCCTATGTGGGACAAACCTTATTTTTAGTTTTCCCACCAACATAAACTCTTTTCACATGATATACTTTGAGCTTCAATTTCTTATTCACCCGAGCATCATTTTTGACAAGTAAATATATGATTTCGATGTACTCATAGAGGAGAATACAAATCAACTTTCATTTTCCAAAATAGCCAAGCGGGTCCCGCTCAAAATTAGTGTCAAAGTCAGCCCACAAACTCTTTATTTTTCCAATTTTCCAACACACATAACATCTATTCCAAGTAACAAGAAACCAGATCTAGAAATGACCACCTGGACCAACACTTCTCCGGGCAACACTATCACTATTACCTTTCCATACGTGTCAAACTCGATTCTTGAACTCTACAGAAGCCCAACTCCTATTGCTAAAAATGTCATATTGAATTGTACCACATTTGGTACCGTATTTGAGGATTGAGATTTGGGTTTAGATGAAGATTTCATCCCTATTTCAAAACTTACTTCTCAATTCGAGTTGGGTATTTTGGAATTTTCTCGTTGATGTTAACAGGTGGTGGAGCAGGGGGTAGGAGTGGGGAGTTGTGCCAAGTGTGGAGGTGCTGACGTTGTATGCATGGGGCAGCGACGACGATGTTGACCACGATGTGGATGGGATGGGGAAGTAGGAGGAGGATGGGTAATGGTGGTTTATATTCTGAAATATAATAATTGTATTTTATTTTTATTTTGTGTTAATTAATTGTTATAAGGGATAAATAGGAGTAAATAGCACAATTACCATTTTACCCATTTTAATTTGATCAAAATTAATTAAATTTTGACTTTTTGTCAACTGACGATTTCCATCCATTTAGACTGCATATTCATGAAAAGTTAGGGTTCTTTACTAACACAAAATGAAGATTAGCGTAAAATATGGAAAAATTGAAAAGGCTAGGGATCGCTGTTGCAATTTTCCCCACTGTAAATGGAAACTCAACGAAATTTTATTAATTCTAATAGGAAATGACAACTAAGATCATGTAAGGAATATGACAACAATAAAAGATTTAGTTTACAAAATGTATTTAAATAATTTAACCTTTAAAAATAAATAAATTAATAAATATATTATTGTCTCACTTTTGTAAACGAGGTCAATAAAAAATAAAAATGAATTATCCAAAAAAAAAAAAAAAAAAAGGAGGGAAAAAGTAGATATATTTATTGTCTCACTTTAATAAATATATTATTGTCTCACTTTAGTGAAATGAAAATTTAGAATGTTCATTTAAGGGTACTTAACTACCAAATATATAGAACACTAACGATTTGATTTTGGATTTCTGTGATTCTTTATGGAGGTGTAAGCAATGATGATCATTTAGTGTGTAAAAACCGGGACCAGGTAAAAGAGATGCAAATTCTTTACAGTTTCCACACAGTCAAGTGTGTATGTGCCTGTCAGTACAGTGACTGAGAGAGGAGTATTGGAGAACTAAAGTAAAACAGGAGGGAAAAAGTAGTGGTTAAAGGTTAAAGCAGTGCTTTAAACTCTTTAGAAAGAGCATGACTTTCAATTCTAATATATGGCTTCTAGAGCTAAGTCTCAAAAACTAATTTCTGATATGCTTCTTGTGTTGAGATTGTGGACCAATTTCTTGATTCACTCCCAAGATCCTCCACAGAGAAAATAACGAGATGAACATAGAAATAAAAATAGAAAATAATAACATAAACAAGAAAACAAGAATATACATGAAAAATTCCAAAACTGAATAAAAACCACTGGCCATAACAAGAACATAGAATTAACGCTTTTGAGTCTAATTAGTCAAAATGGCAATCCAAGATTCATTTTCCAATATACATATTAGAAAAAGATTACATGGTGAGAAGCTAAAATGAGAGGTATCTGTTGATTTACCTGTTACTGGATTGCAACTAATGACAGGAAACTAACACAAGCAGCACTAACATGCTCTCATACAAACAAACATCATATACACTATTGAATGAAATCAAAAGAAACTGAGTATCAAAGCCAACACTCACACACCGAAAACATACACGATACTCAGAGCACGAAAACTCTACTAGCATATACTTTTAACTAACTCTCCTGGAAGATAGTCACCTCATGTTCAAAGGCTGTGTTTTTTTCTTGTTTGGCTTGGATAGTGGTACTTGAATAAACCCAAATTTCTTCCTTTGAATGAAGTATTGCTTTTCAACATTCCCATCAGACATCGGTTTCCTAGGATTTAAAATATGTCGACTCTGTTCTCGGAGCATTTGGCTCAAAGAAATGTGTTGCCTTTCAGTGTGGTTCTCCATGTGCTTTCCCACCATGAAATCATCTTGTAGAATCAATTTCCTACTTAGTATACTTCCGATTGAAGTTGTTTTGAAACCAGATTTTGACTTTTCTTTCTTCATGTATGATTCATTTCCATTAGTAACCTGTGGATTCCTATGACCAAGAGAGGGATGGGAATTCCTAAACTTGAATTTAGCAGAGTGAATCTCTGGGTTAAGCACTCGACCATGCTCCATCAGCATTCTAGAATAGCATTCCTCAGTTGAAACATCTGTTCTATGAGTTCTATCGTCAAAATCAACTTCTCTGGATTGATTGTTTTCGATTGGCTGCTCAAACTTCTCAACAATAGCCACTTCGGGTTGGTATGTGTCTTTGGTTGTAGTTGTGGCATTCGCCTCAATAAATTTGGTCTTACAAACCTCTTCAGCTTGCTGCGCTTTTTTAATAAGAGCACGATACTCTTCAAATGATAGAGTTATTCCATTAGGTTGGTGAACATCAGATAAATTCTCACCATTGAATAGCGCACTTTTTTCGGCAAAAGCGATTGCTTCCACTGCCTTGGCAGCTTCTTCCATCTTTTTGGCAGCAGTTAACCTCATTTCTGCCATTTTAATACTGTTCTTCGTTCGTTCAATCTCTACCATTGCCTTCAATACCTCATATCTAGACGCCTCTGTCATCTTCTTGAATTGCTCAGTCTCAGAATTCATTTGTGTTAGCTCCTTGAAGAGATTCAGAGAATTCCCAGAGCCATCTTTCATTTCTACTTTCTGATATATATCTGGCTTTTCCCTAGATGTATAATGATGCTCTTCGAATGACAAGACTCCTTCAGAAGTTGGTATTTGCCTCTTGGTTCTCCTTTCAAACATAACCTTTTCTTTTCTCATTTTTGTGTTCAGAGACTCAACAGATCCCCGGATTACATCAAGATCTATTGACATCTTATTAAGGTCCAATTTCGCCTGATTCAGCTCCAAGGAAATCGAACCGGATGATGGAACAGGATACAGGCTCAACCTTCCAGTCATAGTCGTGTTCTGATTGGACACGGGAGTACTACTGTCCAATTTACCATCAGGACTGCTCATGAATGAATTCACTTCTTGCATCAAGCTCATTTTTAAATATTCAGCAAATCTTTTCGCTGCTTCCAGTTCTTTTAAGACATTAAGTGTTTCCTGTTCTTTCACAATGAGATCCCTTTCCAGTTGCACTGCCTGTTCCTCCATTTTCTCCACGTCAAAGGCCTCATTGTCATTCTGCAATAAATAAAATTTATCGGACTTCTGAAATAATAAGATGATAGATTATACTTCATTAATGCAATCGTCACAGGTAAGACTTTAATTTTTATGTCCCCTCTCATGTACTCAGACCACTTGTACTCATAGAACCACAAGGGATCCATTCTAAGCACTCTCCCAACCATGAGTGACAAAAAGACTGTATGTTTCAATGTAGAACTTTTTGGAAGTATTTTCTGAACGTAAATAAGCAGATTTTATAGCAGACAAACTAAAATGTGAAAAAAAAAAAAAAAAAACAAGCGATTTATAATATTGAAGATCTCCAGTCTCCTGCCATTCCTAGGTATATATGTTTCCCTTTTTTTTCATTTTGAGATATAATTCTTTTTCATTTTTTCTCAGAAATCAATTAAAACTCTCTCTTTCATAGTTGGTCCCAAGCCCGTGCAACCTGAAGAGAACTGTAGTAGGTCGACAACCAGCTTAAACTACACCAAATCTTATGACGTGATTCTCTATACATTTCGTGGGGGTCACTAAATCAAGTTATTGGAAAAAGATTCTTGCAACACGTTTCAAATTTATTTGGAAAAGGCTTTCTTGTACTACCATTAGTTGAAGGGTAAAATTATAACGTAAATACCAATCTCCAGTATGGTTAACATAGTCTCCATACCCATGTATGCAAGTTAACAGTTAACCCTTCCTGGGTAGAACACAAAGTTTGTGTATCCCACTTTAGTACATTAGATCCCTTGTTCATTTCATAAAAGCAAACAAGTAATAAATTTTTAATCAGTAAACAAAAACAATGAAAATATGAACAGGGAAACAAGTCATTTTCCTTAGAAACATTCTTACAAATACTTGGTGCCCAACAGACGCAGCCTTAAAAACAAATCAAGATATGAGTTAAGAAGAGATGGGACCGACATGATCAGCTGCTAAACGAAGCCAGTGATGAGGAATCCAAGGTCCATTGCCGCCAAACCGGTCCACCGCCTCCTTAACCGACTCAAACGGCGGTGAAGTATCAATTTGGACTCTCGGGCTGATGATCTCTCTGGTGACTGATTCCGTGGTTTCAGCCATGAAAAAAAAAAAAGAAAAAGAAAAAGAAAAAAATAACTTTACAAACTCTAGATTTCAGCGTGAATTTTGGAAATTCAGAATGTTCGTTGAGGGGTTGCTTAACTACCAAATATATAGAAAACTAATGATTTTATTTTGGATTTCTGTGAGTATGTAAGGTGGTGCGGGAGTAATGATGATGTTTGGGGGTGTCAAAGCTGGGACCAGGTAAAAGGGGAATGCAAATTCTTCCATATCCCAGCGTGTATGTGCGTGTGTGTACAGTGATAGAGTAGAACTGGAGAACTAAAGTAAAAGTGGAGGGAAAAAGTATTGGTTAAAGGATACAGCAGTACTTTAAAGTTTAAACTTTGCTCCTTCAACTCTTGTAAGTTAATTTACATGTAAGGACCATATTAATTTTATTATTTAATCACCAAGGGCTTGATTAATAATTCATTGTATTTTACCTATATAATCAATTGAATATGAATTAATCCACTTTAGTATATATTAAATTAACCAAAAAATTAATTCATTGTACTTATGTAATTAATTAAGCCCATGTTGAGTTTTGCTAAAAATCAAACTCAATAAAGATCCAAGTACTGAAAAATTTTAATGGAATTGATACCAATGCTGACGTGGCAAAACCTGATTGGCCTTTTTTTTTTCATGTTTTCCCATCTTCCAATGGTGTTGCGCCAAGTGTTGTCTTTCAAAACAATCCGTACTTATATCATGATTGAATTAGATTTATAGTAAATTTTGATAAAAGTTAAGAAAATTTGATGAAAGTTGTGAATCATATGAATTATGCAGTTAAAAAAAAGCTTGAAGAACAATTATTTTTTTTTAAAAAATGAAACCAAACGGGGGCTAGATAGCCATACATCTTTCTCATTTAAATGCTTGACCAAATCAATTACTTAAAATCTTTGATCGATTGAAAATATGCTATTACTTAAGAACTCATTGAAAATCATTTTGATATCGTTTATCAACTATAAAAGTAGATGGCCATCTCGTAAGATTTTCGTGGACAATAGTGGATTCCCTTTTGACTACGCATCGGTGATGGAATAATTCATTGGATAATTTCTCTATAATCCATCGTGAGACATATATAATGCTTAGTCAACTTTCATCGTGAGACATATATAATGCTTAGTCAACTTTCATTATAACTCTCTTCAACTTGCGTTTACATATCGTGTAGAATGTGCATTAACATTATTTCATTCTTATAAGTAATCCACCGTCCAAAATGTCACCTAATCGACCGATATATTTAATGTGAAGTTCATCTTTGGCGCATTGATTTATGGTAACATATCATCTAGAAACATACATTAAATGAAGCTAATTTAAGACTCTTCAGCCAGATATTAAATGAAGCTCAACTGCTGCATAAGTGCCACCGATTGAACTCACCGTATGTTACTTTTTAATTATTATTTACAAGAAATACATTCAATATTCTTTAACAATTTATTCCTTCACAGAACACAATCATGATGACGCACCACATTTTCAAACAATTTCATAGGGTGAGATTTTGGCCAGAAAAAAAGTGTTTCGTTTGATAAAAATTAACGTTTTAAAAATGGTGGGTTATAGAGTTTTGTTTTGTGTTTCAATTTTTAGTTTTGAGTTCATTTTTAATTTTCTTTTTCTGTTTTTAGGGTTTATTTTAAGATTGTTAAAAATGTGCTTGACTTATCATTTTGAAAAATTGTTTTTTAGAATAGAAAATTATAAAT
This sequence comes from Fraxinus excelsior, assembly GCA_019097785.1. Taxonomy (NCBI): domain Eukaryota; kingdom Viridiplantae; phylum Streptophyta; class Magnoliopsida; order Lamiales; family Oleaceae; genus Fraxinus; species Fraxinus excelsior. The sequence goes on along the minus strand of CM032631.1, from coordinate 29,133,226 downwards.
CGAGTTTAGTTTGAAATTTTGAGAATTTTTTTTAAAGATATTTTATTCCATGAATTTTATTATTTAGTAACATTGAAAATTTTTATGTTAATATATTATGAAAGAATATATACATTTTAAAGTTAATGAAAACTACCCTTCTTTTTCGTTATTAAAATGATAAATTGAGTTAACAAAACATAGAAAATAAAAATAAAATTATTGATGCGGACCGAGAATTTTTATCTGTGTACATCTATGTATATATTTTTATAATTATTATATAAATAAAAATTAAGAGCTGGAACTATTTTTATTTTTCTAGAATTTATAAAAAAATATTTTTAATGATTTTATGAATTTATTTTTAGTATTTAGTATTTATATTTTTGTTTTCTAGTATTTTTAATTTAAAAATTTTACTTATACACAATTTTAATTAAACGCTTACTTCCTATACTTTTATTATTTTCAGTGTTTTCATTGAAAATGCTAAAAAAAAAAAAAAGGTGTTTTAAATTTTATGCTATAAGTTTAACATTGTGTTCAAAACTACGTTTTCAAAAATATCAAAGTACTTTGAAAAAATGAAAACGGCAAACCAAAAATACCCTAAACTTTTAAGAAAAGTAAAAAATCAGTAATAAAATTCTTTGTTAGGTAAGTTGTAACTGAAACAAAAAACGTAACGATATGTGCACCATCTCTGAGAGAGCCTCTATAAGATAGACGTGTGTGAAGATGTCTCATGTAAAGAAAGATATAACAAACATGTATATAAATAAATATTTTAGCTTATACTAAGCTATATTGATATTTCATATCAATTAATTGACGGATAAATTTATGGTACATTTCATAAATTAAAATAGACTAGTTGAATTGACGTGACATGTCGCTGTTCTTAACGCGAGATAAATAATAGTGCTTAATAGAGTGATTATGTCTGTATCTATTAGAAACTTGAATGACTATTATCATAAAAAAAATAATTCAAATGATCATTTGAATAATTACTTAAACCTTCAATAACTATTAACCTAATTAACTCTTATGATATTTTCTTAATTTATGCTCTGTTGGACTTTTATGTTTTCATATTTGATTTGAAAGGGTCTATGAGTTTCCAATCCACTTAAAAGAGGTAAGAGGTTGGGAGAGAATTAGAGAAAGAGGATCATGCTTAAAAAGGCAGAGTGGCTCACAAATGCACTAACTAGATTTTGACTAAAGTAAAAGGACACAAAGTTTTCAATTTGGTAATACATTTATAGGGACACAATGAATGGTACAAACCTTTTTGCGTGATTGCAGGAACGAAAGGTGACAAAAAGGGATAATTTGGGGAAGGCATAAATGTTCGGTTAAGTTTGAAAGTATATTTTAAGTCCATATTAAAAAAAAATTAGTTACTTATTTTAAAAGTAAGTAATTATTACTTTAACGTAAGTACTTTTTCACAATCAAGATTGGAGTAACAAGATTTATTACTCATCCCTGATTTAGAAGCCGATCGTTATCTTACATTCTCAAAATCATCGAGTGATGAACCCATCTTTAACTCTGTGCTCATAGAAAGTGTCAAATCTTTTTTGAGTGGTGCTAATGGTACATTAGGGGAGCCATAAGTGTATCCATAATGGACACATGGCTCCTCCCTATTGGAGGGCGTGTTGGTGGCCAGCACCGTGTGTTCATTATAGACACCATTATGATTTCCCTGATGTACTAGAATTATCCATCTTTTTTTACTGCAGTCAAGTAAGAATAACAAAAAAATAAATTCTTAAAAAAATAAAAATAAGAAAATCAATCCACAGGTAACCAAAGTTGAGCACGAGACCTCATGGGATATCCAAATCACAATGGTTAAAGTGAAGAACTAGATGCACATGTTCATCTAACATTTATGAAAAGTCAAATCATTTATGAAACGTTGATGAAAGTGCAATTATAGTTAACAATGACATTTTCATACGTTATTAAATTTAAGCTTCTCATAATTGTTGGATATCTGATGTAAATTAACCTGTAAGATATATTTTGAGTTTTAAAAGACAAATAAAGGACTAAAAAGGGAAGAAAGAGGAATTTTTTGCTGCAAAAAGTCGAGTCGGGTGTGTCCTATCACATCACCTCGAATCCTAATTAGTTATCCAATCACCATCCACAATTGTGATATTTTTCTCACTAAATGGACGTGTTTGCATATCATATCATGAACCTCAATAGAGAGGGTGTCTTCGACATCAGCTTCACGAGCCTCCAAAAAGTCCACATTCCACTCGGGTTGAACTTTTGATAATATCAAGTATTTTATTTTCCTCTTCTTGCATAGCATCCTCAACTAGACGTTCCTCATACGCAATTGTCGCAGAGAGTTTAGATTCCGTAATGGATAATCTTATCGCATTATTCTTCAATTTATTGCGAAATGAAGCTATTTCATTCTTGACATCATCGCGTTCCTTAAAAATGGCATCCTCCTCAGACCTAGTTGATTAGAACTCCCTCCTAAGGCACAAATCATCGCGGATAACCCTAGCGGCATAGGGGACTTTGGGATTCACGACTGGCTTGAACCCACTTGGGGTTTTTCTCTTCCCTTTGGGATCCCTAATCGGACTCGACGAAGTAGGAGGCACAGATTCCGTAGGAAAGGATTCCAATACTCCAACATCAAAGACTTTCGATGGAGGTCGCTTGGTTGAAATCTCAACTGCCCGTAAATGATTAATTTTGGAACTCCCCGAATCTCTAGGAATCAATTTCTTAAGAGAGAGAGAGATGCTGACATCTTTTGATGCTTAGGGACCACGTGGTGCTCAAGTCAGTTTGCATTGCAAAAGAAACAAAAAAATCAGATATAATCCAAAAATAAAGAAAGATCGTTTGAAACAAAGACGCTAGCACATAAATTTACCGGCAGTAGTGTGAATACCAACGTCGTAAAATTTTTGATTGGAGAGGTGTAATAGTCTCTCAGTTTCGCGAGCTTCAGAGCTCAATTTAAGAATATGATATTAACGCACAAAACTCATTAAGGGCTCGAGAGTAAAGGGGAACTAGTTTATATGTGCTAATGTAATCAAATAAGATAACTCTTAAAATAAAATCCAAGTAATGTATGAAGGCAAAACATTTACTCTAATCAGCATAAAGCCGAGGCATAATCACAAAAGGGTGAGGATCATTAGGCTACAACCTCCATTATCACAAGCAATGGAAAAGCCCTACTTGCAATTATGTATTTTATTAGGAGTGGCTACAAGCTTCAAGCATGATTTGGGACAACAAGGAGAAAGATAATAATACCCTTCTAAAGGTGCATTTAATTTTCCACCTTTACGGGATGATAAATACCCAAACTCACAATGTTCCATAGAAAAAGACCGAATCATATGAGTCCATCAGTTTGGAGTAAGTTGGGAAAGAGCGATATAAAAATAGGAGAGAATGGTAAGAAAAAAAAAGGATAGAAGAAGATTTTGAGCCCCATATCCATTGAATGATTACGGATAGCTACACAATAATGGAGAGGGAAATCTTGTGAAGAATATTATAAATTGTATATAATAAACTTGTTTTTATTACAAAGTAAAAGACTATATTTATAGGATTATAAATAACTCTAAAAAGAAAGATTGCATAATAATTATACAATCAACTATAAGGAAAATAATCATACACTATTAGAAAAATATCATAGATATTATTCTTTCCATATCTTCAACACCCTTCCTCAAACTCAATATGGTGTAGCAACAATCAAATTGATTATGAAAGATAAATTGATCCAATCAAATTTTCAAAATTTCTTGTGTCAACTAACCCGAACAAATAACTCAAAGTTGATGATAATGAAAAATCATCATCCACCAATCTAACCAAATCATCACTAAGACTTGAAAGAGAAATCAGATGATAATCAATCTCAATACGGTTGGAGAGGAAGAAGGAACACCCATATCTAGAAGTAACCAATACATCCACTACTAAACCAAAGGGATGCAAATTTCATATCCAAATTAATTGGATGCAAATTTTAAATTCCAACTCGACAAATACCAAATGAACTGGACGCAAATTTCAAATTTCAACTCGACAAATACCAAATGAACGGGATGCAGATTTCAAATTTCAGATACACCGAACCAACACCAAATCAAATTCCAGATGAATTAGACATATACTAAACCAAATTTCAAATGAACTGGACCAAATTACAGATGAACTGGACATATACTAAACCAAATTGCAGATGAACTGGACCAAATTTCAGATGAACTGGATATATACTAAACCAAATTTCAAATAAGAAAAACATCATTGATAGCCGGACGAGCGGCAAACGAAATTCAAAGGTTAATTTGTTTATGATCGAAACTGCTCTGATACAATGTGAAGAATATTATAAATTGTATATAATAAATTTGTTTCTATTACAAAGTAAAAGACCCTATTTATAGGGCTATAAATAACTCTAAAAGGAAAGATTGCATAATAATTATACAATCAACTATAAAGAAAATAATCATACACTATTGGAAAAATATCATAGAGATTATTATTTCCATATCTTCAACAAGTCTATAGTTTGGAATTGTACAAGACAAATCGACTCAATGTCAGCATGGATACCAAAGCGGTCAATAAGGACGATGCTACATGTACACCATACTAATATAAATGTTTACATAATATCTCGTGATATTCTATCATTAGATAGTTTAAAATATAATCATCTCTTCCATTCAATCACCTTCCACCTATACCTTCCTGGAACTACTTCTAGATATTTTCTTTCAAAAAATTGGCTTGTCCCTATCCCTTATTTCACACAAGTCCTGTTGAATAAGTAATATCAGTACGTATCTCTAGGACTTAAAAAAGCCTTTATATTGCTAGCATTCAAATTAATCGAATCATTCGAAGGATTGCAAACCTTATCAATCCCAGGTTGGGAACTACCTTGTTAGGAAATTTACTTGTAGATATAGTCTCCAACATCACATTAATATAGTTCAATGCTCAAAACACAATGTAACCTACATTTACAGTTAAATATCTTCAACTCATCAATACAACTTAACATGTATAAGAAATATAATAGAAACCACAGAAACTGAAATATAAGGACCGAAAGCATAAATGGACAGAATGTTACTTCCCTTTTCTTCACTGGCCGAAAATGACAAAGACTTTAGGCTCAAGAACAGTTTCCATATTTATGCAAATCACCTTCCATAGAGAGTTAGAGAACCAGCTAGAACCTCCTCACTCTTGGCTTGGATCATCGACCAAGAGGTCTACCAAAACCGCCAAGAATCTACCCTTAAATTGGCTAAAACTGTCGAGAAACACCAACACCACTTAGCCACTATTTCAGGCCTAAGTATACAAGGGTTTCTTCAATTAGATAGGCTAAGGATCAATTTTTGGGACCAAGAAAGAAAGGAAATGGGCTCTGAAAAATGGAAGAGAAAGTAACCCCAAAAGAGAGAGAAAATCTAGCTTATGAAGGAAGGAAAAACCCACGTGAAGCCTTGTACCAAAAAGTCAAGGCAAGAGAAAATATCTCAATGAAGAATAAATCTCAACCCTCCAATTTATCCAAGGGCCAATTTTGAAAGTAGCACAAAATTGGGTCAGCCCAATGGGTTAGGAGAACCACAAAATCCCACATACCTCATAGGATAAGAATTTTTAGGTTAGCCTAATAAATGGATGAGTTTGTTACAGAATGAGACCGTAACTCAATGCTTTGATGTCCTTTCGGAAAAGGAATGTGCACTAAAGGAGAAATTCCCAAGTTTTGAGCTTTCGACTTCAGAGTTCGACGACATATTCTGGAAATCGATATGAGAAAATATGGTGACAAAGAGAATTACAAAAGTAGAACACGAGAAACTTCTAAAGAAAAGAAGAATCGTCAAAGAGAAGATGTATAGCTCAAATAAGCCAAAAAGTCCTAAAGAAGAAGTAAGGAAGAAACATACAAAGAGGAATAATGTATTTATAGGTTCTAAAAAGGAACGTAAGCCATCTATAACATACTTAAACAAATCGTAGCCATCCTGATTATCTAGGAAATCGAAACCATTAGATGTTAAGAGGCATATAATTGAAAATTTAAAAGGAATGGACACGATGGTACATAACTGACATGTGCATTAAATGAGTGCAAGCCATTAACCTATAAATGCACAAATGGCCTATGTAGCGTATGCAAATAACTATTACAATCATAGCATGCCCACTCGATATGGCCTACGTCACCCACAAATGGACGTAAACAATGACTAGCTCATATGTTAATAGAAATACAAGAAGTCCTAGATTTAGTATTAATAATAAAATTAGATTTTGAAGAGTATTTGTTAAAACCTCATGTTGAACCTCGAAATATAATTCACGAATCTTGCCAACTAATAGCAAAGCGCAAGGCAATGCGTGAGGGAACAAGGGCTCAGAAGGTTCGTCCAAAGTAGGTGAACCTCTCCCCCCATCCAAGCTGGCTACAAGTTGTAAATAAACTACACGTGAGTCAATGAATAAAATGTTATACTCTTAACAGAATAGTTACAAGATTGCCAATAAGATGATGTCATCTATCCTTTTTTCTATCAATTATACCAAAGGTTGGAGAAAAATCTATAAATACCTCCACTTTTGAAAAGAAAAGCATGCAATTTAAATATATCCCTTCCCAAATAGACATTTTCCCTCTTACTCCAAGTTTGAACATCAAAACTAGTGAGTTTAGGGGGTAAAAATCCTGGCTAGGTGAGGTGAAAATTATGGATAGGTGAGATAATTTGTTGATTTAATTTCTATTGTCAACCTACATTAATGGTGAAATACAATGTGAATATTGTGTTCATTTCTGATGCGCACTATCGTGGGGGTGGGGGGTTAAAAGAAATTAGATTGTGTTCCAGGATTTAACAATAGATGCCATGTCAAGAACTACATTAAGCCAGATGATTCCAAGTTTGTAGTTTTTTTGTATTAAGACCGTGTGTTCTAGTTGTGCACCAATGGTCCTATTTTGTGACATTGATATATTGACAAATTTTATATTTATAGTAGCAAATTAGATTTTTCCATTTGGCTTAAATGTTCTAACATTAATCCTCCAATGACACTTATGCTTTTGTTTGAGATTCCCGACCTTATGTACAAAACACGAGCTACTTATTAATGAAGCAAGTTCCTTCCTTTTCTCTTTTTTCCATTTTTTTACTATTATTAAGTATAAATCTACATTGCTAGGCTTATATAATCATTGGCAACACTGCAGGCCGATCCTATGATTTTCGAGGCCGGAGGCAAACTGCAAAATTAGGCCCCCATAAACAACGTAAATGTGAAATTCAATAGTGTATTATGCAACTTATTACCAACTTAAAATTTAAAAGTAAAATAACAAACAATCTCTAAAGAACAAAGGATGTATATTATAAAGTAAAAAAACAACAAGAGTTCAAACAATCAATTAAATACTATTCGCCTTATTGTTTTAGAGGGAAAAACATTAATAAAATCTAAATAATTTAACTGTTCAACCATTTCTTTATCCATTTAATTTTTCTTGTGACAGTTGATTGGAGGTAAATCTTTGATTAACTTCAATTTGGAGAAACTTCTTTCTACATATGCAACTATAACCATTATAGTTAACAAGATTTTATAAGTAATATAAGCATTTGGGAAACAAATATTCAATGTCTTCAAATATTGTAGCACTTCAATTGCTCTCTTTGCTTCACTTGGTATATAGCACCTCAAGACTAGTAACTCTAAACATAAATCATCTTCACTAATGTCCGAACGCCCGTTATATTCCAGTTGTTTCTCAAGATTCATACAAGAGTTTAACAAAATTGAATGAGTTGTACCCATTAACCTTCGCAAATTAAACAAAAAATCAAATGTGTCATCATATTATTTGAGTTGTTCAAATCCAGTCCTTAGAGAAGATAAAGTTTGATCAATTATAAAAACAAAGTATTCTACTCTAAAATATTCTTTAGCAATTGCTCTGCTTCATCACTTCCACTTTTATCAAATTATTTTTTATTCGAATTAAGCATTTTTTCTTGAAATACAACTTCAATTCTCATTTTGCTTGCCTTTTTTGTCGTTCCATACATGGTAATATCGAATCCAATTTCTCTATAATCTTCAAGAAATAAAACAAATCCTTGCAAGAGATCGATAACATGATCAATATCCATGTTTTCAGTTTGAAAACATTTACTCACAATATTGAATGCATGCAACAATCTGTATTAGATTATCATACCGGGTAAGAACTCAAAATTCTAAAGTTCGCTAACGACATGGCTTCACTCTTTGTACATTATTTTTAAAAATTTTCTATCGCTTGGCAGAAGATGAGAAAAATGTGTAAATGCATTGGATCACTTCAAATAAGGATACAACTTTAGAACAACAATTCACCATATCACATAATACTAGATTCAGACTATGAGCACCACATGGAGTATAGAAAGCTCGAGGAATTATTTCAACTCCACTTCTTTGCACACCTTTGTGTTTCCCGCTCATGTTAGATTCGTTGTCATACCCTTGTCCTTTAATATTATCAATATCAAGATGAAGTTTGATCAAAACCTTTTGAAACTCGGTTGCAAGTCCAAGTCATGTTATGTCATCTACCTTTAAAAATTCAAGCCAATATTCTTCGACTGTAGGTAAGTTTGTTGAATCATCGACATATCTTATTGCTAAAGACATTTGCTCCTCGAGACTTGCATCTAGAATACAATCAAGATAACTATAAAATATTTTTCATGTTGAAATTTCATCACAATTGAACTTTTCAACTCATTAGCCAACAACTGTATCAACTCATTTTCAATTGTTTTTCCAAGATATGTATACTGAATCTCACATGCTTTAGCCCGTCGAATGTGCTCACGCATTACTAGATTAAACTCACTAACCATTTCCACCATTTGCAAAAATAGGCCATTATTCTCAACATGTAGCCACCCATCATCTTTTCGAAATGGCAAAGTGTTTTTGGCGAGTATTTTCACAATAGCTATTATCCTCATTAACACACATCTCCAATTTCCTCTTTCTGCATGTATCGCCAATTGAATGTTTTTATCAGTTGTGTTTTTGGTTTGAACCTTATTTTTCAATTCAGTCCAACTAGTCATGCAACATAAATTCTCTTCATTTCCTTCATGACTTAATAGACCGATGCAAATTATGCCAATCTTTGTACCATCATTACCTAGTTGGCCGACTTTGGTGACATTTTTTTGTGTTTTAAAGAACTTGCAGTAAAAGCAAAAGATATTGTCCATAGATACTGAATATACTAGTTATCTTCTATCAATTGTTTGCCCATTTGGTAGTAATCGCTTATATTGTGAAGAATTGAAATATCTATTTGTACAATCTTTGGGAAACATTATGCTATCAACTGTTTCCATTTCAACTAAATAATCCCTCGTTCTTTGATCAACGATTTTCCAATTCCCAGGATCATCCAAATTCAAAGATAAGGAACCCTATTCTTCCTTATCATCTACTTCATTCACACATGCATGTTTCATCACTTATTTTTCCTAATCATCTACTTCATTCACACAGGTTTCATCATTTCTTCTTCCTTATCATATACTTCATTAACACAGGCAGGTTTCATCACTTCTTCTTTCTTGTCATCTACTTCATTAATACGGACATGTTTCATCACTACTTCGTCCCCATTCAATGTATTTACATTGTTGCTTTTAAAATACTTATCAATATCCCCTGCTTGACTTTGAGTTAATGCAATTTCATTTCATTTCTTTTTTCTCTTTAGAGCTTCAGAGCATGGTGTATGAGTCTATATCTAATGCCCAACAATTAGCCTAAAAGACAATTACAAAATATCTCAATCATCTCACAATTAAAATTTTCAATATAGTTACTACGTGCGCCTGCGCAATTGATCCTATACGATAACCAATCTTGTAAGTCGACAAAGCTTCAAACATTTCCAATATATTCAATAAAAAGTTAGGGCAAGCTATCACTTGAGAAGTAGAATTTCGACAAAAAATTATGGAATCGCAATTCACATTCTTGAGGATTTCACCGTCACATTTCAACAAGGTGAGAATAAAAATTTAACATTTCTTTTGGACAAAATCCCATAGGGAAAGAAATAAACAGGAATGAGGAATCAACAACAAAGTCATCAACAACAAAGTCATGAAAAGTCAAGGGAAAAATATTAATGCAACATATTATGTCTATGAAATACCTAATATACACCTGATAAGATTAATTTGCGTCAAGGGGATAAGTATACAATATAATTAGAATCTGAAGCTTTTGGCAAAAGTCCATAGTGGTCCAAACCATCAATTTTCATGACTCTTTGAGCAGGAATGAGAATCAACAACAAAAATTGATCCAAATCTCCCAAATTAAATCCCTAATTCCCTTCCATGAAAATAAAAAAATAGAATTCTAACCCAAATCTATGCATACATGGTACATTTTAATTAAACTATTCAAATCTTTGTAGCTTTGCTCCATTGGAAACTTGGACCGTTATCTCCGACAGGGCCAACTGAGCAAATGTCAAAGGTTGGCGACTATGGGCTAGCCAGAGGACTGGGGAGTGGGGACTCCTCGCGGCGTTGCGACTCATGCAGTTAGGGTTGAAAAAATTGTGAAATGTGCTAAAATTGTGATTTGTGAAAGAGTGAAGGGAAGGGAAAGGGGAAAAACTAGAAGAGTCGCAGCATCGAGGTTGACTGGTCATCGATCGAAAAGAGACGACGTCAGCATCACGGTTGGAGTTGGGTTGAAGGAGATATTGAAAATTGATTTCCATTTTTTTCATTTTGTAATTAAAAAATTATAATTGGGCCAAAGATGAGGCCCCTCAGGTATTTGGTCTGATTGCAACAAAAAAGGGGCAAAAAAAATAGGTCCCATCTAGTTTTGGCCCTGAGGTGTATGCCTCATTCGCCTAGTCACAGGGCCGAGCATGCACTACTGTAACCAATCCATTGTGGATTGTTTCTATCTTCCAATAGATTTTTTGCGCTATGAAGAATTCAGAGATAGAAAAAATTGAGTTAACTAGTCACTCGGACTAGATAATCTTATAACTTCTTATTCATTACCCTCTGAACAACTACAACAAACTTGCAGTAAGTTATACCTGTAAACGTTTTTGTAGGGAATTCAATTGTAGAACATATATAGTACTTATTATTTAGTTGATACCTTGAAAAAATGAATGAAGCGCGCTCTATATGTTATGCCAGTAATATAGCAGCCAATGCAGTTAATTTGTACCATGAACTGTTAGATAAAACTATATATGTACAAACATAATGACAGTTGCTTCTCGATACATATCTTATAGCGATTACTATGAAATAACAAATGACAATTCTAGTCTCGCACATTAACAATTTTAAAACGACAAATTGATACAAAGAAAAAAGATAAGAATTTGCAAAACAAGATATTATTAAAATATATCTTATGTAGATAGAAAATGGTTTCTTTCTTTTAAATGGTGAATCAAAAATATAAAACTTGGATTAAAAGAACAGCAATGTCGTTAAACTTTTCCAAAAAAAATAAAAATTAGAATGGAATATGATTCTATATTTTAAAAAGAAATGTGATCTTTACTAGATTCACATCATGATTCTCTATTTAAAAAAGAAAAAATGATATTTTTGTTATTTTTGAAATTAAGGTAATGAGAAACATAGCATTCGTTTATGTAATTCTTCGATCATTGATGTGCCTTGAAAAAGTAGAATGAATATGGGGTTTTTATACGTTTAAGGCTTTATATGTACTCACCAATGAACAACCTTTTCTGATGGAGGGTGGAGGTGGCGAAGCCAACAACAATATTTGGTCGAGAGTTGGATGAAAGAGACCTCAAAAGTACCTTCAGTGAAATAATTCTGAATGAAGTGGAAATGTGCTTCATTCTTGGGTAAAATACTAGATTTAATTATAGAAAGGTCGCCGTAATATTGTCACAAAAGATTATTAGAGTAGAGGAAAGCTTTATGCGGAGCTCACTAAGGCGATTGATAATCCATATGGAATATATCAACTAAGCAAAAGGCAAAAGCACGACTTTTAGCTTCTGTTGAAGAATGAGCAACTAACTTTTATTTATTTTAAGACCATGAACAACATTACCACCAATATAAACAATATAAGCAAAGATGGAAGTTGGATAATCATGATTCCCATCCCGTGTTAGAATTAGGGTGTGACCCGAATTCTATTTTGAAGATGATTGAGAATTCTAATAAAGGTTGACATAAGAACAATTCTATTTTTGGAATGCTTTTGGAAACCTATTCGAAGTCTATTTGGCAAATTCTCGTTGAAATTTTATTTGGAAGTCCATTTGGGAGTTAAAATTTGTGTTGGACTTGAAGAGATCAAGATATGGACTAGGGAGGACTTCTCGTCTCAATTATGCTTGACTAGCGCTCGACTAGAGCTCAAGTGCCCAAAATAGTAAAGGTGATGCCTACGTGGAGCTACCCAGATGCTCGAAGGTCGGGTGGCATTTACGTGGCACACAAATGCCTTATTCATCCGGCTCACGCTCATTTTCGAGTTTCGATGCATTTTGAGCATTCCTTTTCTTCTATAACTCTACTTTTAGGGCTTGAAACATCTTCTATAATATTTAGTTCTTCATTGTATTTTAGATTAAGTTAGACAAAGTTGAAAATACACAATCATTGTGTTTCTTTTTCCATATTTTAGTGAAAACTCCATTCCTCTGCTAATTATTTTATTATTGAGTTTCTGATCAATTACTGTATATTATGTCACATTATTTTCTCGCCTATTATTACAACAAATTGGTATCGGAGTTATCTAATAATATCTTCGTTGTTTATAACAAATAGTATCAGATCTAATGTTTTATTTATAGGGAGATTTTGATTTTAGGATGTCAACCATGAAGTATAATATTTCGTTTTTGGATCGTAACATAATATTTTCCTTTTGACAGGTAAAGATGTGAGCAATACTCGCTCAGATGGATTTGGATGATGTGTTGTTATGATTTAATAAGATGCCCATAATTTAGAATCAGGATGAAAAACAACATAGGGACTGGAATGTCCTATCACAAATTCATCTTTATCTTTCAAATAATATTCTTTAGAACATTTAGAAAGAGAAGTCCACCGTTGTGTTATGGTTAAGATTGTAGCAATTGTGCATGACTAAGAGTCTTACTAGCAAATTGCACTTGAAGCAACACTTTTATTTTTATCGTATGATAGAAGGTACATCTCTTAAAGATCAACTAACTGTGTTTAAGGAAATCATCACTGATCTTGAAATCTTAGAGGTTAAATATGATGAAGAAGACTTGAGTTTGATTTTGTTGTGTTCATTGCCTGGTTCATGTATGTCTTTGAGAGATGATCTTATTTAGTCGTGATATTTTCACTATTGAAGATACTTATGATGTTTTTTTTTATTAAAAGAGAAAATAAAGCATCTATTTCAAATTGAGACTTATGAAGAGGGTCTTATTGTTGATTGTAGTTCAGAGTGGGCAAATTAAGGTCTAGCTTCACAAAAAGAAAATTCAAATTATTGCAAAAATAATGGGCACTTGGTTAAAGATTGCTATAAGTTGCAGAATAAAGAAGAATTGGCTGCCGGAAGGGAAATGAGTTAGATACTTCGGGTGAAGCCAGTGTTGGAGAAATGTTTCATAATGATGGAGATCTTTGATAATTTTTTACAACGATTCCAAATTTGAAGATGATTGAATTTTTAATACGGCTTGTCCTTTTCATGTGTCGTAAACAAGATTCGTTTAAAATATATGAAAAAGTTTCCAAAGGTGTTGTGATCGGTAATAATATACCTTGTCGAATAACTTGTATAGGAAGGGTCATAATTAAGTTGATTGATGGAAGTGTCAGAATTCTCCTTAAGTACTCTTGATTTGGAAGGTTACAAACTCATTGGTGAATGTGGAGTGCTGAAGGTTTGTGGAGGTGCTTATATTATGTTGCAGTGATGGAAAAAGTCTCAATTATATGTCTTGCAAGATTCTACAGAATCTTTGAAAGTCAACCAGCATAAATTTGGAGCTCAGGTGGATGGTGAGTCTGGTTTAGTAACATTGGAGTTTTGTTTGGTGTCTACTTTGATGAATACATTTAAGTCAAGTTCTAAAGTTATGGATAATTTCTCTTTGCCACCATTACCATTGGTGCCATTGTATTCAATTTCTAGAAACAAGCCCCTTTTTAGAGATACCTCTGTATAGGTACAAAGATGTCGATTTTGTTAATTCCATTTCATTCGTGGTTAAAGGGAATGCTTCTAGAAAAGATCATTCAATTGAAGCATTACATGGTGATTTTGTTACATTGTTTGGTGATTGTTAATGACATTTGATTTTGTTGCTTGTGATTCGAGTAACTTTGATGTTGAACGGTGTTCTTGGAATTCTGATTACTTATATTTTTGAGTTTAGACCCATTTGTGTTTTGTGGTAAAGGTGGAGAATATTTCTAAGTTTGAACTTTTGATTGAGAAGTTCGTTCTTGGTGTTTTATCTTTTTTCTTTTTTTTTTTTCCTGTTGAAGAGTTGAAATTCATTCCTTGTAGTGGAACTTGTCTCTAGGTGGAGAACCTTTGAGATTTATTCATTGCAATGGAATTTGTGTGCATGTAAAGTTTGTTAGAATTATGATGTGGCCCAAATTCTATTTTGAAAATGATTGTGAATTCTAATTAAGGTCAACATTAAGAAGAATTCTATTTGTTAAAATGTTTTTGGAATTCTATTCAAAGTTTATTTCATGAATTCTAGTTGAAATTCTATTTGGAAACCCAATTGAAAGTTGGAATTTGTTTTGGACTTGGAAGGATCAAGATATGTACCAGGGAGGACTTCTTCCAGCAATTATGCTCGTCAGTGCTAGCCAGATGCTCGAGCCCCATATTCATCCGGCCGAGGCTTGTTTCGCGTTTTGATGCATTTTGAGCATTCCTTTCCATTTATAATTATACTTTATGGCTTGAAACATACCATATATAAATATATATATATATAGACTTTAAGTATCTTAGGACCTCTTTAATAGATGTCCATTGACTCTCTTTTGGTTGGTACATAAACTAAGAGAGCTTATGAGAACATACGAGATGTCTAGAACATGTTGGTATTTTGTTGCATCTATTGGAGACGAGTTTCAATGAGGTAAAATATTGGGAAGACATAGGCATGAGACATTCTTCCACATATGATATGAGTCGTTTGTAATAGACCATGAAAATATTTATGCAATACAAGAAATAGGCCACAATGTTTAGCTGGAATTTTCAACTTACTGTAATCTGATTCAAACCCTATGTAGCCTGATTTGGCGATGTTGATGAGTTACAATTGGAGAGAAATTGGACATGGATTTGAATAGGAAAACATTTGATGGCTAGGAACGTATGACACTGGTAATGAGTGATGAAACTCAAATTCTATAAACGAAATATTCCTAGAATGGTACAAATCGAGATGTGGAGATACCCATACAAAGATATGGACTTTGGTTTGAGAATAGCCTAAGAATATGCATAGCGTAGGCTTGAGTTCAAGTCTGTTGTGAGTGTGAGGAATAAGCCACGAAAAGCACAAACAACCGAAGTTTTGAAACTTGTTATAATTTGGCGTGGAATTGAAAATGGATCTAAATGGAGAGAAAATTTAGAGAATTGGTGGTGGAAGTGGTTTATGAGGTAAACTGCTCTCTAAAAGGCATAAATTCAATATTTTTCGTGGGAGAGAGGCTTGATGTAGAAATGTTAGATTATTTTTTTTATGGTGAAGAAGTTCATATGTATCATTATACAGTGGGGTGTGTGGACGTTTTTTTAATTATTAAATGCAATGATGGGGAAATATGTGTTTGAATTTTGTATACTCACCCCTACCATCCGAACAAGTGATTTAAATTATTGAAAGATAACTACTATGTTTTGTGACTGAAATTCGATGTGAATTGGAAGTTTGTTTCACAGAGGAAGCCTAGATAATGTTGGTTTGAAAGTCCGATTTGACAAGAGATCAAATTTTATCATGAATTGAGAATTTGACTAAACAAAATAACTTTGAAATTGATAAAAATATGTTTGGAATGTTTTGGGATGGAACTGTAGCACCGGGACGCAGTATCGTGGTGACGATAGCATAAAAAGGCAGCAAAAAAGCCAGTGTGGCAGCACCGACGCCTATGTTGAGGGGAATTTCACCCCTGTTTGATTTTTTACGCGATTTTGTGTTCTACTTCATCCATGATTCTAAGATTTGACACCTATAAATATTCAACAAGGTGTAGGCTCTTTAGAAACTCAAAGCAATAATTAGATCATTGTTGAATACATTAGAAATTTGAGAGAATTGTTTAGATGAGAGAATTAAATCTCGTAAAGACAACTTTTGTTTTTTGGCATAATAAATTCTCATCTTCTTTTACAAATTTTTTTGTTCTTTTGTGATTCATTATTTTATATTGCCCTTATTTTCTTGTCTTTAATTATTTAGCCGAATTTTCAACTAATTGGTATCAGAGCGATTTTGGTAACAAGTGGAAAATGTTTTATATATTATTGGGAGGTTAAGATTGGTTATTAAAATGAGGTTTGAACAAGGTCAATTGTTTCAAGGATGACAACTATGAAATTTGAGATTTCGTTTTTGGATCGCAATAGTAGATTCCCTTTGTGGCAGATCAAGATACAAGCAATTCTTGCTCAAATAGATCTTAATGATATTTTGTTTGGGATAGATAGAATGTTTGCAACAATTACTGTAGAGGAAAAGCAACACAAGGATCGAATAGCCCTATCACAGATAGATTTTCATCTTTTTGATCAAATTCTTTAAGATGTGGTGAAGGAGAAAAGTGTGCTGGGTTGTAGTTAAAAATGGACCAGCTTTGTATGACAAAGAACTTGACAAGTAGGTTACACTTGAAGCAGTGCTTGTATTCTCCTCACTTGACCGAAGGTGAATCTTTGAAAAATTATCTATCGATGTTCAAGTATGATTAAGATGTCAAATCATTAATTAATAATGTAGGCAGACATGGTCTTGCCCATAATGATAAGTTTCCGTGGGTAACAATTAGTCTCATATTTCTTTGGTGGAACAAATCTCGCCTTTTGATTTCAGAATTTCATTTGGCGAGACAAGCCTCGCCTTCAATTTCATAATTTCATTTAGCGGGATAGGCCTTGCTTTTTGTCAAAAGTTTTCATACTCGCGAACTTATTTTAAGGTCCAACCTTCTTTGACTATTTCATAATTTATACTTTCCCAAGACTTGCGAAGTTATCCTTACTGGTAGGTAGGTTTTTCACCTAGTACTTCATAACATTATATACTTGTTTTCCTAAATAAGGTTTTTCAAGCATATATTTCCTTCCTTTGATCACAAAAAAAAAAAAAAAAATCAACTAATTAGTTATACTATTCGCATTTCTCTTGAACAGCATGTAATCACAAAAAAAAAAAAAACTTTATTTATTATGATGTATTAAGTCATGAGCAAAATTTTAGGATTGAGTATAGAAAACACGTAGGTTTCTTCACATCATAGCCCATGTTTGAGCTCCATTTTTCATACATTTTTCACTTCTTTTTTTTCAACCATATATTCAATAAAATAATATTACACAAACTCAAAACTTTTCCTTATTTCTTAACCACGCATCTTTCAAAAAAACACTATTTCAAAATACATTTTTCCCAAAACACATTTTTATTGGAGGCCAAACAGGGGCATAATCAAGAAATGTTAGTGAAGAAAAGTATGAATTAACAATAGTATTAGGAAAGTGGAAAATGTGGTATACAACTCTGTTCAGAAATATGAAAACTTATGCAAAGCATTCGTAATGCAAGGAATATATGATAACTAAGTTGTAAATTATCGTTACCTTATTCAAATTACAAGTCGGTACAATCTTCTTGCTGCATATATGGACTATAGTAATTGTTGGATGGATATGGTGTATGGAGTGGCAAACAAATTACTGTAGAATCTTTATCAAACTTTTGCTGGAATTTCGACTGAGTAACGACAATGAAACTTCAAATAAATAACACCAAATGGATGCAAAGTCAAGGTAAGTGTTGAACACTTTGTCCTTAAGTCAAATTTGCCCCATAACGGTGCCTACAGTTTATGGCAATCAACTTTCAAAATACAACGACATCTTCTTGTGTGAGTAGCATTTCAACACACAAGAACAACGAACCATAATTTGGTATGTGTACTCTTTCATGCAAAAATGAAGAAAACTAGAATTTTATGCAATATATATAAAGAGAAAAGAATGTTATGCTATGATTACATATCATTGGTGTGAAGAAAAGAACGTCTCAAGGGTCCTATTTATAGAGTATGAGGGGTTGTGGACAAAGTGTTGTGAGCCAAACCTCGCAACCTTACGAACAGAAGCAACTCTTGATGCCGCTGACTTCTCACTCCAGCGATAAAACAGAACCACTGTTGCATGCCCGTCGCTAGGTTGTCGCTCGAGCGACAACTTCCTCGTTTAAGCAGCGAGCGACAGAGACAGTCAATTTCTAGTCAAAATTTCCTCTATTTTTCTTCCAATACTCGACCACAATTTCTAATTCATCCGGAATTGATTTTGAGATTCCAAATATACTACTACGATCTACTTGATGAGTAGAATAAACTGGTCTATTTATATTTGTAATCTGACCATCGGCTTAAGTCTGAATATTTGCTCAAAGTTATACTTAACCAAATTTTTTATTTCTTTAAACCAATTCCAACAATATCCAACATAAATGGAAATTCCTTGATATGCACAACATAATGCAATAGTTTAAGATAGGTAGCTTGTAGCTTTGAACCTTCTTTAGTTGAATACAGTCGAATTTACTAAACTAATTGGTGAACACAATGTCTTGAACCATTCAGTTGTTCATGTAAATTAAAGTAATTGTACCAACACCATAACTCATCTAAACATTTCAGTTCTCATGGTTGTGTTCATTTTGGCCCTGAACAACTCTTGATTTTATAAGTGCTTTAAGAGAATTAAGTCTCAAATTCTCGTAGAAGTGGCATCACTTCACACTTATATAGGTGATATCCTATAGCATAATACATCTATTGTATTCTTGCAAGATATATTAATCATTAAAATTATATATTTATCCTTAAACACTTTATATCCCAGCACTTTTTATAGGAATAAGAGTAAGTGCTTTACAGTGAATCTTTCATAATTTAGTTGTCCCATTGAACCAAGATTTTGGGATATCCAATCTACAAGGTTGGATTTTCACTATATTGATTCTATTCGATAGGCTTTAGGCACATTCCCCTAGAAAGATGGTATACTTGATTTCTTGTTAATCTTTTCGTCAAAGGATCTGTTATGTTTTCTTTTGATTCAACATAGTTAATTGAGATTATACCACTTGATATCAATTGTTTAATAGTATTATGTCTCCGACGAATACGTCAAGATTTACCATTATACATTCTATTTTGTGCCCTTGCAGTAGTTGATTGATTTCACAATATATATTAATCGCAGGTACCAATTTTTTCTAACATGGAATATCCTCGAGAAAATCATGAATCCATTTCGCTTCT
Organism: Fraxinus excelsior; assembly: GCA_019097785.1. Lineage (NCBI taxonomy): Eukaryota > Viridiplantae > Streptophyta > Magnoliopsida > Lamiales > Oleaceae > Fraxinus > Fraxinus excelsior. The sequence goes on along the minus strand of CM032631.1, from coordinate 29,113,541 downwards.
TCTCTGATTTTATCTAAAGCAATAAACTCAGATTCTATCGTGGATTGAGCTATACAAGTTTGCTTAGACAATTTTAGGACATACCTTCGCTTTCAATGGCAAACACATAACCACTTGCGGACTTTGAATCTTTTGTGTCAAATATCCAATTTGCATTAGTATATCCTTCTAACACTGTAAGGTATCTTGAGTAGTATAATCCATAACGGACCCTGTGTCTTAAGTATTTAAGTATTTAAGTCAATTGGTATTTTAACTGGTTTATCGTCATATGCCTTAAAACGTTTTTAGTATAGTGTGATTGAGACAATAACAAACCATCAAATGTTTTAGAGATTTTAGTTCCTAATATCACATCAATTATTCCCATATCTTTCATGTCAAAATGTTTCATCAACATTTTCTTGGTCAAGGTAATAATGTTCGAATTATTCCTCATGATAAGCATTTCATCAACATATAAACATACGATCACGTATCCATTATATGTGGTTTTGCTGTAGATATATTTGTCACATTCACTAATTTTGAAACCATTTGAGAACATAGTTTTGTCAAAATTCTCATGCCATTGTTTTGGTATTTGTTTTAATCCATATTTCGAGGAACAACAAACCCCTCAAGTTGTTCCCTATAAATTTCTTCTTCTAATTCACCATTCAGAAATGCAGTTTTAATATCCATTTAATGTATTTCAAGGTTATGCAATGCAACAATAGCAATCAATACATGTATAGACGTAATCCTTGAGACATGTGAATATGTATCGAAGAAATTTAGTCATTCCTTTTATTTATACAATCTGGCTACTAATCTAGCCTTATACTTGTCTATTGATCCATCTGATTTCAATTTCCTTTTGAAAATCCATTTGCATCCTAAAGCTTTGTTCCCCGAATAAAGTTCAACTAATTTTCATGAATGGTTGTTCATGATGGATTCAATTTCATTATTAACTGCTTCTTTCCAAAAATGAGTTTTAGGAGTGGACATTGCTTCATTAAATGTCCTAGGGTCATTTTCTAGTATATATGTTAGAAAATCTGGACCAAATATCTTATGAATCATTTTCCTTTTAATGTGCCTTGGTTCTCCATCTTCATGATGATTACTATCTTCTTGATAGATTCTAATTACAGTATCGTAAGTTCGTTTGTGTGAACTTACTTATTTCTCTTTACAAGGAAAGATATCTTCAAAAAGTACAACTTTCCTTGATTCAATAATGGTAACTTCATGTACATCAAGTATATTAGACTTATGAACCAAAAATCGATATGCATTACTATTGTTTACATATCCAATAAAGACACAATCAATAGTCTTAGGCTCAAATTTTATTTGTTTTGGTTTAGGTATTTGTACCTTTGCCAAACACCCCCGCACTTTAAGTTATTTGTATGAAGGTTTCCAACATTTTTACAATTTATAAGGTGATTCAACCTTACTCTTGTGTGGTATTTTATTAAGGATATGATTTGTCGAAAGGAAAGTTTCCCCTACACAAGTTCCGTGGTAAACTTGAACTAATCAACATTGCATTCATCATTTCCTTAAGGGTTTGATTCTTACATTTAGCAACCCCATTAGATTGAGGTGAATATGGTGCAGTAATTTGATGAATAATCCCAGATTCTGCACAAAATTCTTTAAACGGTGCAACATACTCTCCATCTCTATCACTACGAATCATCTTTATTCATTTTCCAAGTTGGTTTTCAACTTTAAGTTTATAGTGTTTGATCACTTCCAAAGCTTCATTTTTACTTTTCAACAAGTATATATAATAGTATCTTGTACAATCATTTATAAATGTGATGAAATATTTTTTACCACCTTTTGTTTGTATGAAACTTAAGTCACACACATCCGTGTGAGTTAGTTCCAAAGGTGTTGTGGTTCGTTCAACCGAATGATATAGTGTTTTGGCCAATTTCGCCTATACACATATCTCGCATTTTCCATTATTAAAATACATACTTGGAAATAAACTTAAATTAATTAAACTTTCGTATTGAATTAAAGTTTGCATGTCCTAATCTATGATGCCATAAATCATAAGACTCAACAATATAAGTAGAAGAAGATATTTTGTTGCTTGAATTGTTTGGTAAAATAGTTAGGAAATTCATTTTGAATAGTCCATCTTTTACATAACATTTTCCTACATACGTGTTATTCTTAGTAAGTACCTCAAAATAGGTTCTTGTGAATATGTGGTACGTGAAGAACATTGTTGAGGCTAAGTTCATTCCCTGATGTCATGTTCAATATCACTTTGCATTGTCCTCCGACTTTTGAACTTGAGGAATTCCCGATGAACAGTTTCTCTTCCGTGGTTGGAGTATAGGAAGTAAACATTCATTTATTGGCACATATGTGACGGGTAGCACCCCTATCAAACAAACATTCCATATGGTTTCCAATGTTGTTTCATTTTGAAATAATGGCTGACAAATTCATATCACCATTTGATATGACATCAGATTCGGTGATATTCGCTTAGGCTTACTTACTCGATTTGCGACAATTGACTGATCGATGTTTAGCCTTTCCACAGTTGTAACAATTACCCTTGAACTTCTTTGCATTCTTCTTCGAAGGTTCAACAAAATGGTTCCTCTTCTTGCTTTTATTGTTGGATTTTATCACATTAGCCTTTGCTGGTGGTATGTGATTCCCAATATGCTTGTCCGAACATTGGTTGTCTTCTTTAATCCTCAATTGAACCACAAGTTCTTCAACATGTATCTCTTTGCGCTTATGATTGATATAATTCTTGAAGTCCTTCCACATGGGTGGAAGTTTCTCATTGATTTCAACCACTTGAAATGATTCACTTAGAGACATATTCTCCGCATCATGAAGAATAACCTGCAATTCTTGCACTTGACTGATGACTGTCTTTGAATATACCATTTTGTAATCTAAAAACTTTCCTACGATAAACGTTTTTGTCCCAACATCTTCAGTCTTGTATTTCATTTCCAATGACTTCCATAGTTCCTTTGTAAATTTTCTAGAGTTGTATACGTTATATAAAGAGTTGTCCAGCCATTCAGAATATAGTTATTGTACAAGAAATTTGAATGTTTACAAGCATCCAAAGCAATTAGTGATACTTTATTGTTTTCTCCTTCTTGTATGACAGAAGCGTCTTCATATAAGAACTTTGTTAAGTTGAGGGTCGTAAGATAGAACAATATTTTCTTTTGCTATCTCTTGAAATTAGCTCCAATGAATTTCTCCGATTTTTCTCTATGTGGAATGGAGTTTAGAGAGACGGTAACAACTGGAGGGATTGTACCGATATGAGCAATTTCTTCTGAAGTTCTCATATTCGAATTGTCGTTCAAAGTAGAGTCGGTATTAAAAGCCTAATTCATTTTTGTTTACACAAAATAGAAGATCAACCAAATCAAAAGAACAGTAGAAGAAATTAAATAAAATCATAGTTTAACTGAAACAAAAAGGTCATTCCAACAATCGAGATTCGACTTAAGATTGTTGGATATATATGGTGTATGGAGTGACAAACAAATGCTTGTAGAATCTTTATCAAACTTCTGCTGAAATTTCGGTAGAGTAACGACAATGAAACTTCAAATGAATAATGCCAAATTGATGCAAAGTCGAGGCAAATGTTGAATACTTTGTCATTAAGTTGAATTTGCCCTACAATGGTGCCTACAGTTTATGACAATCAACTCTCAAGATACAAGTACTTCTTGTGTGAGTAGCACTTCAACACACAAGAACAACGAACCAGAATTTTGTTTATGTACTCCTTAATGCAAAAATGAAGAAAATCATATATATATATATATATATATATATATATATATATATATATATATATATATATATATATATATATATATATATATATATTATATGCAAGATTTGGTTGAGAGAGAGAAGAGAATGTTATGCTATGATTGCATATTATTGATATGAAGAAAAGGACATCCCACAATGGTCTTATTTATAGAGTATGAAAGGCCGTGGACAAAGTGTTGTGAGCCCAACCTCACAACCTTACGAACATAAGCAACTTTTACTGTCGCTGACTTCTCGCTCGAGGGATAAAAATAGAACCACTGTCGCCTACCTGTCGGTCGAACGATAGGCGAGCAACGAAGATTTCACTTTCCAGCAAGTTTTTCCTCTATCTACCTTCTAACTTTCGACCATAATTTCTCATTCATCTAAAATTGGTTTCAAGATTCCAAATGTACTACAACGATCTATTTGAGGAGTAGAACATGTTGGTCTATTTATATTTATATTTGTAATTTGACTTTCGGATCAAGTACGAATATTTGCTCAAAGTTGATATTGAGTCACTTGTTAAAAGTATACTTCAAACCAATTTTTTTTTTTTTTAATTTCTTTAAACCAATTCCAACAATAATGTATGACATTACCCAGAGTTAAAAAATAAATAAATAAAAAATTGTTAACACAAACACACACAAGAAATAATTAATGATATAACCAAAGGAACTTTTATTTACCTTGATCCCACTCAATAGGGAATTTAATAATCTTTAAGGCCCCATAGAGTAAAGTGGTAAGTATTGAAAGTAAGGTACATGTGGCTCAAATCTTGCCACATTATTAACACAAAAAATATTCAATGTTTAAATTAAGAAAATATCATCAAAAGAGTATAAAAATTGAAGAGTATAAAACTAATATTAAAATTACCTAGGTAATTTTATTTTCTTGTGTCTACCCCAACGGGCATGCAAACATGTATACATACCAAAATCTTATTTCATCGTTCGTTGCCAGCATTCACTAAATACATAGAGAGAACAAAAGTTAGTATGAATTGGGTTCCATTAAATCTTGTGTTCAATAAAAATACCAAATTACATGATGAAATTAACTACACAAATTAAAAAATTACATAGAAAGTCATACATTGGCATAGTGATAATTATGCACTTATCCAATTGGATATAATTAGTGTGAAAAAAAAAAGCAATTTGGAGCTTAATTGGAGTTGATTCAAAGCAATTGAAAATTAACCGGATTGCAAGTGCTCAGTTGGGAGTATTAATGGAGAATTTGGTAAAAATCATAAGTTTAAAAAGTTAAATTCGACATTTGGAAAGTTTATGGGTGAAATTGCAAAATTTCGAAACTTGTGTATTGTCAATTAGTAATGGTTTCGGAAAGAAGATGACTTAATTGCAAATATTAAAAGACTGGTGGACTAAAATTATATGAGAAAAATGATTTTTTTTTTTTTTTTTTGGGAAAAGGGAATTGTTTACTTTTTCTTCTCTAACGTTTTGGTGGTTATCAAGTTGAACAAGAATTTTGCTTAAATCTCATTCTAAAAATACATGTCTAAGTCCAACAATTAGAAGAGACTTATAGGATCTTATCATGCACATATATTCAAGCCGAGACTAGTAGGATTTCTTTATATGCATATATTCACGCTGAGACTTGTGGGAATTCAATGTGCGCATATAATGCAGGCCCAATAGGAGAAAAGAATCAAGAAATTAGTGAAGAAGCTAGGGTTTCAAGATTTCACAAGTAGAATTCATCTTTTCCCCTTTTCTCTTAAAACCTGGTGATATACTTTAATTCCTTCTTATATTCTTCTTCTCACTTGTGTGTATTAAGTATTTAGTTAGGATGAATGATTGTAACCTTGTTTTGAACCTTAATTTTCATCAAAAAGTTTTAAATCTCTAATTGATATATTGATTTTTTTATTTTTTTTTACTTTTTTTTAATCCTTGGATTAATTTGCCACTAATTCATTGATTTGTGAGCAATAATTTTGTCGATAAGTGGATTATTTATTTAGATCACATAGTAAAATTCAGTAATTAGTGTAAAATGTAGAGATACATTTCCTAAATGGTGCGATTGTTATATAGATTTTTAGATATTTATGGCATTTAACTAAGGTGTATTTGAATTTACATAGAGATATAGAATTCACTTATTTAAATAAAATCAAATTGAACTCGAGAGAAGTAAATTAAATATATTAGAAGACTTCGACCGGGACACATAATCAATTATTATAAAAATTAGTGATTGAGATCAAGGGAATAGTTATGGTGAATTCATGAATCCTATCACTTAAACCATCATACAAAATTGACTTTTACTATTTGCATTGAATTTAAAAAAAAATAACAAAAAGAAGATAAAACATTTCTATTTGTATAAATTCGACAACAAGGTTTTTGTGTCATTGTAAAGGACTATCTTTATTTAATATTAATTTTAAATAAATTTTACTTTTGTTTGATTTACTTTTTTTCTTTTTCATTTCCAATTGATCTACTTGTTTTTCTTTATTTCATTGACAAAGAACGAGAAAAACAAAGATAGAAGCAAAAATATACAATGATTGATCCCAACTTAGATGAATGTGATATGCTTGTAGAGATTTCATCTTCAAGCAACAACTCCAAAAGTTAGGGTACAATCTACCTATCGTACTTGATAGGGATTGCTTTCCAGAGGGATTAAATATCAAATCTATTATTTATGATGAGAGAAGGCCGACTTGTAAATATTGTAGTGCATTGCATTATACTAAAAAATGCTTGTTATTGGCAACTTAAGAAGAAGGAAATTTATCTTAGATGATTCATATGAAGATGATGATGACGACAGTAACATGCTTGTAGGAGATGTTTTCGCAATGAAAAATATAAAAGAATTGAAAATTGAAAGTTGTGGAGGAGCTAAGTAACATGCTTATGGAGGATCTCTTCATCATTCAATCAAAATAGTCAAAATCAAAGAAGAAAAACGTGAAGAAATCGAGAAACTAATCATGATTGAGTCAAATGAATTAGTGGCATTCAAAGCAGATAGAATTAGCATGCAAACTCCAATTTCCTTGATTTTGTGATTAAAGTCGATGAGGAGATTGAAGTGTTCTTAGTTACATATAAATCGGGAAATTTAGGCAAATCATACTATATTCAAGAAAGAAAAGTGAGATTTTGGAGGATGGGCGAAATATGGTGCAAAGACAATCTACGCAAGCTAAGTAAGACCTCCAAAACAATATTCAAATATCATGAAAAGTCATCGTGCAAAATCGAGTTTGAAACTATAAATCAAGAACTAGTGGGAGACAACCTATTTCTAACCTTAAACTTTTAAAATTTTTGTTATAAATTGCATATAAAATTTAGGATTTCATTTTGAACATAAGTATATTTCCTAGTTTTCCCTAAACAAAATATTAAAAAAAAAAAAAAAAGAAAAAAGAAAAAAAAATTCTTTTATCTCTTGTTATATAAAACTGAAAAAAAAATTCGAAAATTTATTAAAAAAAAAAGTAATTAAAAAATCTTTTTTATCTCATTTTATTTATTTTAGGAAACTGAAAAAAAATATCGAGATTTTATTTTAAAAAAATTATATTAATTAAATATATATATATATTTTTTTTTCCTTTTTTTAGGTTACAATCATCCTTCCAAATTAAATTAGCATAAACTCGCATGTGAGTGTATTTTTTATTATTTTTATTTTTTCTTTTCATGTATTATGAAAATATTTTATAGAACAAAATAGGGAAGGATACTAAAGGAAGATAAAAGATCAAGTGCTAAATGATAAACCTCATATACAGGACAAGTATTGCTAACCCTTGTGCACACATGGATGACAATGTTTATTTTACGTTTGGGGTGTAGTTTAATTAGTTAGTTATATTTGCTTGTTTATGTGATCTGTTTAAAAAAAAAAAAAAAAAAAAATATTGAGAATTTTGATTTTAAAAAAAAAAAAAAAAAAAATTCTTATTTTATGTGTATTTATGTCAGTCGGTTAGCCTTGCCGGGTAATCGAAATTATTTGGGATTGTTTATTTTTCATAAATTGTAAATAAATGATGCGATTTTGTTTTATTTTTTTATTTTTTGATAATTCAATACTTTTTTTATGTGAGATTGTATTCTATTGAGCACAATAGTCTAATAATTATTATGTGTTCTTACAATGAAAGAATATGTTGAATGAACTTAGACCTTTATAAACCAAGATTACAGTATGTAGCACAACCAGTTATCCCATTGAAATGAATAATTTGGGAGTGGTTGATCGGATATTGGGAGGTATTTAGATATGTCTTAATTCCGTGTATGTTGAATATTTGTGTGGAATGCTTTTAGCTAACAAGTAAAACCTAGGTAATAACCATCTACTAGGGGTTTGATTGCACTTACTTATCAAGAAATAAAAAATAAAATGCATTGTACTAGGTTTAGGATAAGATCTACAGGAGAAAAGGGCTGCCATCAATGTGGAGTGAAACTACATTCGATAACCAACAAAAAGATCCCAAAAATAGAAGAGATGACATAATAAAAAAAAATACCAAAGTGTGTTGATGTAGTGATAAAATAACTATAAGCATTGTTTATGTCAGGCCAAGTCTTGGCTACTTAATATGGAATTTAATCTTTTGGTGAGGGTTATTATCCTAGTTGAAACTTGAATGTTGAGACGTTCAAATTTAAAGAGAATCATCACATATCGAAGTAGTGACTTTCATCGGTGAATCACAACCAAATTTGAGAGGAAAATGAATGAGCATTATGAGATCAACCTTAAAATATACACGTAAGGTATGTGATTGAAAGAAAAAAATCGGTAGTGTGTATCCCATGAGAGAGAGAAATATTTGACTATTAAGATCTTGTTTGATAAACATTATTTTTGAAGAATGCAATTTAGAATAGTAAATTGATAGAGAATGTTTGTTAAAAAATAAAGAAAAGTTTTGGATTTATGTGTAATATTATTTTATTGAAAAATGTATGGTTGAAAAAGAGAGAGAAAGTGAATTTTGAAAATAATGTGTATCAAACAAAGGCTTAAAGTTTTGAGATGATTATATTGACTACACACACATTAATCAAGCTTAGAATAAAGTAAATAATTAATTTTTGTTGCATTACTTATGAACTTTTTATGGATTATCAAATGATTTCAAATACTTGATGTAAATTTGACAAAGTTTTTTTAGTGCTTTTATTTAATTTTATTTCTGTTTGTTTGCTTGTACGTTTAGTAGATAGTTTTATTTGGGGAGGAACAAAAATTTAAGTTTGGGGATATTTGATAGTACATTTTATGCACTTGTCCTGGTTTCTATTCTTATTTAATTATATACGAATTGAGCGATTATTTACTTAATTTGTGTAAATTATGTTAATTGTAGAAAAAATCTGAACTTGGATACAATTAGTGTGAAAAAAGGCAATTTGGAACTTAACAAGAGTTGATTCGAAGAAATTGAAGATTAACTGAATTGCTAGTAATCAATTGGAAGTATTAGTAGAGCATACTGTAAAAATTCATAAGCTTTGAAAGTTAAATTCGACATTTGAAAAGTTTGAGGATTACATTGTAAACTTTCAAAACTTGCTCGAATCAAATAATAATGATTAGGTATAAAGATGACTTAATTGAAAAAATATTAAAAGATGAAGGACAAAATTACATGAGAAAATGAGTCCAATTGAAAAAGAGATTTGTTTATTATTTCTTTGATGGATATCAAGTTGAACAAGGATTTTTCCTAAAACTTATTTTATAAATACATGTCTGAGTCCAAAAATTAGAAGAGGCTTGTAGGATTTCATTATACACGTATATTCAAGTCGAGGCTCGTAATATTTCATTATACATATATATTCAAGCTTAGACTTGCGGAAATTTATTGTACACATATTATACAAGCCCAAAAAGAGGAAAGAATCAATTAAGAACCCAGGGTTTCAAGATTTCACAATAAGAGGACACAATCTTGGTGCAACATTTTAATTTTTTTTTTTTTTTTTTCATTTTTCTTTAAAACCAGGTAATGTACTTTAATTCCTTCTTGTATTTTCTTTTCCCATGATATGTAATTAAGTATTAGTTAGGATGAATATTTGTAACATAATTTTGAACCTTAGTTTTAATTAAAAAGTTTTAAATTTTCAATTGATGTTGTGAATGGTTTTACCTCTATTTTTAATTCTTAGATTAATTCGCGAATAATTCTTTGATTTGTGAGAGATAATTACGTCGAGAGCCAGATTAGTTGATTAGACCACGTAGTAAAATCTAGTAATTAGTATAAAGTGTAGGGATACTTATTCTAATTGGTGCTTTCGTTAAATAGATTCTTAGATATTTAAAGTGTTTAAATAAGGTGTATCCTGATTCATGTTGAGATATAAAATTGACTTAATTAAATAGAATTAATTTGAACTTGAAAGGTAAATTAAATTTGTTAGAAGAGTTTGACCGAGTGAACATAATTAATTAAAAATTGATGATTGAGATTAAGGAGGCAGTTATAGTAAATTCATGAGTTCTAATATTTAAACCATCATATAAAATTCATTTTTATTATTTTTGTTGAATTTAAATAAAAAACCACAAAAAGAAGATAACTATTTTTATTGGTGTTCAATCAAATTGAAGTTAGAAAAAACTGAACCAATGGTTAGATAATTGTCATCCTAAGAACGATCATTGGACACTTAGGTCTATTTTATTACTTGTTATGATCCATACACTTATAGCATATAAAATCGACAACATAAAATCAACAAAGATCGAACTTTACAACAATGGCGATGACAATTGAAGCATGGGCCGAATAGGATGGGCGGATTTATGTACTCACCAGTTTTTTATCTTTAATTTGTATATGGGAGATGGAATGGAATTTGGGAATTTTTAAAGGTTTATAGGTTTCTATGTACTCAAAATGAAAACACCAACGAAGCTGGCGATGGTTACAAGAGTCTGGGAAAGAATGGCGCAAAAATTTGGGATGAGTGATATGGAGAGGAGAACGTGTTATGGATAATCAAATATCAAAACCCATTTGACTGTATTTATTTTTTAAATTATCAAGATTTAGTAATTTAATATATACCTTAAGAATGTCATGATGACCACTATAGTAGCTTATTATAAAGTGGAAATTACATGTACAACTTTCAATTTCAAAATTCAGATTTACAAGTTTTTATTTTAAAAATCATATGATAATTAAAATTTTACAATATTAATAATTTTATTACAAATTTAAATATACATATTCATTTTACCCAATCATACACACCAAAACCTTAATTATTTCATCCTATCCATTTTATTTGTTCACTCTATCCCACCTTCTCACTAGCCATCCATCACCACCACCACCACCCCGCCGGCACCACTACCGATGGCACCACTCTTCACGTGGCTCGAAGTGGAACCTCCAGGCGCTGTTGCCACTACTTTTCCTCTCATCTCCTCTCCCACCTCCTCTTCTCCATTTTCTATCTGTCGCGATGCAGTCCCATACCAGCATTGTGCGAAGCAGCCTATGACCATTGTTTAGCCACTTCGATGTGGTGATTTTGCGGCATTGTGCAGTGGTTTTGTGGTCATCACTACAACATGGCGTGAGCGGTCTCTGTACCGAGTTAGGTTGTGGTCTAGTGCCAAATGACGAAAAATCTAAGGAACGATTTGCTGCAGCAATGAATGACATGGAAATATAGAGAAAATTGGTTCCCGATATGTGGTAGCTGTGGTGGTGGATGTTGTAATGAGTTGTCCACGACTGTAGCGATTTTTGGGGTTTTGTCCATCGCTACATCAGGTTTGAGGTTTTTTCTGGCATTTTTGTGGTGGTATTACGGAGATTTTATGATGGTTTTTGATGTGGTGGTGGCGGTGGAGTGTGATGCTAGAGATGGTGTAGTGTGATCGCGGTGGTGTAAGATGTTGGCAGTTTGGATCTGATTTGTTGGTGGTGATTGGGTGACAGTTGTGGTGGTTTTGCTAGATCTGGTAGAAGTTGTGGTTTTTGTTGTCGGCGTTGGTGGTAAATCTGGTGGTTGCGTTGATTTTTGTTGGATTTAGTGGTGGTGGATCCAGCGGTGACATTGATGGTTTTGTAGCTGAAAATGGTGGTCAAGACGTGATGGTGGTGGATCTGGCAGCAACGGTGGCGATTGTGCTGCTGGAAGAAGTGGTGAGGTGGTGGTAACATGTGCTCGTTGGGGTCACAAATTATTTGGTTGACTGTGACCATTAAATTGGTTGACTGTGAAAGATAAATTGTGATCAATAAATAATGTGTGGCCTAAAACATTATTAATTTATGACCGATAATTTGAAATTTTGTGACTGTCTAATAAGTTGTGACTTATAATATTTATGATTTGTAATCTATAAATAAATTGTGACGTATAACTTTTTTATTTGTGACCGATAAACAAATTGTCACTTGTAAAATATCTGAATTGTGACCGTAAGATAATTAGTGACATATAAAATTTTTGATTGTCTAATTACTTGTGACTTATAATATTGTGATTTGTGACCGATAAATAAATTGTGACGTATAAGTTTTTGATTTGTGATCGATGAACAAAATATGACCTATAACATTTTTGAATTGTGAAAGTAAAATAATGTGACATATAAAATTTTTTATTTGTGACCAAAAAAGAATATGTAACTAATTAAATCGTTAATTTGTGATCAAATTCTACAAATTTGTGAACTTTATATACTTAATTAATAAAATATATAATTAATTAAATCATAAATAAATTTTAATTAGTATCCGATTTTTTAAATTTGAAACATTTGTTCTTAGTTTTGAAATGAGTGATATTTAACTTCTTAATTATGAAATTTTCCCAATTATAAATAGCATTATTATTAAATAATTCTCTTGGATCGCACATGAATGGAAGTAGGCTAAAATTAAGGAAAATAAAAGTTTAAGGCCCAAATTCGGTACAATCTATGACCTTGCATTAATTCTAGGGGAAAATTCATAAATAAGGTGTTTAGTTTACACCAAATCAAAAATCAGATTTATAGTTTGAAAATTCAAAAATCAGGTTTTTTTTTTAATTTATGAAATAATAAATTATTAAATCAATTTATTATTAAATATTTAATTCTAATATAATATAATAAACCCATCCCACATGCACCACCTATACCACTCCGGGGACTATTCCGACCACCACTCTTCTCCGACGATCGTTCCGACGACCACTCCGATTCCGGCAATTATTCCGGCGACTATTTTCGGTGACCATTCTGGTCACAGATTTACAATTTACGGTCACGGTTCAAAAAATTTATAGGTCACAATTAATTCGTTGGTCACAGATCAAAATTTATAGGTCACATAGTCACATATTTCCAAATTAATTGGTCACAGATTTTTTTACGGTTACAGATTATATAATTTTTAGGTCACAGATAAAAAGTGGTTAATTTCATTGGTCACATATTTTCAAATTTGTTGGTCACAGATTATTTTTTAGTCACATATTGTTAAATTTTTAGGTCACAATTATATACTTGGTCACATATAACCAAATACTTCAGCCGCAGCCACCGGCACTACTTCAACCGCCATCACCACACAAAACACCGCCACCACCCACCTAAAACCCCATAACAACACAAAAACACCACCACAATAACACCATAGCCGCACCCTACCACCACGAACACTGCACACACACACTACAGTCGCAACAACCACACCACCAGATCTGACCATTGCACCCGACGCAACGCCGCTGCACACACACACACACCGACAGATCCACCCCCAAAAAATCACACCTACACCATCAGCAGCAAATGTCCCAGCAGCGAAATCGTTGCCGCTGTTGGGAAACCAGCAATGATTTTCCCAGCAGCGAAATCGCTGCTGGGAAACTAGCAGTGGCTGCTAGGACCAGCAGCGAATCGCTGCTGGTTTCCTAGCATAGACATAAGGGGGGAGGGGAGGGAGAGCGCCGAGAGAGAGAGAACAAATATTGGGGAGGGAGAGAGAGCGCCGAGAAAGAGAGAGAGAGAACAAATATTGAAAATGGATTAGGGTTGGTGTGAATTATTAGTATTATAATATAATTTAAATATTTAATTGATACCTGATTTTTGAACATACAAACTTTGGACCTGATTTTTAAAAAGTTATCTTTAAATCCCGGATTTTTTGTAATTTCCCTTAATTCTAACCTCCAACTTTGCACCCAACCCAACCCCACCCCACCAAAGGTGTCAAATCTTGTCCTGCCCAAAAAAAGCCCAACTCGCTAACCACTCCAAGCATGGACTGGAACAGTCCATGGGCTTACCTTTCGTTACGAACAGACTTGTCCAAGTCTTATGCATGAAGGCTATTAATCGCCTTAAATAAGAGAAAATCGAACAAGAGATATAGAGGGCCCCAATACGTTTTAACTAAGTGAAAATTACACAAAACCCTAGTATTAAAATCCCCAATTCTAAAATCAGGTGGGAAGGTTTACTTTTCACAAATCAGATGTTTCATATTTAAATTATAAATATTAAATATATCCATCCACTCCAACTATCCCACCCCAAACTCTAGTTATTTTCACACCTCCTCTCTCTATCTAAACTTTTCTTGTTCTCTCTTCTTTTACACGATTGCCGTCTTCTTCGACGGCGTCACGCCATGTCTCCTCTCTCCTACGATCAATCACCACCATTTGGGTCAACGATTTTACAATGGGATATCACCGTGCGAAATCACCGGCGATTTACACATTTGGGTCGTCGATTTCTATCTCTACTCACGTACTTTCGGTAATTTTTGACGCCACCACTAGGGCTATCCGTGGGTCGGTTCGATTCGGTTTGGTTCTGCTCGATTCCAAAATTTTCGTGTATTTAATAAATGGACCCGTCGGGTCCAAATATAATTATGGAACCGTTTGGGTTCGGTTCCTTTCGCCTCCATATCATAATTAAATTTTATAACGTTTATAACAACACTATATAAATATAATTAATGACATTTCATTCGTAACTTTTACAAATTAACGTAGCACAATTCAAAAATAAATAAATAACTAGCTGTCGAATAACATTAATTTAATACATACAATTACCAAAAAGTAGATATTAATATTAAAATGTCGGTGATCCATATTAAAAAATTGCGGCACAAGGCTTAAAATTATGAAATCATCTGATTTATTTAATTAATTTGTTAATTTATTTTAAAAAACAAAATAATTTAATTAATTCAATAAAAAAATATTTAGTTTCGGTTCTTGGTCTAGACCTAACACCCGACCCATACCCATCGGTTCTCGATTCAGGTACCCGTTCGAGTATTTAACTTATGAAGAACCGCTCGGTTCGGTTCGGGACGTTTGGACACCCCTACCCACCACTACTGGCGTTGATAACAACAAGATCAACAAGAAAGGTAAAGTTAAGGGAAGGCAAAATAAAAGAAGGAATGTGTGATTCTGTGATGTCTGTTGCGATTTTATGTGTGACGGTACAATTTTGGAAATGATGGTAGATCTGGCGGGTGTTGATGGTGGACGTGGTGGTGGTGCCAGCTTTTTCGATTTAATTTTTTTTGTTTATATCTGTGTGTTTCAGATTGGAGACAGTGTTTGTGGTATGACGATAAGGTGGCGATTGGGAGCTAGTGGTTGTGAATTTGGCTGTATGTATTGGTGGTTGGTGGTGTTTTGTGTGGCGACGATTCTATGGTTGTAACTGTTGTGGCTGATTTGGCGGGATCTGGTGATTTTAGAAATGGCGATGTTACTACTGATTGTCGCAGTGTTTAGGTGGTGGTGATGTTGGTCGTGGTGGTTGTCGTGGAGGCGATGGTAGTGGTCGTAGCGATAGTATAGAGGTGGTGGTGGTGGATCTGGTCATTTTAGTTTTATGTGACTAAAAATATAATTCGTGACCTTAAAATTCTATAACGTGTGACTAAAAATATAATCCGTGACCAACCATTTCGTTATCTATGATCTAAAAATTATATAATCTGTGATTGTGAAAAAATATGTGGCCAAATAATTTGGGAATCTATGTTCATGTGACCTTATGTGACTAAAAATATAATTTGTGACCTTAAAATTCGGTAATCTCTGACTAAAAATATAATCTCGACCAACCATTTTGTTATCTGTGACCTAAATATTATATAATCTGTGACCGTGAAAAAATCTATTACCAACTAATTTGGAAGTCTGTGACCGTGTGACCTATAAATTTTGATCTCTAACCAACTAATTTTGAAATCTGTGACCAACGAATTAATTATGACCTACAAAATTTTTGGACTATGACCGTAAAATAGTCACCGGAATCAGTCACCAAAATAGTCGTCGGAATGATAACCGGAATAGTGATAAAATGTGATCGATTTACAATGAAAGAATGAGTTGCAAAAGTTACAGTTTAATGATCACATGTTTGAGTTCAAAAGTCATGATCATGTTGTATAAGTCAAAAATGAATATAGATGGGTCACGGATCAGTATGATCAATTAGTTTGATAGTTAACTGTGGCTAATTAATTCGTCGTTAATGTCATAGATCATTGTCACAAGTTTGAGTTCACAAGTCATATTCATTTTTTATAGGTCACAAATCAATATTAACAGATAACATATGTTTGTAGAGTCACAGTTCAAAAATACATGTCACATTTACCGGAATAGTCGCTGGAACGGTCATCAGAATGAATGTTGGAATCGAAGAAGTCGCCGGAATGGTCATCAGAATAGTCGTCGAAATGGTTACCAGGATAATCGTCGAAATCGGAGTAGTCGTCGAAGCGGTAGGGGTGGTGGAGGTGGGTTGGGTTAACTATGCCATGTTTGTCTACCATTTTATCAAACATTATTTTCTACAGTAATCAATTTCCACCACACATTCACTCAATAAAATATTCTACACACAAACCAATAAAGTTACTTTAAATTTCAACTACACATTCTCTAAAAAATATTATTCATTACATCACTTTTCTCCCAATAATGGGAGACAAACACACCCTATATATATATATATATATATATATATATATATATATATATATATATATATATATATAACAAATTCTCAAGTAAGAAATTTTCTCATTTTTATGGCTGTATTAATTTTGCAATATTTTGCAACCTCCGACAAAGGTCGTTGAGGCAGCCATCGTAATTAGCGGACACCTCACAACATAATAAATAACCAACTTTCTGGGGCCTAACTTTTGTCTACTGGGTCAGTATTGAAGTGATAGAGACAAGGTACTAATGGTGGTGGCATGTTTAAACAAAGGTTGGTGGTTCTTTACAAATTTATTGCATATTGCTGTCAAATGAATTAAGCTTTTACAGTAGACATGTACTTCACTCTTCTTTGTGTGCCGGTAAAAGCTATTTGTCAATCAAAAATTTGGATGACTAGTTTGGACTTCTAGTTGGGCTTGGAAATTATTTTTTTGGGCCCATATTAATCTTTTGGTCTAAAGTGCTCCAAGAGTTTATCCTATTGAATGGACTACATTTTTTTTGGGCTTTCTGCGATCTCCATTTAGCCTATTCTTTTGATTTCTATTTATTTTGCTTGGGTCGTCAATTTTAGCCAGAAAAATGGAAGCTAAAATATGTGGTCCATTTTCCAAATTTCTCCAAAGATACAGCAAGAAGACTTGAGACTTCATTAATTTTAAAGTCTTCCTCAAAATTCTCAGCTTACAATAACTCATATGCTACATGTGCTCATGCTTTTGAAAAACGTCTATTAATCCATATCAACTTGCAAAAATTATTCGATTAGAGCATATTGGAGGTAATATTCGATTATAATTATTCTATTTGTACATTCATGTGTACGCCATGAGTGACATAATGCACAAGTAGCATTTGATCATTCTGTCATTGGCTTATGAATTTTTTATTTTTTTTCCCACCAGCCAATGATAAAATGCTACTTGTACATTATGCCATATAGGGTGTATGCCTAAATATACATGTAGCAAAGCCCATTTGACTATATATCAAGCTGGCAGCACACCATACTTTTCTTGGAATTTCTACACTTTATTAATCCGATTGACCTTGGTAAAACAATGCTAATTCCATGATGTGATGTGATGATTATTTCAATATTTTATTTTCATCACTATTTTCCATGCAGAAAGATACTTTGGGTTGCTTCTTATTGGATCTTGACATGGGTTGTTGTGGTTTATTATAGTATCGTGTTTGAGCCCCTATTTTATTGTAAAAATGCATTTTGAAATAGTAGATTGATGAAAAATGTGTGATTCAAAAATAAGGAAAATGTTTGAATTTACGTGTAGTATTATTTTATTTAACAATGTATGGCTTAAAAGATGAGAGAATAATATGTATTTTGAAAATAATGGGGATCAAACAAGTTCATATTTATTGTTGCTAGTTCATTAAATATCTACTTGTGAAGAGAATGTTGAATTACTCCCTACCTAACTATATACAAATTCCTTAGTTTTACAAGATGTTTATTCATCGCCTTATGGGATGTTTATTCTTCATCTTGCCAGATGGATTCATTGGCTCTAAGATATGTTTATTCCTCACTTCGTGGGATATTTATTCTCCACCATGCCGATAGATTCCTTAGCTATGCAAATGCTTATGCCTTGCTTAGCAAGATATTTGTTCTTCGCCTCGTGAAATGTTTGTTAGACGTATCATCAAATACATATTTCTTGGCTTTACAAGATAATTCTTACTTGTCTCTCACTACTGTTGAGCACAACAATAAGTTGTATAGTTCGAGAGATATTCGTGAGATGTTTATTCCTCGCTTTGCATGATGTTTATTCCCTATCTTGTGATATATATTTCTTTGTTTTATGAGATGCTTATTCCTCATCTCTCACTATCGTCATGCTGGACTATAGGCATCATCATTTTGAAGCCATCTTATAAGTTTTTTCTATAATTTGAGAGAGACATCTAAGGGATGTTTATTCTTCACCTTGCGAGAGATTTCTTGCTGGACTATAAGTCATCATCATTTCGAAGCCATCTTATAAGTTTTCTATAATTTCAGATAGCCATCCAAGAGATGTTTATTCTTCACCTCGCGAGAGATTTCTTAGCTTTGCAAAATGCTTATTTCTTGTCCTTCACTATCGTCGAGCACAAGTATAAGTTCTCATCATTTCGAGATTAGCCTATAAGTCTTCGATAGTTCGAGAGAACTATTCGTGAAATGTTTATTTTTTACCTAACGTGATGTTTATTCCACGTCTTTCCATATAGATTTATTGAATTTATGCAATGCTTATTTCTTATCCTTCACTATCGTCGGCACAACTATAAGTCATACTAGGTCAGCTTGTAAGTCTGCGATAGTTCGAAAGAACCATTTACGAGATGTTTATTCCTCACCTTGTGGGATGTTTATTTTCTACCTTGCTAGATAGATTTCTTGGCTATGTGAAATGCTTAATCTTTGACCCTAACTATCGTTGAGAACAGTTATAAGACCTCATCATTCCAAGGTCGGCTTATAAGTTTTTAAAGTTTAAGACTAGCCACCACTTCAATATTTATTCCTTGGTCTTCGAAATACCTCACCAAGCGAAACAAATGTTGCCTCTATCTTCAGGAATCATGCCTCTGCATCATAGATACGTCTATCTTTAGAGAATTAAATCAAACTTCTGCATCAGTTGCATCCTACTGCCTTATTTATAACCTTATATCTCAATTGCCATGGATGAACCATCCCAATACAAAGCGCTCTTAAACGAGATCACCCTAATTAAATATGTCTTACCAGTAAACTACTCTTTTAAGTTCACACTTAGTCCAGCCTTTATTCTCCTAAGTGTATCCACTTAGTTGAGCTTCTATTCTCCTGTGTGTATCCACTTAGTTGAGCTTCTAATTGATAAGCCATGTTTCCGACCCTGTAAAGTATTTCGAATGGTCCAATATAACGAGGTTGTAGTTTTGTCTTTCTTGCCGAACCTAAGTACACATTTTATTGGTGACACTTTTAGAAAAACTTTCTCTTCAACTTTAAATTCCAAGTCTTTTCTTCTGATATTAGCAAAGCTCTTTTGTCTATCTTACACTGCATTTATCCTATGCGGATCTTATCAATGACTTCAATTGTCATTTTAATGATCTCTTGTCCCAAAACTCTATTTTCTTCGACTTCGTCCCAATAGATAGGTGATCTAAATCTTCTACCATAGAGAGCTTCATATGGTGTCATTCCAATAGTTGCCTGAAAACTATTATTAAAGGCAAATTCCACCAAAGGTAGATACGATTCCCAACTGCCTCCTAGATCTAAAACACAGGCCCTTAGCATATCTTCCAAAATTTGGATGGTCCTTTCAAATTGACCATCGGATTGAGGGTGATAAGCCGTACTGAAATTCAACTTCATTCCTATAGCTCTTTATAAGCTCTTCCAAAATTCAGACGTAAATCTCGGATCTCTATTAGATACAATGGACATGGGAACACCAAGAAATCTTATAATCTCTCTAATGTACAACTGTGCTGGCTGATCTAGATTAAATGTCACTTTTATTGGAAGAAAATGAGCTGATTTTGTTAGTCGATCCACTATTACCCATATAGCATTGTGTCCTCTTGCTGACCTCGAAAATCCTACCACAAAGTCTATTGCGATATTCTCCCACCTATATTCAGGTATGTCCAATGAATTTAACAACACATATGGTCTTTGATGTTCCGCTTTAACTTGTTGATACACTGTACATTTTGCCACAATTAGGCCTATACTTCTTTTCATATTCCTCTACTAAAATGTATCTCGAAGATCTCGATACATTTTCATACCACCAGGATGTGCGATGTATGGGGTGAAATGAGTCTATTCTAATATCTCCTTCCTCAAAACTTCATCGTTAGGAACACAATTTCTTCCTTTAAACATTAGTGCCCGCTCTGAAGCTATTCCAAAATCCTTTCTCCTATCGGTACCAATTTCTTTCTTGATCTTATGCAAAAATGGATCTTTACCCTGTGCTTCTATGATCTGATCTCTGAGAGTTGGTCGAACCACCAAAGTTGCTAAACGAGTGGTACTTTGCTCTGGTGTGGTAACCACTTTAATTCGTAAATTTTTCAAGTCTTTGATCAACTCCTTCTGAATAGTAGGTAATAATGCCAACTTTCCCATCGACTTTGTACTTAGAACATCTACAACAACATTAGATTTACCTAGATGGTAATGAATAGTGCAATCATCCTTTACTAGCTCCAACCATCATCTTTGTCTCATATTCAGTTTAGCTCCTGAAAGCTTTGCTCACACTTATCTATCCATAGAAATGTTACCCATTTCCTTATCAATTGCATCATTGGTCCAGGTATTTTGTAGAATCCTTCTATAAATCTCCGATAGTACCCGACCAATCCTAGAAAACTCCAAACTTCACCAGCATTAGTCGGTGTCTTCTAGTTATTTACCGTTCCACTTTTATTGGATCTACTTCAATTTCTTGGGCAGTAACTACATGACCAAGGAATACAACTTGCTCAAGCTAAAATTCACACTTTTTAAATTTTACGTATAACTTTTCCTTGTGCAGTATTTCTAACTCTATTCTAAGATATTCATCATGTCAATCTGTACTCTTGGAGTATATCAAAATGCCATCAATGAAGACTATGACAAATTGATCCAGATACTGGTGAAATACCTGATTCATTAAATCTATAAATACTGCTGGAGCATTTGTCAACCCAAATGGCATAACTGTGAACTCATAATGTCCATAATGAGTTCTGAAAGCCGTCTTGGGTATATCACTAGCCTTAACCTTCAATTGATGATATCCAGATCGTAAGTCGATCTTGGAAAATACTTTAGCCCCTTTTAATTGATCAAACAAATCTTCGATTCTCGGGAGAGGATACTTATTCTTGATGGTCAAACGGTTCAACTCCCGATAGTTGATACACATCCTCATACTTACATATTTCTTCTTTACAAATAACACTGGTGCACCCCAAGGAGATACACTTGATCTGATAAAGCCATTTTCTAATAATTCTTGTAATTGAATTTTCAACTCCTGAAGTTCCTTTGGAGCCATTTTGTATGGAGCTTTAGATACTGGTGCCGCTCTAGGAACTAGATCTATGGTAAAATCCACGTATCTATTTGGTGGGGGTACTAGGTAGATCCTTTGGAAACACATCTATAAATTCTTGTATCACTGGTACATCCTTAGTCTTTATCGTAACTTGTTTCTCTCCTGAGATGTTAACTAGTAACCCTTGAAAAGTTTCTTTTCTCAACATTCTCTCGACTTGTAAGGCATATATACCAGTTGGAGATTGGGTTTGGTCTTTATTCTAGGGAAAGAAAATTGTTCTTTTCCTGATTTTTAAAAAGACACTTCCTTTTCTCTACAATAAATGGTTGCATAATTACGTCTCAACCAATACATAACCAAAATCACATCAAAGTCTTTCATCTATATCAGATACAAATTAGCTTCTAATATTTTTCCCTCAATTTCAAGATTCATCGACTTAGCTAACTTATCAGTGTTCAACGTTTTGCCCGAAGGAATGCTAACTTCTAGAATACTCTCTGACTTATCATAATACTAGCTTTAGCAATGAAAGATGTCGATACAAAAGAGTAAGTAGCTCCCGAATCAAACAGTACATAAGCAGGTATATTGGATATGAGTAAAATATCTACTATTACGTTTGAGTTCTCTTCTGCATCCTTCTGAGTGAGTGTAAAGACTCGTACTTTGCCCTTTTTGTTCTGATAATTGTTATCATCCTTCTTCTAAGCAAATGTGGGACAATCCTTAGTAATATGTCATGACTTACCACATCGAAAACAAGCATTCTTCTCGAACAAGCATTCACGACGATGATGTTTACCACACTTAGGGCACGATGTTACTACAGGTACTATGGCCTTACTAGCACCAGGTCCGATATTAGCTTTCTTATTTTGCCATTTGCCCTTTCATTTGTGTTGACCATTCCACTTTCTCTTCCCAATTTGTCCTTTATCTTGCTGACCGAACAATTGACTGTGCTGCTTTGCATTAGCCTTTTGATACCGAATAACGCGATGTAAAACGATGTGATATAAGAATCATGCTTATGTCAGGGTTTAACCCTTGCTCAAACCTTCGAGTCTTCTTAATTTTCATGTCAACCAAGTGTGGATAAAAACTTAAGATTTGATCAACCTTCCCACGTAATCAGTCAGGGATATATTACCTTGCTTAAGCTGAAAGAATTCGCTTTCCTTGAAATCTCTTAAAGACTGGGGAAAATACTTATCCATCACTTCCTCCTTAAACTGTTCCCAAATTAATGCCAATTGCTGCTCCGGGATCCTAGTTCGAGACATCGAATCCCACAAGTGACTTACATCACCGGTAAACATAAACTCTATACACTGAACTTTTTGAGGATCAGTGCAATCTATAAGTCGAAAAACTCGTTCCAACTTACGAAGCTACTCCTCAACTACCAATGGACCAGATGCTCCATCGAAGGTAGGGGGTTTCGAAATAACTCAACAATCGAAGTATGGGTCGGGTGAGCAACATGAGCTAGTGGTAAAGGTGGGGTTTGATTCTAATTCTGCCTGCCAAGATCTTAAATTACTTGCAGGAGGTCTCTTATCAAATTGTTCTGGTTTGCTCGAGACATTTCTCTAAAGATAAGATATAATATCTCTCAATAACTTCATTTTCCAATATCGAAGTAGAAAAAATATATAAGAAAATTATTTCTCAACTTGATTAGAATTGATATTTTTTTTAATCCTTAGAATCAGGATTTACAATAATTCGATAAATTTGAAGGAAAATATCATAAGGAAATGAAATTTAAGTCTCTAATCCCTATGAGTTTTGTGAATCTTCTTTGGCGGCGCTTCATCTTCGGAGGTGTCTTCTGCTTCAGGCTCGAACTCTATGTCCATCTCAATATGTGGCTCAGGTTCATGCTCATGATCATTCTCTATTTCCAACCCAAAATCATCACTGTGCTCCCATTCGGGATCTTTCTCTGGATCAGATTCAGACAAAGGTTCTTCCTCGGGCTCGGGTTCAACCTCATCATCGAGTTCAATTACTATCTCTGGTTGAGGTTCTAAGCTCTCGTTCCACCTGTCTAGAAGAGTCTGACAATATACCTCAAAATCAATCGTGTTTAGGTGTTCTGGAGGGTTATCCTCTAGCATCTCGTCCCTAACTATAATTCTCATGTTTCCCCATTGAGGTGAAAGTGAGTGTATGAGGTTATTCACAGCCTCGATATGCGTGATCTCCAGTCCGGCATCCACAGCTGCCCTACATCTCTCACAGATGTCATGTACATGTTCGACAAGTGGACGAGACGGGTCGTCACGTAGTCCTCATAGGACTGAATGACGGCCCTACGGTTCAGCGCTGCTCTACAAACCGTGGTCTTTCTAGCAGTTTGGTAAATTCTAACCATGTTTATCACACAAGTGTCCAATTATTTTGTATCTCTATTAGTGATATCAAATTATACAATTTTTTTTTTGGATTTTTATAAAATGGTCAATCATCTTTTCTTCATGCATATTAAACAAAATATAACTTACATAACTAATTTCATCCTAGATATCATAAGCATTTCATAGATTCAAGCTAAAAATGTTTATAAATCATGCTCAAAATTAAAGTGGAACATAATGTTTTACTCCGCACCTTGGGTTCGTCGGATGAGGTCAACTGATGGACGCAAGATGCCATGAAGTGCTTTAAATATTTCATTTTTTTTTGTTTTTTATACACTAAGTCTACAGAATCGACTAAACCTTGCTCGATACCCCACTATGACGCTCCGACCCGAATGGATCGAAATGTAACTAGATTAACTTTACTTTACTCATAGACCGTAGACTTAATAAAATAATTTAAGTATACTTTCAGCGAAAAACATAAAAACTTAACTTAAGAATTTAATATCAAGACTTTATTATATATATTTTTTTAAGACAAAATAGTTCAATACCAAAAAAAAAACAATTCAAAAATGTCTTTAGAATATTTCCCATGCATGAATCCACAATTGACGTCAAATTCTAGGCAAAACTTTAAAAAATAAAAGTTGTTGTTTTGTTTTCTATTTTAAGCGACAAATGACAAAATAAACTTGTTTGCATAGCTATCGATTTCGAAACTTCATGAGTTTTAATGTAAAGTAGAAAACTTCTTATAGTATGACATATCCAAATACCGACTTCCGTCGGCAACAAGTAGGGTATTAAAATATTTTTCAAAACCCCGCAGTGACTAGGTTTGGAAAGTAACCCAGCACAGTTTACTTTAAGTGCTATATAAAATCCTACACATATTGAAATGACATGATTCTAGATCTATTCAATAATTGACTCATGAGGCTATCAAACCCCACTGATTTTTATAAAAATTCCAAGTAATGTTTGAGTTATGAATTTTTGAAATCAAGGACAAAAGCTGAAAACAGCATCCATACCTAGTGCAACTTACTTTAAAGTGATGTATAAAATTTTATCGACATCGGATTGACATGATTTCGAGTTCATTCAGTAGCTAACATATAAGGCTATCATATCCATCAGTTTTGTGCAAAAATTTCAACTAATGAGTGAGATATAAATTTTGGAACCAAGGACCAAAAACTGAAATTTTAAATAGACAGCAAAACTTTAAAATCTCTAATCTTTTCTTTTGTAAACAATGATATTTGAATTAATTTGCGTGAAACATATCTACTTTCAAATATAATTTATTCATAGAAAGAAAAAATACTCTTAGTATAGTTCCACGCATGACGTCCATAGAAATTCTTAATAAACAATGTAAACATTTTATAATCGAATTTAAAATTATACAGTCACCGAATTTCTCCATAGCATGTTGCATCATCCACTACCATCATCCACGCCCCCAAGGAAAATCAATCAACCTGTAGAAGGAAATTAACCTATGATTTTGAAACTCAATAGATATCATTGGTGCATTTCGTTGTCAAATTAACATTTTTGAACTATAGATTCATACCGCCGCACGTTGTAGGACTTCCGGCAAAATCCAATTTTTGTGGAGTTATGAATTAATATAACGCATAGAATCGGAGAATGATCATTCAAACTATAGTAGTGTAGTAACACCATATCCGAATGTACCAATTCATTCAAACTTTTAATGAAAAATCATAATTTAAAAATGAAACAAACATTTGCACCTCTGATAAGTGCGTTTTGCGCACTTAATTATGCGACAAAAAACATGATTAATTGTTGATATAAATGCTTGAATACGGCTTAATCCAATATGAATTGTGTTTGTAGGATTACTTTGATGGAAATAATGAAATGTAAACGAAAAAAGGCGAAAATGACCAAAATGGAAGGAAATGAAAGTTTGGGGACTAAATCACAATTATTCATAAGTTGACCCGAACGACGAACCGAGCATGGAACCTCGCTAAAGATCTAATTTTCAATATTATGGATGACTAGAAGAAGATGGAAGATGAAGAAATTCCAAAAGTGAAATGAAAAGAAGATTGGGGACCAATTTGCACTAGAAGCAAAAATTCTTCCATGCTATAGCATGAGATTATACCTTGCTATAGCCCAGACCTTAACAGAGATTTTCAGGAAGGATTTACTTTGCCCATGCTACAGTATGGAAATATACCTTGCTATAGCAATGGGTATTTTGGGCGAGAAATTCTTAAGTTTCCTTATCCAACTACAACTCTTATGGTAATGATTGTAGGGCAACTATAAAAGCCTAAATTCGTCCTAGACTAGGTTTTTATGCATTCTTAGAGAGAAAAACACCATTGAAGAGCAAGGAAAAAGGCGAGAACAAGGAACAAGGGTTTCACTTCAAGATTCAAGCTTTAAACCTTAATTCTTTGGTGATATCTTCTCTTGATTATTTTTATTACTCTTTAACTTTAGTCATGCTAGGCTAGACTTTTTATGTACTAGGTGAACGATGAACCTCGTATTGTGAACGTTTAATTTCTATTTTGCAATTTGATATTTAAACACGTTTAATGGATGTTGAATGATTTATATACACATTCTTGTCTCTACGATTATATGCGCAATAGTTGTATGAGTTTGGGTGATTTATTTTATGCATTCGAAAGAAGTGAAATAGATTCTACAAGGTATAAATCATCGTAAGGTCCGATAGGGGATAGAAATATACCGCTATGCTTTATGTGAATCTCTAAGTGTTTACAAAACGTCATGCATTCTTGTATATTGCATTTGTCATAGAAATATAGTCAAATTGTATGCTAGAATAGGTTCAATTCTACTCGAAATAGATTATTGAATAAGTTAGGAACATTGATTTTTCAACCAATTCATCGTGTTGTCAAATTGTGAAATAAGAGTTACAAAGTGAACTTGCTTGGTGATTCGAGATCCTAGTACGCTTTTTCATACATTAATTTCTTCAACTTTTACATTTAACCATCACTCTTGCATTTAGTCGTAATTTTAGTTTAATTTACATGTTAGTCATAGTTTGATCATAAAATCTAGAACAATCATCTTGAATTTAATAGATTCGGTTAAGGTCGAGATAATAATAATCACGTTAAATCAATCCTCGTGGGAACGATACTCGAAATTATAGGATTTCCACTTTATAACTTGTCAACGAACCGTGCACTTGCAGTGATTTAAATTCGAAACATATTTTCGTGAACAACCTCTACCTACCTTCGTTAAAAGCTTTTAAAAGTATAATGTTGGACGATAGTTGTTGCTTCCTGACGGCACCGAAACTTTTAGAAATATGCCCATCTCTTATTCTTTTGAAAATCTTTTTCCTTGATCAAAGTGTGCACTTTCTTCTTCACCCCTTGCTATTCTTTTAAACTTTACTTATGCCCTGTTTGAGCCATATTTTTTCCTCACTAAAATGAAAATTATGACCGTTATCCATCACATCAACATTTAAATTCAAATTTTCTATCTCTTGTGTGGGCCCCAATAACGGCTATATTTTTCATTCTCATTTTCAAAAAAGTTGGCTCAAACAGGGGCTTAATGTAAATATTTTTTTAGAGAAAATAAGAGTAATTTCGGATTTGAGGGGAGAGTGTAGTAAAAAAATGTTTTTCCTCTTCTTGTAACTTCCATCTTTAATGAAAAACTAAATGGGAGAGTTGTATTATCATTAATCTTGTTAAATTGAGTCTTCAACTAGGAATTTAAAGAGTTTTAAACCCAAAAAAATAATTTTAAAAAATACTTTATAAAAACATCTGCATGATGATTCGAACCTGAGTTGCCCATATGAAACACCATGCAGATGACCATTGTACCAACCTGTTATTCGTTAAATCTTTGTAATCAAATTTACTTAAATTTAATGTCTGAAATTATTGGGTTTGTAAATAACTTATGGCTTGTACTTATATAACCTTAAATGGGCCGAGCTTCCATAGTTTATTTCTTAAATGGGCTATATCAACCAAATTAAGAATATAAAATTTGGGACATTACAATATTATTTGATTGTATGGGTGTACGTGACCATTGATGGATTTAATCACATTAAATGTGACGAAAATCACTTTAATCATATATCAATATAACTTATGGACGAGATTGTTTAAAATACCCATAATAATGATAGGAAAATTTTGAGTTCATAAGACTGTGCATATTTGTAAAATTACATACATGACTCAATAGGGGATTGTTGGAAAATTCCAACATATATGGGGCAACACGTGTAATATATATTAAAATGTGTGGTGCTATTTATTTAAAGATTAGTCAATTAAAGTGATCAATTAAAGTTAATTTTAGCTAATTAGTATTAAGTTTCATGAAAATATAGTGTAGAGATCGGAATGTTTGTTTTAAATTGATGAGTGGCCAATTTGAAACAACTGAAAGATAATAATTGATTATTCAGTTATTATTATTATTATTAAGGGGTTATGATCCCCAAATTGATAGTGATTTTCATTCTCTACATTCCCATCAACAGAGAGTAAATTGAAGAGAAAATCACAAATCAATTAGAAGATCATAACCTATTCAGGCAAATAGTCAAACATTTATGATTCAAGGTATGTTTATTCTTTATTCTTTTCTCTTATTTCAACATGGAATATGTATTAGGGTTTATATGCAAAAGGATTTGATAAATGTGTATTTGATAGATTATTTTAATCTATAATTCATTTTTGCAATTCTATCATCAATTTCAACCATCTCATGTGAAAGTCAATTTGTTTCAAGTAAGGACATACTAAACATTTTATGATATTATCACAATCATTTGAATGATTTAATCTATGAATTTAAAGCAACGTTGTTTCTCCCAACATGTGTTCCTAGTCTTCGATTACAATAAAATATAATTTTGGACTCCTAAGAATGTTGAAATAAATATCGACAGTCCTAAGAGCATTCAAAAATAGATTTAGACTTGAAGAAGGGTTTCTAGTTGCCTAAACACTTGTGTATGATTTCGATTGACTTCAATTAATTTATGTTTTTCTTTCCGTATCTTACTCCTTTTATTTAGAACGTATTCAACGAGAAAATCCATTGCAATGACCTTTTTGTCTTCAATTTTTAAATATGAAAAATAGTTTCTTATTGAGAGTTGATATTGTGCAAGGGATGAAAATAGAAATCATTAGCTAGTAGCAGCACCTCTTATCATGTTTCCTTGCACTACCATCAATTTTTAATTATGAAATTCTAAATACAACTTGGCGCGAATGATTTAGTAAACAAATTTAGACTTCACTCACATCCACGTGATATATCTCCTACATGAACAAATCGTTAGAAGCACATGACCTCCTTTGAAGATAGAGGAGGTGATCGCAAACACTCTGACAATCATATCATTCAATTTATATATGTGTATTTGAATAAGGGATGGATGTAATATGCAAGCCACGTCAGTGTACGGGCATTAAAGGTAATAAGAGAACAAATGCAATAGCAATATTGCTATTGGGGAGGAGGGAGTTGTAAAATTGCATTATTTTAAAATAACATTAAGCCATTATTTGAGCCACATTAAAATTTTCATTATCATTCTTCAATTCATTTTCAACCACACATTTTCAACAAAATAATATTTTCCATCACATCAATAATGTTTTCTTCTTTTTCAACCACACATTATCTATCAATCTACTATTTCAGAATACATTCTTCCAAAATAATGTGGCTCAAACACACCCTAAGCACGAACTTTTATGGTAAAAGAGAAAGAGTGATTACTATTGGATGAAAAGACACCTTGACCTCAATCCTAGGTTTGGTGGTATTTAACGTTCTTGAAAAGAAAATTGAAAAGTTCACTGTGAAGTGTCTGCTTCAGAGATATCATATCAATTAATCATATATATATTTTGTATGGGAGGACATTTTTTAAAATAGGGGAAGTTAGAGATGCATTCTCTCATTAAGAGGCTAATTGCCTTGGATATACTCTGCAGCAATTTATAGCACCTCTCTTAGGATATGGAGGGTCGATCTCTTCTCGTACCACAGTCGAGATAATACATAACATCGGCTACCTTAGTTATGACCTCGACTATGTCAGATAGGACAGTGATGTGGGGTGCAAGCCTAATGACTCATTGCAGGTTGATTGCTATGTGGTCGATATTTGGAACCTCGTCTAACGAGATGTAACACAACTTTTATTCTCACCAACTTTTAGTGACCAATTTATTTCCACCCTTTCCAATGTGATGGACAATTGTGTGGTCAATTTTGCGTACACTTGTACCGTAAGATTGGTAGCGCATTTAATGCGAAATACTTGAAAATTGAAATATGAGTAGAACAAATGCATGTTACAGTTGCTATCATCTGCAATGTTGACCCATGCATGTTGAGCTCTTTAAAAACGTGTCTATCTTTATAAAAATATTGAATGGTGCGTTTCAAACACAGAGGTAGAAAGAAATTAGGAATCCTATAAAAATGAGATGGGAATAATTTATTCACTATAGTTTAATGGAGATTTTAAATGAGATGCGAATAATTTTATTCACAATATTTTTAGTGGGGATTTTAAATGAGAAATAATTTTATTCGCTATATTTTTAATGGGGGTTAAAATCTTGAGGTAGAAAGAAATTAGGAATGCTATAAAAATGAGATGGGAATAATTTTATTCACTATATTCTTAATGGGGATTTTAAATGAGATGTGAATAATTTTATTCACTATATTTTTAATGGGGATTAAAATCAAGATTTTAATCTAAATCAAATTCAACAATTAATTTTAACTAGAATTCCATGGGATTGACAACTTTTTATTCATCATTTCACCAACTTTGATCAAAATCTACAAAAAAATATGATTTTAATCACACCAAAAAAGGGGCGTATGTTATTTTAATTTGACATTTTTTATTATAAGAAAGCAACTTCAATTTTGTTATAGTTTGTTGGCAAATAATGATTTTACCGTATTATAATTTAAAATAATCTTTTGCAGTGAATAAACAGTTGGACAGAATAGCGCGATTCTTTCTCCTTAAGACGATAATATCATGCACTAGTGCTGAAGGTTATTCAGTATCTATAAAGAATTAAAGATTCCATGATCACATTCAGAAAAATTAAACCAATTGGAGATCATTGGATATTCTGATTCTGATAATAGAATATGATTGCAAAATATTGTCATTAGGCTGCACATTTTTTATGGAATTGAAAGACCACTTAAGTTATTATGTGACAATAGCAGTCTTGTATTTCAATACGAACATGACAATATAAGTTTATAGACATTAAATTCCTAGTTGTCAAAGAAAGAATTTGGAGTGTTTAGATTTCTATAAACCAAATTAGGACAAACTCCATTATCATGGATCCATTTACTAAATGGTCGTCTCTCAAGATACAATGATATCGACTTGTAATAGTAGCTCTCCATATTACAAGACCCGACGAACCTACTAATGTTTTTTTATCTCTCTAAAAATTGGAAGACTAAAATGCACGAAAATAATATTCGAGACTGAAATGCAAAATATGGAATAATACTGGGATGAAGGAATATAATTTGTAAGAGAGAAAAATTAGAATTGATTTTGGAATGAATAAAATTCGGAATATGGGGCATTTATATAGAAGTTAAGAAATTGTGTCCAAAAGACATGAAAACCGAAAAGCCGTGTCTTAAACAGACACAACCCGTTTGAACAAGCAGTTCAACTGTTAATCACCGTTTCTAAAAGAATCCACATGTCACGTACAAAAAATTTGAGGAAAATAAATAATATAAATAAATATTCAAATATTATTTTATCAAAAAATATATACCAACTTGGCCCAATCCCAAATCCACGACCCATGACTCGTGATCCGTGCCTATGCCGAGTCGAGCCGACTGGACGGATGGGCGGCAGCGATCAGGTGGGTAGGTTTTGGCTCAACCTACTAGTATCTAAGTTATTTTCCCTTCAAAGACTATTGATACTTCTTGAGGCACAAACCCAAGTCACAAACTTGAGCAATATAAAATAGTTTCTATTATTCTTATTTTCCTATGTGGGATTGTCATTTTTCAATTTCCCACCAATTTTTATTCTCAATTTATTTCAACTTCAGGTGGTAATTTATTTTGTCTTAATTTCTCATTCACCGTAAATTGATTTTGAGAAAATAAATACATTACATTAATCTACTTATGGAGTAGAACACACTCAACCAAAGAGATCTTTTATCCAACTAACATGACCTATTAAAATAATTGATCAAAAGTTATTGAAACCAACTAATTAAAACCAATTTTTTCAATAATCCCTCACATGAATGAAAATTAATGCAATAGACTATATAGATCCTATACAGAGATTGGATGGAATGTTATTGCTTCGGATAAGTACCTTATGGCTTTGAAACTTCCGTAGTAGAATACTATCAAATTTACTTGGCTAACCAGTGATCGCAGTGACTTGAACTGTTAGTCGTTGGTGTAAACCAAAACAATAGTATCAACATAAAAACCTTCCTAACATTTTCGAGTTCTCACTGTTGTGTTCATTTTGATCCTTAACAATTCTTGGATTTCACAAGTGTTTTAGAGAATTTAAGTCTTTGAAACATTCTCATAGAAGCGGCCCTACTTTCACACTTGTATAGATGATCTCCTATTAATAGTACATGCTATACCCCCAATTAGATAGTCCAAGATATATGAATCATTAAAAGTATAACTTAACCTAAAACTTTCTGCAGATAGCACTTTCTTATCGTAGGAATGCGTGAGAGTTAAACTCTGAAGTTCTTCTATGAATTTTCATAACTTAGTTGTCCCACTGAACTAAGATTTTGGGATCCCTAGACAGCAAGGTTGAGTTATCATTACTAAGATCCTTACGTAGTAGGCTTTAAGCCCATTCCACTTGATAGGCAGTATACTTGATCTCTTGATAATCCTTTTGTAAGTGGATTCGCGAGATTTCTCTAGATTTTACAAGATCTATGGAAATAACAGGATTTGAGATCAACTACTTAATTGTACTATGTCTTCGATGAATATGTCGAAATTTACCATTATACATACTATTTTGTACTCTATCGATAATCGATTGACTATCACAATACATACTAATTGCATGCACATGTTTAAGCCAACATGGAATATCATTTAAAAAGTTACGAAGTCATTCTGTTTTCCCTCCAATTTTATCTAAGGCTATGAATTCAAATTCCATCGTGGATCAAGCTATACATGTTTGTTTGGAAGATTTCCAAGATACAGTCACACCACCAATGGTAAAAACATAACCACTAGTGGATTTTGTGTATCTTGTATTTGATATCCATTTAGCATCACCATATCCTTCTAACATAGCTATATATCTAGTATAATATAATAAAATATTTGAGGTGTATCATAGATATCTAAGAACCATTATCAGTGTCTTCCAATGGTTATTATGGGTTACTTGTAAATCTACTAAGTTTGTTTACTGCATACACAATATTCGAACGAGTGCAGTTTGTAATATACATTAGATTTCCTATTACTTGAGAGTACTCCAATTGAGATACGGGTTCACCTTTATGTTTAGACAAATGTAGACTTAAGTCTATCGAGTTTTAACTGGACTTTCATGACATATATGAAACCTCTTAAGTACAGTCTCAATATAGTGAAATTGAGATAGAACAAACCCCTTAGATGTTTTAAGAATTTTAGCCCTTCTTTGGTACACATTAAGATTTTCATTTTCATTATTCTACTCATTTTCAACCACGCATTTTTCAATAAAATAATATTTTACATCACATCAATAATTTTTCCTTCTTTCTCAATCACACATTCTTCCAAAATAATATGGCTTAAACGCACCCTTAATTCCTAATATTACATCTGCAATACTCATATCTTTCATGTCAAAATATTTTGTCAACATTTTCTTGATAGTTGTAATAATATCACAATTACTACCCATAATTAGAATGTCATCAACACACACACACACACACACACACGCACACACACACACATTAGGTGTGATTTTCATATAAAAAAACATTTATCACACTTATTAATCTTAAAACCATTTGACAACATAGTTTTGTCAAATTTTATATGTCATTATTTTGGTGCTTGCTTCAGTTCGTATAACGACTTAATGAGCCCATGCACCTTTTTCTCATGTCTAGGAGCAATAAACCCTTCAAATTGTTCCATGTAAATTTCTTCTTTTAACTTACCATTTAAGAAAGTTGTTTTGACGTTCATCTGATGGATTTTCAAATTATGCAATGTTGCTATTGCAATTTATAATCTAATAGATGTTATCTTTGTCACAGCTGAGTATATATCGAAAAAATCCAGACTTTCTTTTTGTTTGAATCATTTAGCTACCAATCTAAACTTATATTTATCAATTAATCTATCAGTTTTTAATTTTCTTTTGAAAATCAATTTACAACTTAACGGTTTGTTACCAGGTGGGAGATCTACCGAATCCCATGTACGATTCTGTATAATAGAATCAAATTCACTATTGATAGCCTTTCTTTTTTTTTCCAAAATAGAGCTTTTGGACTAGACATTGCTTCATTGAATGTTCTAGGTTCATTTTCTAACAAATAAGTTAAAAATCTGGATCAAAAGATGAAGATGTTTTGGTCCTTTTGATTCATCTTAATTCTTCATCACTTTGATGACTCATTGCAGTATCATAAGTTTGTTTTTGCGAATTTATCTCTTCCCTATCCTTACAAAGAAGAATGTCCTACAAAAATATAGCATTCTTAGATTCAAAGATAGTACTTTCATGTACATCCGGAATGTCAGATTTGTGTATGAGGAACTGATAAACACTACTTTTATTAGCATATCCGATGAATATGCAATCGATGGTTTTAGGCCATATTTTAGCTTGTTTAGACTTTAGTACTTCTACTTTAGCCAAACCCCCCACATTTTTTAAGTATTTGTACGAATGTTTATGATATTTCCATAACTCATAAGGAGTTTCGTTCTTATTTTTGAGTGGTAATTTATTTAAAATGCGGTTACTTAATAGAATTACTTCCCCTCCCCCACCCCCACCCCCACCCCCAAATCTGAGGTAACTAATCAACATAATGTTAATCATTTCTTTTAGAGTCCGATTTTTAGATTCCGCAATATCATTCGACAAAGATGAATAAGGAGCTGTAGTTTGATGAATAATTCTAGAATTTGATCAAAATTCTTCAAACGATACTCCATATTCCCCACATTTGTCACTACAAATAGCTTTTATTCATTTGCTTTGTTAATTTTCAACATCATTCTTATACTGTTTAAATGCTTCTAAAGTCTTTTCTTTACTCCTTACCAAATAGACATAATAGTACTTTGTGCAATTATTTATAAAAGTAATACCTCATTTAGTTTGCACAAATTTTAAATCACAGATATCACCGTGAATTAGTTCTAGAGAATTCCAGTTCCTTTCAACTGAATGAAACAGTGTTTTGACTAATTTAGTCTTTCGCATCAATGATTTTGATCAAATGAAATATAAGGCAATAAATTTAAACTTACTAATTTACTTAAAATATTAACATTATGATGTTCTAACTTATCACGTCATAAGTTAAAAGACTCAATCAAGTAAGTAGAAGATTTATTTTTATTAATATTAGAATTACGAAGTACATGCATTACATTAATTTCGAATAGTCCATTGGCTAAGTACCCCTAGCCCACAAAAATACCATTTTTTTGTGAGCACAAACTTTTCATACTCAAATACTAGCCTAATTCCATTTTTTCTTAACAAAGCTACAGATACCAAGTTTTTGCGGATATCGAGAACATGCAACACATCAATGTATGTTACTTCTTTTCCCGATGTCATATTCAACACTACTTTACCTATACCAGCAACTTTTGATGTTGCCAGTTATCTATGAATAATTGTCATCCATTGATAGGAGTGTAAGATGAAAACATCTCTTTATCAGCATAAAGGTAACGAGTAACGCTAGTGTCTACGAACCATTCTCTCGGGTTGTCTACTATGTTTGCTTCAAATACAACAGCTGAGAACATTAGTTCACACACACCGTTAGACAATGTCTTCCTCGGTTAAGTGTACTTGATCTTTTTTGTTTTGATTTTTCTGTTGGCAGTCCTTTACAATGTGACCAAACTTCCCGCAGTTATAGCAATCTCCTTTGAATTTCTTGATCTTACTCTTTTGCTTACCATTACCTGAGTTATAGCAGTTATAGCGAACATACTAACGTTTTTTTTATATCTCTCTAAATATTGGAGGACTAAAATACACAAAAATAATATTCGAGACTGAAATGCAAAACGTGGAATAACCCAGGGATGAAAGAATATAATTTGCAAGAAAGGAAAATCAGAATTGATTTTGGAATGAATAAAATTTGGGGTATGGAGACCTTTATATACAAGTTGAAAATTTGTGTCCAAAAGACACAACGGTCGAAAGGTTGTGTCTTAAACAGACACAACCCTTTTGGACAGGTAGTTCAACTGTCAATCGCCAATATCTATAATAAGCCATGTGTCGCGTACAGAAAATCGGAATAAATAAATATATTATTTTAAATAATAATAAAATAATATACTTCAATATTATTTTACCAAAAAATATATACTAACTTGGCCTAATCCCAAGCCCACGACTCACAACTCGTGCTCATGCCGTACAGGTCGGTCGGACGACAACGACACGTTCGGGTTGCTTTGGCTCAACCAACTAGCATGTAGGTTATCTCCACTTCAAAGACTATTAGTATCCCTTAATGCCCAAACACAAGTCCCAACTTGAGCAATATAATGTGGTTTCTATTATTCTAATTTTCCTATGTGGAATTGTCATTTTCCAATTTTTCACCAATTTTTAATCTCAATTTATTTCAACTTTAAGTGATAATCTTTTGGCCTTAATTTTGCATTTACTCTAAATTGGTTTTAATAAAATGAATATATTACATTAATCTACTCATGTAGTAAAACATACTCGGCCAAAGAAATCTTTTATCCAACTAACGAGACCACTAAAATAACTAGTCAAAAGTCGATCAAACCAACTAATTAAAACCAATTTTTCCAACCATCCCCATATGAATGGAAATTAATGTAATACACTATGCAGACTCTATAGAGAGATTGGATAAAATGTTATTGCATCCGAATAGGTACCTTATGGATTTGAACATTTCATAGTAGAATACTATCGAATTTACTTGGCTAATCAATGAATGTGGTATCTTGAACTGTCAGCCATTTGTGTAAACAAAGATAATAATATCAACACAATAACCTTCCTAACATTTTCGAGTTCTCATCGTTGTATTCATTTTGGTTGTGAACAACTTTTAAATTTCATAAGTGCTTTAGAGAATTCAAACCTTTAAAATATTTTCATAGAAGCGGCCTTACTTCACACTTGTATAGTTGATCTCCTAATAAGAGTATCTTCCATACCTCACTTAGATAGTCCATGATATATGAATCATTAAAAATATAACATAACCTAAAACTTTCTGTATATAGCACTTTCTTATCGTAGGAATGGGTTGGAGTTAAGCTCCGAAATCCTTTTTTGAGTTTTCATAACTTAGTTGTCCCATTAAACAAAGATTTTAGAATCTCCAGTCACTAAGGTTGAGTTACTATTACAAAGATCATTACGTAATGGGTTTTAAACACATTTTTCTTGATAGACAGTGTACTTGATCTTTTGGTAAGCCTTTGGTAAGTAGAACCGTGAGATTTTCTCTAAATTTTACATAATCTATGGAAATGACACCATTTGAGATCATCTGCTTAATTGTATTATGTCTTCAACAAATATGTCGAGACTTACAATTATACATACTACTTTGTACTCTGCAATATCGTTTCTTAATTTGGATTTTGTTGTTGTTGGACGATTGGCATATGAGAGGAAGGAATAGAATGTGAAGGTCACCTGCATAGGGGAGTATGCACGTGGACTCTGATTGTTTTCGGCCGTCGAGTCCGCAGCAGGACGCGGTAGCTGCCATTTTAAACTTTTTGATTTAATACTTAAGTTGACAAATTAAATTATATTATTAAGAAATTACCAATAATCACATAAAGTAATTCTTTACGCTGATGTCATTTTTTTTCCCCGAAATAATTTTGTATTAATAGTCGGAAGAGATTCAGTGAATCATCCAAGTTATTCAGAGAACTTGCTTTGTTTTAGTTGACTGTAAATAGTCAAAATCTATTAATTGAATAGGTAACAAGATGAATTGATCACCACAAGATCATGTGACCACTTAACAAACCAATCATAATACTCTATTACTCCATTGAGTATAGAGTGGATTGCTCGATAATTATACATATGTTGGTGTACACAAGTATTAACCGTCTTAATTGAACTTTGTGTCATTATTAGAAAAGTATTGCACTGTATCAAACAATCAAAGGCGAACAATGTGCAGTAGTAGACAAGTTCAGTCCGCCACATAGATTGTGGACATTACAATTGGGATAACCACTTTCACGTGACGTATCTCTATCTATAAATAATAATATTAGACCACGATATTACGTTCTGTAGTCGAATTAAAATATGCTAGAGTTATTTCTAAAGTTGCTTTGATCACCCGAGTCTACATAAGTGTCAAAATTTCTTGACTATCGAGTCATCCACGTATATATTATGATTCTGGTATCTACAATTACTACGCAACAACCTAACTTTTTTCTCTAACCGTTATAGTAGTAGGAGGAGTGTACTAGTTATTTCATATAATAAGTGAGGTAGGGTTCTTTTCTCTCTGAATCCCTTTAATGAGGATGAATTTTTACAATCTTTCTAATAAACTGTTAATTTGATTTTATATTTCGTTATATATATATAAAAAAAGTATTGATTATTTCGAATACATTAATTCATATTATAATAATTCAATAATTGCTTTAGTTGAGAGATTATTTAAAAAAGAGAGATAGGAACCGACTTAAATTTTAGTTCCTTAACTAAAAACAAGAACCAATGAGTTTAGTTCTATGGTTCGATTCTAGTCAATTAATGCCCAAATGCTGTAAACGCAACCACGCCAGAACAAGTTTTTTTTTTTGCGGATGAAACAACTTTCCAGAAATGGTCATGGATCACACGCACTTCTTATTTATTTGCCTCCGCCATAACTTAGTGCTCCTTCGGCAGGGTTTATTGAAAAATCGAAAGTGTTTTTGAACGTATTAGAATAATTTTTTGAAAGCGTTTTGTCCGATTGAAAGAATATTTAGATAAAGTTGATCAATGTGCCTTCTTCATTAATTTCTCTATAAGAATAGATGAAAGCAAAAAATCTTGTGAAACGGACCTTTGCTATATAATTTTACCTATATATTTTGTTCATCATGAATAATCTGGACGGCGGAAATCAACCCACGTCCACACCCTTATAAATGGTCTAAATCAATCAAAATAAACTAAGAAAATATAGCAACAAGCCAAACGTATAATCAAATTAATATCTAATTACATGGTGGTTAGTGCTATACTTAATTAATGCATTTGGTCCCTTTGAATGATTTCAAGTCAAAAGTTATATGGATCCATACTTTTATATTTGAATTTAGGTTTATAATATTTCAAAACAATTGAGAGAACAAGTAATCATAAATATTATCTTAGATATTACAATTTGAGCTTCTATCTTAAAAGTCAATCTTATTAATAGCAATATATCAAATCTGTATAACTTGGTTTATATTTTCATCATAATTTGATGTAGGATTTTATCCCATAACATGCTCCGCAAGATGTTGACTCGTTTAAGTGGACCAATCTGAAAATTCATGTGCTCATTTTTTAGTTTTAATCATAACGGATTGCTTGTTGAAAATTAATGAGATCTGGTACCCTGTTAAGATTTGGGGTTCCTTCTTAAAATATGAATCTTATTAAGAGAAGTAGTCAAACCTTATAATTTGTCTATGTTTTCATCTTTATTTTACGTGGGATTTTATCTCGTAACATTACACATATTTTGTGACTATCCTTGACTCGTATAGAACCATCATGCATTAACAAGAACGAAGAGAAGAAACTACTTCTACAACTTCACCGTGTAACCATTGAAAACTCACCATCACATTAACAATTTCAAAATAAAATGTTTTTGGAGGATTGTGGATGCAGCAGTGGTGCTTGTGGATCAAGGATCGAATTTTAAAGATGGATTATTCGAAGTTAAAATCTGAGTAATGTTGGTTTAATTTCAGAGTGCAAAAATCGTTTGATTGAAGGATTTTATATTCAATTATGTGGCTTGAATAATTTTAGGATCTTGATCCATTTCATTAGAATGTATGTTTGCATCGATAGGTTTAAGATTAAAGATCAAACTGGTACACTATTCATATTTTCAGATTCTGACCAGTGACCCTCTACTTTCCTCACTTCAAAGTGAGTACTTCGAGTTTCCTAGATGAAACTAGCCGAGTTTAAAAGTTTGACGAGATTATGCCCGTGAAAATTTGGAATCATGCCAATAGGCAATCTATAGAATTAGCTATACTTGTTTTCTTGATTTGCAACATTGTCACCCGATTTGATGTTTTCAAGTGAAATTGTTCTTTCCTCCATATTTCACAATATACTCGAGTTGCACCTTACTACCAACGCCACTGATATACCATCCTTTTTATTTATTATGAAAATGAATTTATAAAAATTGTATTTCGTTGTCAATAATAATATCTTGGGTCCATTCCTGAAATAAAAATCATTGTGCATTAGGCTCCGGGTAACTGTTGGGAACCTACTTAGTCATGTGCAGCGGAAGTAAAACAATTTCGATTCCCAAACAAGGATCTGCTTTATGTTTAGATATAAATTGTGATAGAAATAATACATTTGATGAATTCTGCAAACTCTTTTGCTGATTCACGAACTCCAATGATCATGATCTTCAATCCAAGCTGTCCAATTGTCCAGCCTCCAATGGTGATCCACACAGAGAACAAGAATGACGGCTAGGGTTTTCTTTTCTCGTGCTAGCAAGAATAATGAAAATTCCATTAGGTTTTTCAAACCCTAACAGCCTATTAATATAAGTCCAAACGGGCTGGCCCATCTCTTAACTTAACCCGGTCCAACATTTAATTAATCAAATTAATTAAATCCGGTCCATGAATTCGGGCCTATTAATAAGCAACCCAATTAATTAATTATTCAACACTTGTCAATTAATTAATTGGTAAATCTCATTCTTCTAATTCTCTTTTGTGTGTGACCCATTAGGTTCCCAATCACGATGCCTAACTACGTGAATTATTATTTTGATCTAATCAAAATTGATAAATTAAAATACCCCTTTTAATTTATCATCAATTCACATTCGTCGTCCCAGATTGACATCTAGCAATGTGTCGGACAATACATGTGACGGGAAATGTCACGTGACATGACAAAACCAAACTTGTTCGTTTACCGTGAAACTATAATCCCTTCGTCAATATGATCCGATCAATTACGAGATATGGACGTGTGTCAATCTCAATTATCGATCATATCTTTTATCCTACTGTTAAGTCAATGTAAGTCGAAAACACTTTTTCGCCTTATGAGTTCACCTTGGCCAAGGATTTCATTATCAACTTAACTGGATGAAATGTAGATCATAATCTCTTACTATCTAAGAGTGACGAATCCTCTATTGATCATTCACAACCTTCATATGATTCTTGACATACCCGAACGATGCCGTATTAGCGACCCTTGACAGAGCAACATCCGACATCACCAAAGCATGACTGTCCTCACATAAAGCACTTGATGACCTCAAGTCAAAAGGCCAATTCCACTACCGAACGTTAGAGATTAACCACTGACATTCAGATAGTTTTCCATGTGAAATCTCTCAGCGGGTCTCCAATGTTTTGTTCTATAACAAAACATTCACGTGTTCATTCAAGTGTCCCCACACTTTAGTTTGTAAGATCAACTACTTACTTCATAAGTAAGAAATGCCACACGTGATGGTCTATCCGTAATAACGATATCCGTATCCCATTATTACATACGACCACGAACGATTTAAGATTCAGTCATATGTAATTTGTATCTCACAATCACAACTCCTTGTGATTAACACATCATCAAGACTTGAATCTACGGATTCTATTATTTAATTAATTAGAATATTAATTGAAATAAATAATAGATATTGCCATAAATATGCATCGGTTATATATGCATTAAAAGTGCTTATGTCCAAAGTTGATTGGACCTAGGGCATAACACTTACATTAACTATATAATAATTAATATATTTTCTTGAACTTACCCATTATATAAATTAATGCAGAGCAATGGCTAATGCAACACTGAGCTAGATTTCTCTCTAATTTCTTCAATTCTACTCATTTTTCAGATCTTGAGGTAAAACTGATTATTTTTCCTTCCTAATTTCCTTTCCTTTCCTCTAGAACGAAATGGCAAAAGCAAATTCATCCAAAATGCTAAATGGGAATCAAGATTTTACTCCCAAATTCCTCCAAATAAAGCAGGATGACAAATTTTTCTCTAGGCTCTTGTCAAAGGAGAAAAACTCTTCCACCGCCGCTGCGGCTGGGGATTCATCTTTCAGAATGTCGTACTACGATGGCGCTGCCGGTTCTGTTCCATTCTTATGGGAGTCTCAGCCGGGAACCCCGAAACACACGTTTTCAGACAGCCCTCTGCCGCCACTCACGCCACCACCTTCTTATAAATTCAGCCCTAACAATTCCATTCAGAAAAGGAATCCAAAGAACTCGAAAATCTTTTCTTCCATTATTCCACGAGTTTCTTCCAAGAAAATTAACATTTCACCATCATTTTCATCTTCTTCATCGCGCTCTTTGTCCTCGAATTCAGCCCCTTCCACACCGATGAATTGGCCATCAAACACTCCAAAGTATTCTAATGATAGTTCAACGTCAGCTATCCATTTCGGGCTATATGAAGGACAAGAATCCAATTCTCCAACATCAATATTGTGCTTTGGTGATAGAAATGGAACTTCCGGCAAGATTAGAAGGCAGTACTACCCCATGAAGAGTGTGAAGAGGGCGTTCTTGTCCATTGTTGGCCAAGCTAATTAGAGATAATTATATGTGGTGTTCATCTTGTTCGTTTTCTATATCACAAATCAAAGAAAGAAATTGAGTTGAATCAAGGTAA
This sequence comes from Fraxinus excelsior, assembly GCA_019097785.1. NCBI lineage: Eukaryota > Viridiplantae > Streptophyta > Magnoliopsida > Lamiales > Oleaceae > Fraxinus > Fraxinus excelsior. The sequence continues at coordinate 29,069,965 of CM032631.1, read as the reverse complement.
ATTTGAACTCCAAGTGTATGAAATCCGTTACTGTTATAATTTTACTTATTAGTGCTTGTTTGGGATAACTTAGAAAATTCTTAAACATTTAGCCCCTATTTAGTGGGAATTAAATTCAGATTTTTAGTAAATTTTAATAAAAAACTGATGAAATGTATGGTTGAAAAGTTATGGATTTCATAAAATATATGATTATACTCCACTGTTTTATATATGCTGGTTTTGTTTTTTACAAGGATTAAGAAATCTTATTTTGGAAGAATGTATTTTGGAATAGTAGATTGATGGAGAATATGTGGTTGAAAAAGAATGAAAAATTATTGATGTGATGAAAAATATTATTTTATTGAAAAATGTGTGACTGAAAATAAGATTGAAAATTATTAAAAAATCAATTTTGGCCAAAAACACTCATAGTTTATCCTTATTTAATTGTCAACAACGACTAGTAAATTGTAGGGGTGAGCAAGAACCAAACCCGAAATTTTCGGGTATTTAGTAAATGAAACCGTCGAATCTAAATTTAATTATGGAACCGTTCAGGTTCGGTTCCATTCAGTTCAGTTCAGTTCAGTTCGATTTTGTTCTATTTGGTTTCGGGATTCCGTACAATAATTAATTTTTTTATATATATTACAACAACGCTATATTAATTTAACTATGACCTATTCAATCTTAACTCTTACAAAATAACGTAGTCCAATATCGTAACATCTTTTGCACATCTCTTTGTTGAGTTATTTATAGATTTAATTGTTAAAACCACCAGAAAATGAAGATGGCCAATTCACAATAATAGAATGGTAGAAATGACATTACGGTAGAATGAGAGATTTTGGTAAAATTTAGTCAATTTGATTAAGTTGAGTTTAATTGAAAATTAGAAATAGTAAAATCATATTTTGAGTTTGGACTAAATTAATTAGTTAGCAATTTATTTTTTAAAAAAAAATAATTTGACTTATTTAAGATAAAATATTAAAAAAAACTAGGGAGATTCGGTTCTTATTCGATTTTTAGTCTAGAATCGAGGATAGAACTGAACCCGTCGTTTCTCGATTCAGATGCATGTTCGGGTATGTAACTTAAAAGGAATCGCTCGGTTTGGTTCGATTTAGGTCCGATTCGATCCGATCCAATTTGAGAATTTTGTCCAATTCTAGTAAATTGGGAAAAATGAGCTATAATTAGGCGAGTTAAATAAGTGTATTTTAGTAAACGAATCAAAAAAAAAAAAAAAAATCTCAATAAAGAGACATGACTATATAATTGAGACAATAAAATAAGGAAAATCAGCCTATATAAGACGAAAGGAGTAATTAACTATTGACTTTGACTTAAATTTAAACTTAAATTTTGATCAGTACCAAGTAGGAGTTAATGTGATCCATGGCTCTTATAAACTTTTTACTGTGGGGAAAAGGGGTGCATGTCTCGTTTACCTAGTTCTGTCTTAAAGTGAAATTAAGATGCAACTCAATTTAGTTAATATTGCCAAGTATGTGTATATAGAGATATATAGATGTGAATCTATAAGGTAGAATGCTTGATTTTAAAAAGGTAAAATTAGGTAATAAAAAAATTATTAATATGAAAAAATAAAAGTAAAATTATATTCCATAAAAAAATTCATATTTTTTATTTAGCCAATAAAAAAAAATTCTTCTCCTAAATCAAAAATATGAAAAAGGGGGAAAGGAAAATACAATTCATGTCATGTCATGTCATTCAATTAACAAATCAAAATGTAAATTATAAATACAAAATCATTTCTGACTCAGAAATTTGTTATAGAAAACAATTTTTAAGGGAGTTTTTTAAACTTTTATAAAGAGAAAAGTATTTATGCAATAATATATAATATTAATAACGTAAACAATCGTAGAGGAGTTGTTTACTTAATTTGTTTGTATATACATGTTGTTAGGTTTAATATTGTAATTGACAATTCTGTGAACAAATATAACTTAATTGAACATATGTACAGTCAAGAAGTGAAGTGCAATTTTGTATAGTTGAGTTAGGTAGTCTAGGGTTTGAGTTCGAGTTTAGAAACAAGAAAAAAGTGGCGTCGGAATTTCTAGCTAAAATTAGGGGCACATCATGCACCGTCACCATACTCAGATGCGGCGCGTGAAATGCACGTTCCACCATCCTAAAGCAAAAATATTTTTTCGATTGGTCCTTCTAACTAGTTTTGACATTCTGAATTTATCTGCATGGTCATCTCTTAAAACATCAGTTTCTAAAGCCATGTTTGGAATGTCAACAAATCGTCCAAGAGTGGGATATAAATTTTTGTACTGCTTATCTTCTTTTGTGCAAAAATTTCCAAAAGTTCTACCAAACTTTAGAAAGTCATAACTTCTTCATTTTAAGGCTAAAATTAACCATCTTTATGCCATTGGAAAAATCTCAAGAAGATCTATCAAACCATACTAAATAAGCAACATGAAACACAATGTACAAGAAATTATCATATTATGAAGTTCTGAGTTCTTTTACTAGGACTCGATTTTTCTCTCAAAATACAAAGCCAAGCAACGTGAAATTTTTGCAGACATATTCTACATGCTAACATGAATATATGATATAAATTTCACGAATTTATGTTGAGTATTTTTTAACTTGTCATTAAAGGTGCCGAAGTTGAAGGAAAAACAACATGCAGGCATTTTCATCACATTTAAACACTTTTAGTATGGCATTAAGCAAGAAAATAACCTACTTAGGCTTCGATATCGATGTAAAACATACTAGCATGATTCTTACCAAGTTCTAAGTTTTAGAACTTACTAGACATCCCAAGGTTGAATTGCTTGCTTTGGTTGCTTGCCTACCGCTTGTCAATTAACTCCTCTTTTGGTTAGAAACTCGATCACAATAGAAAGAGTTTGGTAGCCGTAATCCAAAAACCAACTTTGAGATTTGAAGTTTGCAAAATCAAGTCTCCACCCTCAGGGGCGAATCCAGGGCTCGAGTTCAGTTAGGGCGGACCGCGAACATTGAACGCTTACTGTCAACGGTCAACTTCCGTGATAACGGTGTTGTTTATTAATATTTAATTAAATGATATTCAAAAAATCGTCCGGACTAGAATTAGAAGAACTAAATACACCACTAGAACTAGAACTAGAACTAGGTACCAACTTCCATTTCGGATGAAAAAATCGTTATATAATCTATAAAATGTTCTAATTTATTTTTCAATCAAACATACAATATATATTAACAAAATGTCAATATTCAGTTTACAATTAAAGTTAATTAAACAACCATTATTATATTAACAAAGTTATTTATGTGCTTATGTGATTTCACTTTTCCGCAATCGATTTTTTTGTGAAAGAAAAGTGGAACTTTCTATTAATTAAATAAGTTTTGTTGAAAGTCTCCTTATGACACTAAGGCCAATTTTTTTACAAATTCATTCGTCATTAATTGACCAAACTCTCAAATAAATTGATTAGAGAAAAAAAAATAATCAAGAAGAGGGACAAATCACCGGTTAAAATATTTCTATTTGCATTAAAACCGGTAAAATGAACATATATTATTTTGTTTCATTGAGTGTCACAAATTAGTGCTCGCCATGATGGTAAACTTATCAATATACTTTAGCAAAGGCCACATGTTCAAATCCACTTTACACTTGTTTTTGGTAAAAATTGTTTCCAAAAATTACAACATATTGGGCATTGGAAGGTTTCGAACCTGGGACTTCTGAATTAAAAAAGAAAGCGCTAGCCAACTCAGCTACCAAAGATGATTGTAAATAAGATGAAGTATCAGATATATAATATAAATCTTTTATCTATTCTCAACAAAAAAAATTTCTACTCGATGGATCCAGCTAGGGCGGCCGCCCTAGCTGGCCACCCCCTAGATCTGCCACTGGTCCACCCTCATTTATTCTCCTTCCCTTATCTATACCTATTCATCATTTTGGAGTGGTGGAAGTTCTATGAGAGTTATTGGCGGTGGGGAGTTTAATTTTAAACTCCTCATCTTTTGAATAAAATCTCGTTTTAGACAAATGAATTATCAAGATAAATATAGTTGAAATATCGATAACTTTTTAAATGTCGAGAACGTCATTTTAATGTAATTTCTTATGGAAGCTACCTATTCTTTTCAAGATTTGTAACAAATAAAATAAAAAAATGCTTCATTTTTCATTTAAGGGTAAAATAGACAATTTAGTATTAAATTTGACCATATTTGCAAGAGATATCAAAATTAGAATTATTTTTTTTTATTGACAAGTATGGAATTAATCATTTTTATAAATTCCCCTTAACCGAATTTAGAAACAATTTTTTTTTTTTTTTAGAAACACAATATTTAAGAATTAAATTGATTGAGATAGAGAAATGAGAATCGCACGTACAGAGGAGAGAGAACGTTTTTTACAAATGAATTTGTAAAGTCATAGAAATGGGGCTTAATGGTTTATGGTTACCAATGTTTTGCTTATTATTATTTTAAATCATAAATTATCCTCCAATGTTGACTATTCTTTAATCAGTTTTAACAGCTTATTTTATGATATTAGGGCCATAGATTGAGGACTAAAAATGCAATTTTCCATTCCTAATTTGCAAATTTCCGTGGGTCTACTATTTGGAATATAGTTAATTCTTTAATCCCAACTTAAATCTAATTGTGTGCGTTTAGAAATTGTATTTAATTGGTTTTAGGATTTCATAAACTACCATGTTAACTATAATGTAAAACATCAAAAATTAAAAAAACTATCCTGGTCTGCACCTTATAACTTTTCCCTAAGATTCTGAATATCCTATTTGTCTAAATCAAATTCAGTTCTGAAGATCTACCCAGGCAACCGGTGGATAGGGAGATAGATTTTACCATCGACCTAGTTCCGAGAACCAACCCAATCTCCAAGACACATTATAGAATGGTTCCAATCGAATTGAAGGAATTAAAGGTCCAATTAGATGAATTGTTAGCTACAGGATATTTATTTGTCCAAGCTTTTCACCTTGGAGAGCCCAAGTTCTACTTGTCAAAAAGAAGGATGGAACCATGCGACTTTGCATAGACTATCTAGAATTGAACAAGTTTACGATAAAGAAGAATTGCCCTTTAACTAGAATTGACGACTTGTTTGATCAATTAAAAGGTGCATCGGTATTTTCAAAACTCGAGCTTCGTTCCAGCTACCACCTGCTTAAGATTAAGGTCGAAAACGTGGAAAAAAATAGCATTCAGTACATAGATACGAGCACTATGAATTATTAATGATGCCTTTTGGATTGACTAATGCACCTGCAGCTTTTTACAGACTTGATAAACTGAGTTTTTAAAGAGTTTTTTGATTAATGTGTAATCATTTTTATTGACGATATTTTGATCTACTCGAAAACCAAAGAAGAGCATCAAGAATATTTGAGAATTGTACTACAAATTCTTAAATAGGAATAGTTATATGCTAAATTCAAAAAGTGTGAATTCTGGTTGAATCAAGTGTTCTTTCTAGGACATGTTATAACCGAAGAATGAGTAGCTGCGGATCCAAATGAAACAGAAGCAATAAGGGGTTGCCCAACACCGAGTAATATGTTTGAAGTTCGAAGTTTCTTTGGATTAGCTAGATATTACCGGAGGTTCATTTTAGGATTTTCTAAAATTGCACCACTGACCCAATTAACTCGTAGAAGTGTTCCATTCAATTGGACTGAAAAGTTTGAGAAAAGCTTTCAAACATTGAAAGAAAAACTAACAATGAATGGTTTGGGTTGTAGTTTCATTATTTATAGTTACGCTTCAATGAATGGTTTGGATTGTGTCTTAATGTAACACGAAAAAGTGATCACATGTGCTTCCCGTCAACTGAAATCATATGAAAAGAATTATCCAGCTCATGATTTGGTGTTAGCAGCCATTGTGTCCTCTCTTAAGATATGGCGACATTACCTTTATGTTGAGTCATGTGAGATGTTTAGTGACCACAAAAGTCTCAAATATTTCTTTACACAAAAAGAATTGAACATGAGACAAAGGCATTGGCTGGACTTATGATTACACGATTAACTATCACCCATGAAAAGCAAACGTGGTAGCAAATGCATTAAGTTGTAAGGTAGCCACAGACAAACCCAGAGCCAAAGAATTAGATAAGGAAACTCAAGACTTTGATCTTGAGATTCTGAACACGAGTGAAGCCAAGGTGATGGCCATATCTCTTCAACCTGGTCTTTTGGATCAAATTAGAGAAAAATGATAATTTGGCTGAAAAGATCTGATAGAAATTTAAAAGTGGTAAACCTATTAAATTCAAACAGTTAAATGACTGAATTTTACGTTTTGAGGATCGATTCTATGTCCCCAACGATGCGGAGTTAGGATCTACCATTCTAAGTGAGGCTTATTCTACACCCTTCCCAGTAGATCAAGTATCGACAAAAAATTATCATGATCTCAATATCCTGTATTGGTGTCCCAAAATGAAGTGATATATAGCAGAATTTGTGGAGAAATGTCTCGCATGTCAACAAGTCAAAGCAGAACATCAACGTCCTATTGGAAAATTGTGATAAATGTAGTTTTTATACTTATTCTCGACTCTAAGTTATGTTATTTTATTTGTTTTTTGAATTAATTCTACTTAATTTATGTTAAATTGTATTGTGTAAGTAAAACTTTATGTTTAATGAAGAATTGAAGAAAAGAATACAAAATAACAGAAAAAATGACAAAATTCAAAGTACGAGAACTTAGTTATTGGAAGCAAAGTTTGGAGATTAAATTTCGTTCTTTGAAAAGTGAAGGACTTGCTTTGAAGAAAATAATACATTAAATAGATCTCAGTTTGACTTTTATTGGATGAATTAAAAGAGAAGAATTTTGGATAAATTAGGGTATATATATATATATATATTATACCCTACAGAAGGGGAAAAAACGAGGACCTGCAGCCATTCTTTGAAATTCAGCTTGAGGAGAGAAGAACTTGTTAAAAAGAGAGGCAACTTTTGACTTAAAGAGACAGATTCAAGCATTGAAAATTGAGGCTGAATAGTGGGTAAAAAACGTGGTAGCTATTCTGGAGAAACATGAGCAGTGATTGATACTTATATATTGACAATGTGCCCGGCAATTTTTGGAGAAAACGTGGCAGCAGGGGAGAAAACTTGAGGCAGCCTTTCAAAGAAGAAAAAAGTGGTGAATTGAAATAGAGTAATGTTATTCATCCCCGATGTGTTTACAAACACAGTTTAGGTGGTGTTAATATGACATTAAATGATAGGTGAAATTAAATAAGTCATTTAATTTCACCTTTCATTTAACCTATCATTTAGAGCCATCTAGACTGTATTTGTAAACACACTGGGGATGAATAGCATTACTCATTGAAATATATATTATATATACACACGTATAGTGGCGGCGGTAGCTTCAAATCTAGCCAAAACTAATCACGTTTAGTTAGTTTTTGGTGATTTATTTTCATTTTTTCATGTTTAAATTCAACATTATGAGTGATTAAGTATTTTTATGTTAAGATTGATGATAGAACTTGAGTTTTTATTATATGTTTAATTTCAAGATTTTCATGCCATTTTTGTTGACCCCAAAAAATGGTCCAACAAAAAATGATGATTCCAAATGTTTATTGATTTACAATGTGATTATTTTTATGATAAAAAGGGGGTCGGCTTGGGGAGTAACATTTTAAGTAAATAGTACTCAAGTTTTCTTTGAGTGCATAAATTTGCATCCCCCCAACTGGTAATAAGTGTGTGTTTTTATAGTAGGATACAATAACTACAGATCGTTAGATAGTAAACTACGTGGCCTTATCTGCATGACTAATACATCACATCCTAACCATCTATCAATCATGTCATAAATGTCAAGATCTTCTTATAATGCATTTTCATTCGAGATGGGACAGTGTAGTTTGGTAGGGGCGGTGTCAACAGCGTGTTGTCCCATCAATCCCTCTTTTGGCGCTTCGGTTTATACAGGTTGGGTTCTCCTTCCGGAGGTTCGGCTGTGTCTCTTGCACATGGGGTTAGATGAATAAGCAACCGCCAAACGCAATATCGGGTCGGACGAACTCCATGTCTTGTGCAGGTTCGATTTCCCTCCACGTGACTTATTTATTTTTATGATTATTTATATGAGTAACATCAGTCCCCTAAGTCCAGGTACGATTATTTATGTAGTGCATGGACTTCTGTAATGCATTAAGCAACAAGGGTAACATTCGCGCACTAGTTTGGGGTCTGGAGGATTCCTGATTGAATGGAGCATTCGTCCTTGGAACGTGAGTTTACGGGGACAGATTGTATGACGTAACCCTTTAGTTATGACAAGCCAGAATGGCGGGTTTCAGAGGACACGTGATCTTAGGTGGGTTTCACCGCCGAGACGAGGCCTTGATTGTTGGGACGAGCCGGAAATGGAAGAGGCGAACGTGATCGTAAGGAATATGATTATAAACGAGCCTTATTGCCCAGGCGAGGCCTTACTTGTTAAGGCGATCCTTTTTTCCGACCTGGTGGCGTCCCCTCCACTCAAAATTCGCAGATTCCCAATACAGGACAACTGTACATTCTGTCCATTCCCAAGACTTGAGCAACGTGCACATTTAATGCGCAATGATGATCTTAGCGCACTCATGCCTATGTACAGCGTGTTATGAGTGCGTGTCAGGCACGAATCCATTAGGGCCTTTGATTCAAAATAAAATAGGCGCCTTTTCAACTTTGATGTGGATGATGAGATTACAGATGTATGGCCCAGATTATTTTCGAAGGGACATCTAACGGTGGTGGTTCTTTCGTGAAGCCTATATAAGACATTGGGAGCCCACATTTTCATCTTTTCACTTTCTCAGATTTTTAGAGACTAAGTTCTTGGAATTTTCTCTTCCGAGCCCGATATTTCTTGTCGTAGCCAGTGATTGGATCGTGCTCTTTTGTTTTATATCTTCAGAGCTTGGGTTTCTAAATTTTGCGTAAGTACCTTTCTTTATTGAGTCGATTTTCGACCATTTTCTCACATTCAATGGCTTCTTCTTCAAGAAAGGGAAGATATGGGGGGTTTTCTAGGGTAGACATGGCTGTTATCTATGCGGAGGCTGGGATCCCTTCAGTTATTCCCACTGAGAGGATTATGGAGGTGACATGGGGACCCCATAGTGCGTGGATGATGTAGGAGGGGCCCATAGATTATGACATTAGGTGGGGGGCCTCTTATGGCCAACTGATATAAACAAGGACAAGCTTGAGGGGTTTAGGGAGTTATATAGGATCCCAGATGATATCGAACTACTGTTACCGACCCAAGAGGAGATAGCTTGTTTCCCAAGGCAGGGCTGTGTGGCAGTGAGTGAGGCGATACTGGCGGGGAGATTAAGGTTGCCTTTGCATCCCTTTTTTAGGTTCATCCTTAGGCAGTATAACCTTGCCCCTACCCAATTAGTGCCCAACGCATGGAGTCAACTAGCGAGAGCTTTCCTCATGTGGAAAGAAGTTACACTAGGCGGGTATATGCCCCTTCACGTATTTCAAGCCCTTTTTCAACCCCGAGCCTCTAGTAGGGAGATCGATTGCAAGGGGTGGTATTCTATCAATCCCTATGGCTCACATTCCCCATTCGTCTGGGGGACCCTATCCTCTATAAAAAACTGGAAATCGTCTTAGTTTTGGGTGAGCGGTCGCTGGCAGACTGTGGAAAGCGACGTGGTCCCAGAGATAATAGTACCGACCCAATATCATGAGTATAGTGAGTCGAGCCCCATCTGATCTTTAATGTTTATTATTTTATCTTTTTTAATGTCGAATTGATGAGAGGCTTGTGCAGTTGTAGCTGATCAATTTTAACTTGACCCGTTTGAGTGGGCTGCAGTAAGGGCAATCTACGAACTGCCCATAGAGCAAATGAACTTTACAAATTTGATTGCAAAGAAAGCCCCCTTTGTCACTCACTTTTTGATGGCTACCAAAGGTAACATCATAGGTCTTGTTTTCTTTTTA